>BMAU01017939.1:5000-390320 GCA_019973935.1 Trichonephila clavipes | reverse complement strand
AGTTATAGGATCAGATAGCTAATGAACGTATCAAAGTGGAAACTTTTATTTTTTGATGAAATAATATCGTAGCTGATATTTATAAATTATATCAGTGTAAATGCGTATTTTTTATATGCCAGAAAGTGGTTTGTTTACATCGTTCCAGTTAATTAATTTTTTAAAACTTTTATTTTCGGTATGCTCGCACCCCCCCCCTTGTAGGGTTATCACGACTCCCTAGGGGGCATGCCCCACAGTTTAAGAAACACTGCCCTAGCCCTTTATCTACCGAATTATTATTTGATGCAATGTTTTCATGCAATATATTTTTTGAATCACTACATTGAAATTAAGAGGTGTACATAAGCATTCGACTTCCGCTATAATGCATGCTAAGTAAAGAAAAGAGGTCAGTAATATCGATATTTAAAGTTTTATAATACATTAAGTTTGCATACTTTAAAGATATTTCTTAAGGTAAAGGTAAACTGCTTAAAATATATTTATTTCTTCAACAAAAATTTTTAAAAAATAATAATTAAATGCACACATATTATATATTTGAAAAAATATTTATAAGAATAAAAAACAGACGTATACTTGGTATTTCTATGAATCACAAATCCGATACGGCGAAAATTTTTACATATCCCATAACTCTAGTTTCATTATCCTAGAGCCATTTTGATGGTGGAATTTGTAGGACTCAAAAATCTATTTTAATGAAATGTTTGGAAAAATTTGTCGCACATAATCTACCGTCTCAGATATATACTGTAGTAATTGATGGATTATTTCTACAGTGAAAAATGTCCCAAAAAAGTTAGGTTGTATTTAAAAAAAAACGTTGCATATGGTCCCACAACTAAATGCAAAAAGGTTTGACATTATTTTTTGATCAGTACTTTGTTCCGTCTATAAAAGATTACGAAAGATTTCTCCGAGATGAATCGACACAATTGAGGTTTAATATCACTGGACCTGTTCAAGTTCGACCGTTTGTTTTCACCTAAGAATTAAAACAGTATACGATTCAAACAAGAGAGCCCCCATTTTTGTACTACACTGTTCTACTGAAGAGATGGTAGCATTTTGAACAGCAAAAATTTTGTCATTAATTTCAAGAAATGTCACTGGGTGAGGTCTATAGCTCTGATTTTAACCACAAATGGTGTGGTTATTCTAGAAATGTCTAGAACGGATTATGAGCAGACTTTGAGTTATGTATAACTTGACTGCTCAAGCAAAAGGCGTGGACTGTATACTTTAAAAATTGTTTGTTTATTGAGGACGGTAGGTACGTCCGCTCCGAGGATGCGTTACAAGCATACTGCGAAATGTAAACAAGGAGGACTACTAGCGCCTTCTGCACATGCGGGTCGTAACAGTCACTATTTTACTGTCACTAACAATATAGTTGTATCTAATACTGATGAAAATCTAACGTGCACTGAACATAAGGAAATTGACACTAAAATTATTCATAATATCTGCAATATTGATGTTCAAGCTAATTTTGTTATTTGATGTTATGATACCGACATTGCAGCAGTCATGTTGGGCAATATGCGTCGTTTAAAAAATGATGATTACCATATGAGGATATTAACTGACAGGGGAAATATAGTAAGAAATATTGATATCACTAAGGTTTACGAACATATAGGATATTTTTAAGCCATTGTTTGCCAGGATTTCATGCAATCACAGGATGTGATTACAATCCTGCTCTTTTTTTTAAAAAAAAACAAGAGAGCCATTCAATATACTGAAGAAAAATGAAGAAAAACAGGAAACATTTATGAAATTCGACGATACAGATTTATTCAGAGACTTAGAAATAGAGAGACAAATGTGTTTAAAAAAATACAGAAATTTATTTGTGATATTGTTTATATCCGTTGCCGGAATGACTGACGTAGATGCTGCCAGACTTCAACTATTCATCAACAACTATATGGTTTCTGACGTCAATAAAGAGTTCAATCGAAAAAAATGTTAAAAACTTTGATGCGAGCAACTTACCAACGTGCAAGAGTGAGCTTTTGCAGGAGTTTCGACGAGCTAATTACATCGCAACTCTCTGGAGTAAAACTCATATAAAGGGACTTAGTATTTTTGGACCGGAAAATAATGGGTGGACATTGCAAGACAAAAAATATAACATTTCAACCAGTTTGATGGGGACCAGTTAGCGCCCTTTGTTAGTGAATCATTTCAAGATGAATCAGGTGTTCTACTTTCCCTTTGAATTGTTTACATAAACTTGTAAAACTATTTCATTTTTAATTAAATTGTTTATTTTTCAGAAAAAGATACTAAAGATGCTGATGAAGATATCCAGTATCATCATTGGATTGATGAAGAGATATTAAACTTCAATGATGATGATAATAAAGATTGAAATTTTTTTAAAAAAAATTACAGCTGTAAAACTTTCTCTGAATAATGATTATTATTTACATGAATTATTTTGAAATTTTCTCATGGTAAAATTTGTATTCCTTTGCTTCTTACTAGATGCCAAAAAACTATTATTTTTTTATTTGATTGCTGTTTAAAGCCATAATTTTCGGAATATTGCCAATAAAACACATTTTTCATAAGTCAGCAAAGGTTTGTTCATAATTATCATTGCGAGTCCAAATGTACTTATATTTTATTATGTAATAATTATCGTTATAATAAGGCGTGAAATTATTACTTAATTACTACTGAAGTCTTCCATTAGGCTATTAATAAGAATATATTATAATGCTTATAAGAATATATTATAATCCTATTTAACTATCACTCCTGCGCTCATACTCATAGCAACCCTTTTTATGTGTCTGGAGGATGTTTGGCCCATCCGACTGGTCTGGCAGCTTACAAAATATATTTAAATAATTCACCGAGTATCATATAGAAATATCAAGCTTTAGAAAATAAGAAAAGTTGCATGACTTTTTTGTAAGCTTTTAAGCGTCTATTAAAAGTTATCTCCTCTGGAAGGTGTCTGACAGTACTAATTATTAATTTTAACGATGTGGTTTTAAACATACGTAAAAGTCAACTAGTTAGTACTGCTTTTACTGACATTTAACACTTGTTCCCTGTAAATTTGCCGTTGGGACAAGCTAGCAGGTAAGCACGCACTCAAAGTTTATACTAGCACTACCTTATCCTATATATTTTATTTGTTAGAAAATAAGTAACATCTGGGGGCCCTGGGATCTTGGTATATTATAATTCATAAACACGTCATCGGTTACCATGGCTGCTAGAAATGGTCACACAAACTAGTTGGGTATTAACTACCGATAAATAACTGCTATAATTGAACCGGTCAAAAAATTGAGGTCAATTTGACACTTTCATCTGATATCTTTGTTCAAACTATGATACCATCTCGGCTGTAACAGTGACATCCAGTGATATTGTGAGTCTGAGATAGAGTTCTTGGAGTTCTCGAGACCTCTAACTGTCGTGAATCATTGTTTATACGGAATCGGAATTCATTGATGAACAATAAATTGATCCAATGTGGTATCCAATAAATTTGATTTACAGTCCACAGAAATAAAGCTCTTCTGTGAGACGACGTCATTCGCACTCAAACTGATGTTCGTCTGAAATACAAATGACTTTTATGCACACACACAGCTGTCTGCAATAAGTTTCTCCGGATTTAATTATTCATGAGGACGTCGCTATTACCAGAAGGAAGTCGACGGGCTGGACTTGTCTGAGAACAAAATATGAGGACAAAAATAACGATCATAGAGTGCTGATGTAATACTATGATGACCACTGCAAAGTCTTTGTGACACTGCATGTTTATTGAAGTTAACTTCTTATGGCACGTTAGGGAAAAATGTTCGTTACGCGTTACCAGTTACGGTTACGCGATGAACGTAAGTTAAATATGTCTGAAGTTCCGACTTTCACCACGTTTTTAAAAAAGCTGTCACGAGTTTAACAAATATTCATATTGTAAACACGAGATGTTATTTAATATATATGTTTAAACTAAAATAAATTCAAAACTCTAAGAAGTTTATAATAATAAATGAAACAGCTTTACTTGTACTGAAGCGATTTTGTACATAAAAGATAGATGGTTTTATGTAAATGGCAACAGTGGAAAAATAAATAAAAAGAAAATTAAGAATGCTGAGTTTATGTGTGGTTGTGAATTATTTAAACTAATCTGTTTTACTATAAATTGGACGAAACAAAAGCCATCTAATTCTAGCTATCACAACTCAGACAAAAAAAGAACAGAATCGGAAAGATAATTTTTTTAGCCACGATACGGTATAAGTTTTTCTACAAAATAATAATAATATTTCTTTTTTTGTGATTTTTTTAAATGAGTCAAATTCGTGATACATTTTTATGAAAAGGATTTTTAAACCGTTCTTGTTCAATTTCCTTTCGCGTTAATAAATCGATTTTCTACCCTAAAAAGTCCATGCTTTTCTCCTTTAAACACTGTCATTTAAAAAAGAAATGCCAAAAAACGTTTTTTTTTTTTTTAAAGATTTTTCAAAAATACTCAAAATTTAAGTAAATATTAAATAACTTCGTTATTACTTATGAAACCTTTTTCCTGTGGGTAGAACAATATTATCCATAAAACGTACAAAGATTGAAAAACTGCTTAAAAATTACGGTTTTTAATTAATTTATTTTTTTGTGTTTTTCGTCTATTACCCTTTTTACGATAATTTTTTTACTAAAGAATTATTCTTAGATTTTTTTTGTTTAAAAATTACTATTGTTTTCAATCCATGTGTGTAAAATTATAAACCATTAACTTAAAAATAAATCTTAAAAAAATAAAAACTATAATAAAAAGCGCGATTTTACAAAAAGCCAAGGTTTTGGCGACAAAAACCTGTTTCTCTCTTGATGAAAAAGAAATAACTTATTGAGCCACATTTTTGTCTAGTGGAAGAAGCTTATCTTAAGACAGAAGCTTCTTAAGATATACGATTATTCAACACTAACAAATCCGTCAATAAAATATTGAATGGATATATGCGGACAGAATAACTTCAACTGTAAAATATGTATGCACTGGTTGAACTGCAAAAGAAAAAGAAACTTTTGTATGTCAAAAATTACATAAGATGTCATTAATGGATACGGATGGACTGTCTTATCAAGCAGTCTATGTGAATAATATTTATTGCATGATTACCACAAATATTGATGTGGCAGATGGATTGGCAAATGGTTCTAGTATCTAGTTCATGTAGAAACAAATGATGAAGGATTAGTTAAGACAATATGTGGTTCGAGTTTCCAGTTTTACCTCAAATAGGGGAAACATTAAGACACAAAAAGACAATTTCGCCTTATTTCTACAAAACAAGTGAATACTATAGATAACAAAATCAAATAATATCATTGATGCAGTATTTCGAGATTCTTAAATGATATTGAGTGCAAAACCTAAGTTTCTTATTTCAGTTACCACAAGCCTTTGATAACAAAAGTATGTATTAAAACACCTATAAACTTAATGTAAATAGACTAATAGTAATGATAATTTTCTATAAATGAATACAATATTTTTCCTTAGTATTATATATTGAGAATGAAAATTTTTCTTATACTTACACCTTTTCCATCCTAATTATTTTTTTAAATACAGTTTGAAATAATAATTGTTGACGCCTGCGTAATGATGACTGCGAGTATGACGTATGCGTGAAGATGCCTGCGTGCGCACCTGCCAACCGGACTATATATGGTCGGAGAAGCTGAAAGATTTGAGTATTGCTGACGTGGGTAATAACTTGTTTACATCGAAACCCACAATAACTTCTGTTACCTTTTTGGTTTTATTAAAATTTTAGTCGGAAAGACTTGGTCCGTCATATTATTTAAACTCGTGACACTCACGAACAGTTTTTGGTCCTGTCGGCCCGTGAGTCACGAACTAAAGCGCGATGGATATTTTAAAATTAAACAAAGCTAAAATTTCCTTAAAAGGAAGTATTACTAGAATTGCAACCTTCATGGACAACGTGTCCGAACATGTTGACATCACCAAGCTGGAGGTCAAACTCAAGAAAATTGACCAACTCAGAGGAAAATTGAAGAATTGAAGAAGCTACTTTTTGGATTAGAAACCGCAAACCCAACAGAAGAAGCGGAATTCGAAGAAGATTTATACAAATGTGAAACACGTCTGGACGATTTGGAGGTAAGAGTTAAAAAATTGATTTACTCAATTAATGTATTATTGTCTGTGACTGCAGTTGAAAAAAACAAATACGAAAATGGAACTTTTGCTCAAACAAAAATTCCACCTATAATACTTCCCACCTTTTCGGGAAAATATGAACAATTTAGTAACTTTAAATCCCAATTTGACGATTTAATTACAACTGAACTCTCAGTCACAGAAATTGTATTATTTGAATTCCTGTCTATCAAATGAAGTTAAAGAATTTGCCTCCACTTTCGATACATTTTCTTCATTGTATGAAGCACTCGAATCCCGATATGATAACAAAAGATTGATTGTCGATATTCATGTGCAACAAATATTAAATTTTAAGAAGATAGAACGTGAGAATCCGAAAGAAATTCGTGAAATGATTGATTGCATTAAAAAAACTTACGGGCTCTAAAATTACTAAACTATGAGCAAAATAATTTATTTAATGTATTTTTATTAAATATTATGCTAAAGAAATTGGATAATGAATCACGAAAAAATTTCGAACTGAGTTTAAAAGCAAAAGATGTTCCCACATTTGATGAATTTATTGCATTTTTAGAACAACGCGAAACCATTCTTTTATCCGTAGATAAAAATTGTATTGTCGAAACAAAAACGATATTAAGAAAATCTAACTTATCCTTTAAGACAAAAACCAACCTTTTAATGAATCAATCTGTTGAAAACAAGAGTTGCATAGTTTGTAAGGATAAAACTTTACATCCGATATTTCGATGCAAAAAGTTTCTAGAATTGAACCCCGAAAAACGATTAGATTTAGTCCGTCTGCATAAGTTATGTGAACTGTGTTTGCGAAAAAACCACAAAAAGGATGCAATGTACTTCGACGTATGTGTGCCCATGTGGCAAAAACATTCTCGCTCCCTCTGTACTGCGGCAATAGATGACCGAAAAAATGGGTTATTCCCTCTGCCGAACTTCCAGTACTAACTAACCCGGAGGACCGGGAATCGAATGTGGTGGATTCTTCCACACAGAACACAGTTTTGAGTAGCACTGCTTCTCAACATAGAAAGAACGTGTTAATATCGACTGGTAGCGTTTTCTTACGAAATAATGAAGGCCGAGAACTAAAATGTCCCGTCATTTTTGACTCAGCGTCTAACATTAATATTATATCCAGAAAAATGTGTGATTTTCTTGGTATTGCAATAGAAAAGATAAATTCCTCAGTTTCAGGACTCAATTCATTAAAACAAAACTTAAAGGGAAAAACTAATACTTTAATTTCTAATAAAAGTGGTACTTTTAGAGAAAACGTAGAATTTTTGTGACTGAAAAAATTACCGGGTTG
This sequence comes from Trichonephila clavipes, assembly GCA_019973935.1. Lineage (NCBI taxonomy): Eukaryota > Metazoa > Arthropoda > Arachnida > Araneae > Nephilidae > Trichonephila > Trichonephila clavipes. Next base: position 382,803 of record BMAU01017939.1, on the reverse strand, counting down.
ACACCAAGTGTTACGTTAGATGTTTCGGAAATAAAAATTCCTGAATTTTTAGAATTATCAGATCCCTATTTTTACGAAGCTAAGGAAATTCACGCTTTACTGAATGCGGATATTTTCTTTAGAATAATTAAAGATAACGTATATAAAGTAAATAAAGAATTGTTGTTTAGGGAAACTGAATTTGGATGGATTGCTGGAGGACGACTCCAGGGAACCAATACTAATAACTTCTCATGTTACTTTCTTAAAGATAATGATTCGGTTGATGATACATTAAAGCTGTTTTTGAGCTCGAATCCCTTGGCATAAAAGATGACCCTTGCTATCGGAAAGATGACCAAGCTATGAATATTTTTAAGGAAACTGTACAATATAATAATAATCGGTATGTGGTTGAATTACCTTTTCGTAAACATTGGAACGAATTGTCGAATAACATTTCTGTGGCAAAACAACGTTTCCAGAGTTTATGGGGAAGGTTACGAAGAGATAAAACCCTTTACACTCAATACAAAGAAACGATTCAAGATTATTTGAATCAAGGAATCATAGAAAAGGTCAATGATACTGAAATTAATGTACACAAACCAATGTATTACTTACCACACCAAGCGATAAAAAAGGAGGGTCGTGTTACTACTTCTACTCGTATTGTTTTTGATGCAGCTTCACACCAAGCTAACGAACTATCACTGAACGATTGCTTGTGGCCTGGACCTAATTTGAATCCTAATCTTTTAGATGTTTTAATTAATTTCAGGCTAAATCGAGTTGCAATATCATCGGATATTCGTCAGGCTTTTCTTCAAATTTGCTTGGCGGATAAACATAAAGATTTTGTACGGTTTTTATGGACAGATAGTAATCCACGTATTGGGGAAAAGCTCACTTTGCAAGTTTATAGATTTAACAGGGTGATATTTGGAGTTAATTCTAGTCCATTTCTACTAGCAGCAACAATCAAATATCACATTGAGAAATATAACGAAATTCATCCCATAACTGTACAACATTTAGATTCTTTCATGTATGTGGATGATTGGATTACGGGACAGGATACTCGAGAGGAAGCTCTTTTCATGTCTCGCCACGCTAAGAATATTATGAAAGAAGCAGGGATGGAGATGCGAAAATGGATCAGCAATGATACCGTTTTAATGGCTCAGTGGGCGGCTGAAGGTTTCGACACACATCCTATGGATGCATCCATCAGGTTAGGAACAAACAAAACAAAAGTGTTAGGCATGGCTTGGCAAACTCTAGATGACTGTCTGACGTTGGATACTAAAGGTTTGCTGGAATTCGTTTCGATAAACGAAAATACTAAAAGATTTATGTTACAAACAATAGGGAAGATATTTGATCCCCTGGGATTGCTCTCACCCTTTACTATAAGAATAAAATGTCTCATACAAGAACTTTGGATAAAAAAAAATAACTTGGGATGAAATTTTACCCCCAAAGTTAAAGGAAAAGTGGTTAATTTGGTGTAAAGAACTGCCCCTATTAGATAATCTTAGAATTCCAAGGTTAGTTCTTGATTCAACGAATGATGAGGTAAGTGACCTCATTGAAATTCACATATTCTGCGATGCCTCTAAACTCGCTTATGGTGCAGCAGCTTACGTGAAAGTAAGAAAACAAAATGAAGTGCTCGTAAATCTCATCACTTCAAAAACGAGGGTGGCACCCCTGAAAGCAGTTACTTTGCCTCGACTTGAGCTCCTGGGAGCTTTAGTAGCAGCTCGATTGAGTTCAAGGGTTCAAGAAATCGTCCGCAAGAAAAAGGAGTGCAAAGTGTTCCACTGGACAGACTCCAAAATAGTCCTATTCTGGATTAAAGGCTCTTCTAAAAGATGGAAACAATTCGTGGCTAACAGAGTGCAGGAGATCTCCGAGCTAACTGATCCTGATTCTTGGTTTCATTGCTCAGGACAAGACAATCCCTCAGATTTCTTGTCTAGGGGACTTAGTGTTGATACACTTATTTCCAACAACAAATGGTGGACTGGTCCAGCCTTCCTAAGAACTGACGAACTCCCCAAAACTGTCTCTGAGTGCCCGGAACTGAATGAAGTAGATTATTTGCCTGAACTAAAATCAAAGGACTCTAAAGAACATACTGTATTGACTTTAAACTTTAATCAAACATTTTTTGATCATTTACTTTCTCGTAGTAATAAGTTTCTAACTATCGTTCGAGTGTTAAGTTTTCTTTACAGGTTTCTATTTAACATTAGAAATCCAACTAACAAGAAAACGGGACCTCTTACTTCAGATGAGATGAAAGAAGCAGAAATTTATTTAATGAAACAAGTACAGCTTAGCTCATTCTATAAGGAAATTAGAGCTATGCAAAATGGTGATGACATTTGTAATAAAAGTAAGATTTTAAATTTATCCCCATTTTTAGATGATAAGGGAATCATTAGAGTAGGTGGAAGACTGAAACACTCTCGACTTCCTTATTCGAGTAAACATCCTATATTGCTTCCTGCGAAAAGTAAACTAACTATAATTATTGTTAAATACTACCATGAGAAATATTTTCATCTTGGGCCCCAACATTTACTTTATCAGGTTAGACTTAAATATTGGCCAATTCACGGGCGAAATATTTGCAGAAAAGTTGTGCATAACTGTGTAATTTGCTTTAAATTTAATCCTAAAATTTGTTCTCAAAAAATGGGCGATTTGCCAAAAGAAAGAATAACTCCCGATAAGGTCTTTAATTCAACTGGAATTGATTTGTGTGGACCCTTCTTTATCAAAAATAAATATCAGAGGAAAGGTCCTGAAATTAAAGTTTATGTTTGTATATTTATTTGCCTTGTAACAAAGGCCATTCACTTAGAGATAATCAGCGACTTAACTTCGCAAGCTTTAATTGCTGCATTGAAAAGATTTATTTCAAGAAGGGGTAAGTGTCATAAAATATTTTCGGATAATGGTACTAACATGATAGGCGCTAATCGAGAAATAAAAGCTTTGTCTAAGTTAGTAAGAGATAGAGAAGAGTCTTTATTTGCGTTTTTCGCAGAAGAAGGCATTGAATGGTCATTTATTCCCCCTAGAAGCCCAAACTGGGGAGGTCTATGGGAGGCTAATATAAAATCTTTAAAATATCATTTTAAACGCGTTGCAGGAAACTCAAAATTTAGTTATGAAGAATTATTGACTTTAATAACGCAAATTGAAGCAATTTTGAACTCTCGACCTCTTACGCCACTTTCATCTGACGTAGATGATTTGGAGGTTTTAACCCCAGCTCACTTTTTAATCGGGAGACCGATCACAGCTATAGTGGAACCGTCTCTGTTGCAATGCGAATCAAATCGTTTAAATGTTTGGCAGAGAATAACTAAATCAGTTCAAACGATCTGGAAAAGGTGGAGCCTTTCATATTTAAATAGTCTGCAACAACGAAAGAAATGGATTGTTAATAAAGAAAATCTCAAATTGGGAGATATGGTTTTAATAAGAGAAGAAAATCTTCCTCCTTGTAAATGGTTATTGGGACGTGTTGTTAAAATATACATGGGGAAAGATAAGAAAGTTAGAGTTGTAGATATTAAAACTGGTAAAGGTATTTATAAAAGGTCTATCAATAGGTTGAGCATACTGCCTATTGAAAATTAAATGTGTATGGTTATTTATGATATTATTAACTTGGAATTTATTGTTAGAATTTTTGGTATTCTCGTGTATCAAATTATTTACTATGTATTATTATGTATTTTATTATTTGAGAACTTAAGCTAATTCTCTCTGCTGAAATTTGATATTCACTTAATATTTATTAGTATTAATTCATGTTTAAAATTTATTGCGTATTTTTTGTTAAGATACAAATTGTTAAGTTCTTGCATGTGGACATAGCAAGGCCGGGCGGGATGTTGACGCCTGCGTAATGATGACTGCGAGTATGACGTATGCGTGAAGATGCCTGCGTGCGCACCTGCCAACCGGACTATATATGGTCGGAGAAGCTGAAAGATTTGAGTATTGCTGACGTGGGTAATAACTTGTTTACATCGAAACCCACAATAACTTCTGTTACATTTTTGGTTTTATTAAAATTTTAGTCGGAAAGACTTGGTCCGTCATATTATTTAAACTCGTGACACTCACAAACAATAATGATAATAATAAGTTTGTTAATTCTATACAAGATTACTTTAAATAAAAACTTAATTATACATGTCAATACATATAAGCCAAAAAAGTTTACTTCTACCGCGTGTTCACACTGATACACGCACACATTTTTTTAAAACTAGTCGGTAGGCCCTATACCGACAATGTTAAATGAAGCCATTTTAGGAACGTGTTTCTCAGAAATTGTCAAATATAAAAACTTTAAATTTTGCCTGTATAATAATTATACTTTTTTATTTAAATGATGGTAACATGTTTCAAATATATTGTTTGATTTTTCAAAAAAATTCATCGTAAAAGTATCGCTTTGAAATTTGTAAATATTGTCATTTTTTTACGATAACTGCTTCTGAGCAAAATATTTTAGGCATATCTCCAAGAAAGTAGCTCCATTATATATAGTTACATATTATTTATGTACAGTAAAAACTGCAAGTAGTTTCATTCATTATTTTCTATGAAAAAGGTACACACACTTTGAAAACAATCATTTTGAAATAATTGCATTATAAGTGTAAAAAGGCTTTTAATTACAAAAATAATGAACTACAACATGTATTTGCCCTATTTTATAAAACTTTAGTATCTTCTTAATTTTTAAAACATAAAATATGAAACAAAAAAGCCTTAAAAAATGTTCAGAAAATAAATATATAGTTATTTTCAGTTTTTGTTCAACTTGATTTTTTTAGCATTTTTCATCAATTTTCACAAATTATGGAACAATCTGTGAAGAATTTTTAATGTCAATGCATTATAAACATCAAATTTGACCTTATAACATCATAAATATAATGTAAACATGTATTAATATGTAAAAGTCATGATTCGGGAATATGTGATTTTACGACGTTAGAAAAATTTAATTATGGATTTGTATGTTTCCATGCAAACACAATTTCTAAAAGTTTCAAAATTCAAAATTTCCTATAAACTGCACAAAGGATTTCGAAAAATTGTCAAAAATAAAACTGTTTTTTATGTTTTTAAATATGAAATTGGGGTATTTTTATGCATGTAACAAACTTCTCGCAACGACAAAAAGCATTACACATCTGAGTTGTTGTTAGTTACATATTATTGAATAACTTTTGAATTATTAAAACTTAAAACTCGTCTGAACAATAAATAAACATTAATATTTGCAATTAAGTGAAATATTTAAAATATATTGTTTAGTTTTCTCGAAAAACATGTAACATAAAAATATCACTATGAATGTTTTAAAAAATTGACATTTTTTGTTACGATGTATGAACTCCAGTCAAATATTTTGGGAAAACCCCAAAAACTCACAGGAATATATATAGTTACATATAAGTAATATGAGGGGGGAAAATTCATGTATGATCTGAGAAAAACATGAATACAGTTTTAAAAACATCATTTTTGAGAAAATTGTACATTTTCACTATAAAGTGCCACTTTATCACAAAAATAATGAATTGCAACATCTATTTGTCCCCTTTTATTGAACATTAGCATCTTTGCAATTTAATTTGCATAAAATAGTAAGCAAAAAAAGTCTTAAATTGCCCAGAATACTATATGTCAGTTTTTTTAACGAGATAATTTCTACTATTACATCAATTTTTGAAGAATTAGTAGCTTTCATGCTTTACAGATATCCAATTTGAACATAAAGCAACATAAATATAATGTGAAAATGTATCAATATGGTTTTTGTATAAATTTGAGATGGTATTTAAAAATACCTGATTATACGACGTTTCTTAAGTTTTTGTTAGGTTTTCGTAACATTATCATTAGGTTTTGTTGTTGCAGACATTTTCTAAGGTTTAAACTTCAAAAATTACTCTAAACTGGACAAATGTATTCTAAAACAGCCAAAATAGAACAATTTTTATGTTTTTAAACATGAAATTTATGTATTTTTATGTATGTAACAAGCTTCTCGCAAAGGCAACAAACATCACATTTCATATACCACATCTCATACCTTTATCTCAGAAACTATTAAACATATAAACTCAAGACTTCGACTATATATATTATATAATTATACATTTATATTTATACTCTGAAGTGAAATTTTTTAAATATATTAATTATTTTTTTCAAAAACAAACTTTTAGTTGAGCGAGCAAATATGGTTATTATGAATTTATTGAAAATTGTCATTTTTTGTTATGATATCTGCTTAATAATGTTTCAAAAATGTCACTTCAGTATACACAATTGCATTTAAGAAACAGAGTTTATTTGTACAATTTAAAAAAAAACATTTAGAAAACAATTTTTATAAAAATTCTTACCTTTTAAAAGTATCATATATTAAGTATATTATCTTCATTATCCATTATGCAGTTATAAAATGAAGATTCATTACGTAAATATTTCTCACCTGGTCACAATTATACATATATTCTATTTTTATTTCTTTTAACACTACTTAAACATGCGAAAATTTAGTAATCATTAATTAACTAATTAAAAATGAATTTAAACTAAAGAAAAGACCTAAATTTTCAGTAAAAAATGCCTACAGTTTAAGTTTTACTAAAACCCACATGAAAATCTGAAATTGCCTCCAAAGGTTTTTATCAAATCTAACAATTGCAGTTATACATTTATCTAAAGTTAATTTGGGTGTTAAAAATTAAAAAAATTAATCGATGCTTTGCAATTTTTCCCCAGTTTTAAAAAGGCAATGTTTACATTTTTGTTTGTCAAAATGGGCGTGGTAAATCAACTGATTATTTTTTAAGAATAATTTTAAAATACTTCTATTTCATATAATGGCTTGTATGTTATATCATTGGAAAGGTTCTGATTTGTAGATTTCAGAAAAAACAAAAACTCAAAATCGATTTTTAAAAAAGGTTTACCCTACTGACTACCTTAATAATGAATTCACGTAATCGACGATTTTTTTTAAGGTTTAGGAAACCTCAGATGGTCTTCCGCCAGCATAGGTTTTCAGTTAAGTGCAGTCAAAGCCTTTTTTTAGTAATTTAGAATAAAGAAATGAAATGAACCCCAAACTAACATAACACCCATCGCTACTAAAGGAATTAGAAAATGGTGTAACGAAACAGCTTATATATATGTATTCCATTCCACAACACTATGTGTGGTCTTGCAAATATTTTACTGTGCAGCTGATCGCGCATTGTGCAAGTAAACCTGTGCAAATTTCGCTTTAAAAAACTTATTTTCTTATGAATTATGCTAAGTTTACCTTTTTTTTTTTTTTTTGCTTATTTTTTAACATAGTGTTGACTAATTTCATAAGTTAATGAAAGTAGTCTTAGAAGGTGCATGTTAGCCAGCACATCACCTGGAATTCAGTCTTACATAAACATACCATTGCATTCAACCTCCTGCTTCCTTCACCAGTTCACTGTAGAGCTCCAGTTTGAGAGTGAACAAATGTGTGTGTCACGAAAATCAAGCGATGACGAGTATACTCGTCAATCACAAATTAAGTTCCGCTGTTAAAATATTACATAAAAAATTGGATTTATTTTATAAAATTGCCAATTTTGTAACTAATACTTATTATACTATGAGGCGGGACTGTGTTCGGGGCTATAAAGCAATTTAGCTTGGTTGTGGGTTCATGAGACCGATGGTCCTTTCGACTTTAAGTTTTTATGGATATCTATGAATTTTTAGATACTATGAAAATTCTCGGACACACAGATTTACTTCCTCTTTCACTGACAAGGTATTTTCTACTTGTTTGACACCAAGAAAGTTCTGGACAGGTACTGTAGCGTTGATCATAGTCTTCTTATCACAAACCATTCTTCCTTTTCACACCTTAATAAAAAAAACTGTCCTTTATTTAGCACGGCATCGGACTCTAATGTCAGTACTGGGTTCTAACATCAAACAATTGGTATTTTCACCTCTTCATAGCTAGGTAACTGCAGGCCAGCAACTATCAATGGGCTCAGCTCCTGGTCGGCATTGCGCATTTGTCCCATGTCTGATCATACCTAAAGGGACCCTATTTCAATCAACTTTCCCACTTTTGCTCATACCCTTTTTTTAGGCTAGCATCCAAAAAGCATTTTCATTGAACATAAATAAATTCCTTATGTGAACTTCAGCCAGTGCATTACGCGGGAAGCATGTTTCATCTTAAATTTTTCATACTTTTTATTTTTTGTTTTACTCCAGACTGGCCTGAAAATATTCTAAACATCTTGAAATTTGAGAAATTGCGTTTGTTTTTCTCAAAACCTACAGTTTAAATAGATAATGGTCAATACGTTTTACGCATGATGAGTAATTATCGTCAATACACAAGATACTGCAACTTCTCCAGACTAGTATACTCGTCAATCACAGTTAAATGGTTAAACTATTCAGGTTTCTTAAATTTGTTTTCATAATGCGTTGGATTTTGATGCACACCAAGCTAACACTCATATTTATTTCAAGCACAGAACATCACTGATGTGTCGATATAAATTTTGCAGATTTAGTCATAGTTCGTATTCCCGCTGATGATAATTGGAAGTCGCATATTTTGAATTTAATAAGCATTCACTTAGAATACTTTGAAAAGAATTTGCCTAATATTTTTTTTCTCGTCCGTATTTATGAAAAATTAAAATCGTCAAATTACATTGAAATGCATCGCCCTTGCCTTTCAGCTCAAGTTTTAAAAACATTACCATTGATGAAGCATCAAGAAAAATTATTTGTATTAATAAATATACAGAAATTCATAAGCAATTTTTGTATTTAGTAATGAAATATGTGATTATAATAACAAAACAGATATATATGTAAATTAAGTACACATATGATATTTAAAATTCATTACTGTATAATTGCTTAAAATTTCATGCGAATCGCAAGCAGGTTAAAATTTTGAGCAGAAAAAAACATTATATTTCTCAGACAATGCATAACATTAAAATAAACAAGTATAATTAAATCGTGCCCGATTAGATATACAGTCATGAAAGGACTTCTTAATTTCAGTTTTAAACCTCCATAGATTATGAATAATAATTAATTTATGAAAAATTAATTTTTGCTGTAAGGTAAATACTTATCCAATTAATTAATTTTCAAAACATAGTTCCTCTTTAATGTATTCTAGAATTGCACTTAGCTTTCAGTATTTAAATACAATCATAGAGGAAAAAGATTACAAATCGTTTCTTTTATTAAACGATTAACATTTTGCTTTGATTGTTTTACTAATCTATGTACTGTAATTAATAATACATTTATCAACCCATTTAATGAAGTTAATGATCTGAATGCGAAAAATGATTATATTAGAAATGGAGAAAAAATGAATATACATAGAGCGCTGGTTCTAGCTGCATCATTAATTGCAGATTTTTTCCTTATTAAATTGAAAAAAATGGATGCATGATTTAAGAACAGCATAATGAAATGCAGTTTTAAACTTCTGAATCATTAATTCAAATGTTCCTTTAGAACAAAATGTTACATTTGTTTTTAAGAACCCTCGTAATTATCTATTTATTCCAAGCTTAAATTCGGAGAACATGTTTATAAATTAATGAGTAGTAAAAAAAAAATTAATAGTAACTTAAACTACGAAATATCGGCCATTTTATCGAAATATAAATTAAAGGCAATTTCAAAAAATATTTCAAATATCCAATTGTTTAATGAATTATTAAACGGCAATGACAATACAGTAAAATTAATTAAGATATTGTAAACATATATATGAATATACAGGTTGAGCACAAAAGATGGACCCGATTAAAAAAATATATATTATTAAAACTACAACACACACATACATATTACAATAAGTGATACAAGAATGTAAAGAGAAATAGTCCAATTTTTCTTCGCAACAATGATCAACAAGTTGCAACCCATTCAATGACAATATGATTAAAAATCCAAGTATGGCGACAATAATAATGTCTTTTTGCCTACGAGAATTGCCACCTGGGAGCTTGGAATGTCCCAGATAAAGATATGGAAAATTTTACAAAAATAATTACATTTCAAGCCATATCACTGGAAATTGATACAACAAATGAGAGAAAATGAAAGTAGGCATTTGTGCAGCATTATAGATCATTGATAGTGATGCTACAAAATGTATGAAACGAACTGGATTACAGATTGGACTTGATATATTTGTCTTTATATTTATATATCACCTATTGTAATATGTGCATTAGTTTAGATAATAATTTTTTTAAATCAGTTCCATCTTTTGTGGTCAACCTGTATATCGATTATTACGATAAAACTTTAAAAAATACGTATTTTTTTAGTCAATTTCTAACTTAGTGCTAAGCTATAATATAATGAGTAGAACAGTATAACTTCATATTTCTAAAATATTACTTAAAATGATAAATAAAAAGAACTAATACGTAAATATTTTTTTCATTTAACATTATCTCGCATCAGTAACAGTCGGTATTAAAAAGATGTGGTATAAGAAAAAAAGCAGTTAATTAATATGATTCACAGTTTAGTTGCCTTGGCAAATAGTACTGAGTTCCGTTTCAGATGGTGTTTCTTTAAAAGAAAATCTTTCAATTAATTTCCATTTTGGGGGCTAAAAAATTTAAATTAGGCTAGAATGTCAAATATTTTAGGAAAATGTGATTGCAATTCAAAATTGCATAAATTAAAATATTTATGACAGTTCTTAGCTTCAATTGCGTATTTAAAATCCTAATTTTTTAAGTGATTACTTCTATTGGCGTGATTTGCTAGATTGTGAACTTGAATGAACGTCACGCTCGGGAATGCAACGATTATTTTGGCTTTTTTCGCATGTATTCGGAAAACTTGTTCCGACAAGATTGTCCACCTCTAAAAAGAAATCACGTGATCTGGCTACCCTGAATCCCCCTGTTTTCCAATCGGGTTCCGCGGTCTTCCGTTTTATGCCAGATTATTCAATCTAAGAGCGGTAGTTGCTTTAAAAAAACTGTCTAGAACAATTTTAGTTTCAATGGGATTCTCTCTAACATTTTTCTTTTTCTTTTTGATTTTCAAATGTTTAGACATAGCTATTTCCGGACAAAATTCACTGCCCTACATTTCCTATTATTTCTTAATATTTATAAACATTACTTATTTATTAATATATATTATTTATTAATATTTATTGTTTATTAATAATATTTACTTATTTAACTCTCTGACTGGATGACCCGCTAATTGACCCGCTTCGAAAGCTATCTACTTTTCTAAACCTAGCTACTCCGAAAATGCTCCGATAAATTTCGCGAACTGCTTCAAAAACGAATGGCTGTTTAGTGCTTTCCCCTGTTAACGCCGCAGGAGGTCCCGATTGGTTTTGCAGGGAAGGATTTTATTGCTTTTTGGTCTATGTGTTCTTCGAAACGGGAGGTTTCTCATTCACAGCTGTGGCCTAGGGCGAGGATTGTGAAATGGACATTTTCTACACTTCACAGCCAACAGAGAGTTCACCCAATTTATTGCAAATATATATTTCATATATTTGGAAAACTTGCTCAATTTCTGATCTAAAACCAATTAGGTTTTAAGAAATTTTAATTTTCTGAGTTTTGATTTTAAATTCGGTTTCATTTTAAAGATTTTGCATTCCTAGATTGAATTAATTAAAAATATTTTTTAACACAATCAAATATTTCGTGTGAAACGGCAATTAACTACAATTTTAGTTTCTAAAATCATTTCTATTAGCTCATGTTTTTAAGTTTTTGAGTTTTCTCACATTTACTTAAGATTGATTTAAAGACCAATATATTTTTTGATACATAGTTTATATAATTTAAAAGCTCTTTACTTTGTTTTCATTATTTTGTTTTCCTTTTGAAAAATGTCATGACCAAAATGTATGCAGGCTACTGTGATAAATAATACTTGAAAGGGATGGAATATGACTGAAAATGGTAAATCTAAAATGCAGCTTTTTCAGGTAATATTACAATTAGACTACAGAATACAAATCTTGCAGAATGAACTAAATATTTCCCTGATGTACCACAAACTATATTATAATAAATCTATTGTAGTACTACACTGCAGTATTTTAAAGTCATGCAACAAAAACTTAAACTTGCTTAACTGCCACGATGGGGAACTGAGAAAAAATAGATATTGTTTACAAACTTGGTGATTTATGGATTACGTTTGTATAACTACTAATTTCTATATAAATATTTTGCATTTAAAACTCTTGTGAATATATAAGGTTCTGATAAAAGTGAATGATCAAATTAACAGTTGTTATCAATGTTATATATGTCTTAGAATATTTTGAATTAAAAAAGATATTTCAGTCATATTTATTTCAAGTAGAATTTTCATGTAGAGCATAAGTTGGATAGTAACAGATTGAAAAATTAAAGCTTTACAGGCAATGGAATTTTTTTTTGCCATTACAAATTTTAAATATGTTTTTCTCAGATTTTTAATTTTGAAGATGAGAGTGTTTTCTAATCCCTAAGACGTTTTTCCTTGAAATATCTTGTAAAAGTTCCCTTACATATGTTCTATAACAGTTCATATGGATTTAGGTCTGAGAGCTCTAGTTATTTTTTAAAAATATCTTAATGTTAATATTTAAAAAAAAAAAAGTTGGGTTTTTCCAGGTTTAGCCATAAAAAAATAATTATTAAAATTCAACAAAGAGATATATTTTAAATTTTATACTTTTTGTTTCTAATAATCTAAGAAATATTAATCACTGACAATAATTAAATATTTTTAATAATTTAACATTTTAGAAAAGTTTAAAAAATTTCAAAAGTGTTCAATGCTTTAAAATTGGGAAATAATGGCTTGTCAAACTAACCTATTATTTTCAGAATCAATATAATAGTATAATTTGAATATAAAACAAAAATTAATTTTACTGTGACAAACTGTTTACGACTTCTACTCATATTGTAAAAAGAATGAAAGATAAATATATAACATAGTGGCAGTAAAAAACACATTCATAATATGTTAAAATCCCGTCCCGATACAAATTTCAAAGCATTTTCCAAACTGTAGCTAAAAACAATTATATGTTTATTAGGCCAGAAATTATTTATATTTAGATATATTTTTCCTTATTAAGTACATAATGAAAATGGCAAGATAATTTGTAAAATCCTGAAAGATTTTAATGAAGAAAAAGCCAGACATAACTTTAGATAGTTAGAAATTTAATTATATAATACACAAATATGCATGTTTTAAAAGAAATAAGTTGGATAAAAGAAAATGAAATTTACTAAAAATTTCCTGAATAAAGTAAATCAGATTTCATCCTCAAATACATATAGTTGTAAGAAAAGGTTTTATTCAATTTACAATTAGTTACAAAAAACCTTTCATAAAAAATAATTTTAACAGGTATAAATAGCAAAAAATATCAAAGAAGTATGAGAAAGACACATACATATCGTTTACAGAAATGTCAGTGTGATATTTTTCGAAACACGGCACTGCACACAGTCCAACATTACAGTCTTTACATTGAAAACGAGTTTTTGATGTTTAACGACTAAATCGTAAATATAAGAAAGAACAGTCAAATATCTCGAGTGCAGACGGCTCTCGCTGATATTTGAGTGAGAAAATTAAAGCAGCAAAAAATGCGACCTCGTTTGAATTATATCTAATGTGCATATTTGGAACTGTTTAGCGTACTCGAATTAACTCAAGTGCACACGTCAAGGGTTTATATTGCATTGTAAGTCAACGCGGTGGCTACTGACGAGCGACTACGTATATATATATATATATATATATATATATATATATATATATATATATATATATATATATATATTATAACCGAACCACAGTTAAGTGACGAGGACGATACCTGAGTTGATAACTCCCTTTCCAAACTTCCACATCACACCAACGTGAGGACTTTTGACGTCAACGTGTTTAATGGGCATCAGCTCCTCTTCAACGCTAAACTTTGTGGTACCAGGGCTCGAACACTGGACACGAGATCGTAACCATGACCATCAGGCTACCGCGGTCGCAAAAGAAAATAGCAAGTTTGAAAGAAATATAATGGAGAAGTATATTTATAGAAATAACTTCAAAACTTAACAAAAAACCAAAATATCAAAATTTATTTTAGGAATAATAGTGAATATAACTTCATACACCTAAAACCACTTTATGCAGTGTATTTTGAAAGTGAACGTTTCCCCTTTTAGAGAAACTTACTATAATTATGTCAAATTCCTTTCATTTTGCACTAAAGGGATCCCGAAACAATATAATGTAATACAATTGTTGAATGTAATACAATTCCCTACAAAATGAATGAAAATCCTTTTTTATCATATAAATTGTGTTTGAATAGGAGATGGTTAGTTAATAAGAACATTTTAGAACGTGTCGGCAATCTATGGACCTGTGGCACGTGGTACAATTCTTAGTGGCACTCAGCACTACTCTACAAATTTGTCAATTCTTGAGTGGATGGAAGTTGATAATAGACCTTATTTGACAAGCATCTTCTGAGTTTTGGACATTTATGGAACTACAAAATAATCTGAAAGATAATTCTAAGGATAAATTTACAGCTATTTTGTAAATAATTGAGTGTTATTGCTAGGGAATTTAATTGTTGAAAAAGAAAAATTGCATGTACTCTGCTTTCCACTTATGTGATTCGGCATATCAAAGTAAAAAATCTTTCCTAATATGAAAAATATTTCGACTCCGCAAAGAAATTATTTAACAACTGAATGCTCAGAATCGTGTCATGCATTATACCCCCTGGTTTTGCGATATGAAAGAAGAGTCGTGAATGAGTTAATTGCATTACAATTTTTATTTAACTATAATGAAGGAATCATTTATATTTCACTTTGTCTATTTCTTATTTAAGTAAATATGTTGGAAACATACATTTTTAATTTTTTTTTATCTTTGTTGAAGAAATAGTAACATTTTATATTGTTTACTTTTATGTTAATAAATGTATTTTATTGATCCATAATTAATATAAAATAAAACTGTAAATCTAAATTATTTACCTCTATTCTTTAAATCTGCAAATATTACCGTAAGAATCGAAGGATTTCAAAAATTTCCTACTATGTGGCACACTGAATGATACTGACAGATTGGTTTGGCACGTCTTAGCTACACAGTTGCCGCCCCTGATTTAAAATGTTGGGTAAGATAACCATTATATTTTTAATATGTTATAAATATACAAAAAGGAGAGTATTTTGGCAATACATGTTTTAAAAGGAGTAAAGTTTACGAGAACGAAGTATAAAATTGCGTTAAAATTTTTGGCACTCTATCAACCGTTCTTATATATATATATATATATATATATATATATATATATATATATATATATATATATATATATATATATATATATATATATATATATATAAGAAGTACGGTTGATAGAGTACCGTAGTTACTGCCAACTCGTGACAATGAATTGGAAATTAAGTTTACATATTGTTATTAAAATATATAAAATTTTACATGACTTATTTTTTTGTATTTGTTATTTTTATATTCCTTACTGAGAGAAAGAAAGCAACAAATGGGAGTTCATTACCTGCTAAAACTGCAGAGGCCTGGTTGTTTACTCCACAAGCTCCAACCTTATGCTTACTCTGCCCTACTAAGAAAAATGTCGTCTTCTGCTCGTCAAGATAATGGGATTGCAGATATTGTTTTCCATATATTTTAAATATTAGTTTTCTAACTTCTACATCAGCCTTTTAATAGTCTACACTCCTGCAAAGAAGTCTGAATTCAAAACTATAAAAAAACTTATTATTCCCAACAACAATGTCATTTATACCTTTATTTTTTATAATCTATGAATGCGTTAAACTATTAATTTGTTATCGCGACTATTTAATATTAAATGCGAAAAAACGAATAAATTTCAGACTGAAACTTAAATTGAATTTTTCAAAAAATTGTCATCGATATTCTCATAACTTTAACATATTGTCTTTTTAGCATATCACACATCTATCTTCTATGCAGAAATCTATTATTAGTTCATCAAATGTTTCAGCATATTTTTACTCATAACATGCAGGTTTCAACCAGATTGTGAGGCCGCGGTAGCCTAATGGTCAAAGTAACGGACTCGTAGCTGACGTGTCATGAGTTCGACCCCAGCACCACTGAAGATCCGCCGTGTAAGGGAGCGAAGCTCAAGCGTCATCCTCGTCACTTGGCCATGGTTTAAAATTACGAGGTCCGTCACCAAGTGAGTGAATATTAACGTCGCACTGTTCAGCTACACGAGGGCTTTTAGTGATGGACCTCGTAATTTTGAAAAATGGTTAATTGACGAGGGCGACACCTGAGCTGGCACCCCCTCTCCTAACTACCACACCACACCAACGAGAGGACATTTCAGCTCTCGATAGATTTAACGTGCATCGCTGCCCTACACGGCGGGTCTTTTGTGGCACTGAGTTTGAACTCGAGACATGCCAACCATGATTCGATACTTTGACCACCTGATACCCCGGTCACAGGACCGTCGCCAAAAGCCCTCAAGAAGTTGAGTAGAGAAGAGAGAGAGTGCGACTTTAATATCCCCTCACTTAATTAAATTATATGAAATTTAAGGAATACTTGAAAAAATATTAGAAGTCGAATATATATATATATATATATATATTAAAAATTAATCATATGATATTTTTAAATATCCAAAGAATTATTAGTTTTTATGGTAAATATATGTTTTTCAACTGAGTATGTGAGACACGCATAAATATCTTTTTCGAAATTCCAATGCAGAATTTTAGTGAAGCTAATACAAAAAATTCCTAGTTTTTCATGGTTAAGATTATAAAAATGTCCAAATTTTAATAACCTTTTCTTCAGTCAATCACTAATGGAACATGAATGATGAGGGATTATGCATAAATATATATTTTTTTAACTTCAATTTAAAAAGGATCTTTATATTTATTTATATGCGCAAATGTTAACTCTAAATTTGTCCAGATGCTTTTAAATACTTTTAATTTGAAGATTCAAGTTAAAAAATATAAACTTGAAATTAAAATTCTCTTTGAATGTAATTAATGTTCAGACATTCAAAATTCAAATATAATTTGTTATCTGAACAATACGAAACAAGGGATTCTATGTAAGATGCCCTGAATATCTGGCTTTAAAATTATGAAAAACTAAAAGATTTTTAAGTAGGGTTTTTTTTAACAATACATATAAATTTTTTTGCAAATAATGTAATACAGAAGCTTAAAAATTTTTCATGTTTAGAAGTGTCCGAAATTTTAAAAGATTTTAAATTTTGAACCTTTTTTTTATTTTTTTGACACATAACAAAATAATCATTTTTAAAAAAATCCCTGAAAGTATTGATTAAAGTAAGAAAAATGAAACAGTCAATTATCCTCAATATTTTAATATATAATTTGAATTTAAATACTACAGATATTTTTTTAAAACTTAGACATACATTATAAAAACTTAATTCCATTTGAGAATTTTAAGGTAAAGAAAAAAATGAGAATTCTCAAATCTTTGACTCGCTATTTGTGTAAACTTTAGGTTGAAGATTTTAGGATTGCCACAGGAACCGGTCTCCCCGTCGTGACCATAAAAGTTTCCCCTCAATGCCCATTGTGTCTCCCCGACCGTCTCTAATTATCTTTCAAGATCGTAAACCTTTAAAAGGGGAAAAGAATTCGGAAAAATAACACCTTACCGGTTTTGAACACATTACTTGAAGGGGAAAAATCTGTTTGGTTCATTTTTGGTGAGTCTCTGGCCGTAGGAAAAATTCAGTGTGGTCCGTTTTCGAAGCCTCTCTAGTAGGGTGGAAAAAGCCGTGCTGTCCAAATGGAGGGTTAACATTATTTTTGTGATATTATTCATTAATTATATTTATTTAATGTTATTTATGAATTATATTTATTAAAATTTAATTTTAATTATTGATTAAGTTGAATATTCTTTCATTATTAGGTAGTATTCCAATTCATTTATTATTATTACCTGGTTTCTTATTCCTTAATATTTATTAATATTTTTTTAATTACTGATAAATTACTTAATTATTTATTAGTTGACTTTATCCTGTCATCATTAAGTTAAATTTTCCTTTATTATTTTATAGCCTTTATCTATATTATTTATTTATTAACATGTATTTTTTTACTTATTGATAAATTATTCCAGTTATTAATAAAGTTGAATATCAATTCTTACATTATTATTATTAATTTACAAAGAGATGAATTTAAATTTTAAAAACCTTGTTTATATTGTATATACCTTTAAATATTGTAACTTGCTCCTTCTAACCAAGGGCGCAGCTACCGCTTTATCAGCCGTATCATTGATACGGGGCCCCAAGCTACAGTGGACCCAACGTAGCTACAGTCCTATTAAAAGGGCTCCCATATCTAAAAACGACCCGCGAAGGAATTTTGATATAGGGCCCCCTTAGAGCTAGCTGTGCCAATGCTTCTAACTATTGCTCTATATATGTTCGATCATCATTTGGCTGTATATATATTTAGGAAATCGTGCAGACAGAAGGGAGTGGATTCTTTCAATAAATTTTTAGAAATTGTTAGGATTTCGATTGGGCTAAGAGAAATTAAGGTCAAATTCTTTAGAAGGGGAATTTAATCAAGATTTTTATCATAATCTAACTTGGCGACAAGTGATTACTTTGGTCGTTGTGTGACAATATTTTTATACATAAAATGCTGCAAGGTAAGTTAGTTCAATTTATATTTAACTAGCTGGATGGCCCGGCGTTGCACAGGCTTCTTCAAGTGTACAGCTTTAAGCCTTGGAAGATTCCCCTGCCCTTTCAGTGTCAGCACTTTTTGAATCATATATCAATGTCATTAAAATAGTCTTTTTTGAAGTTTCTTCCGAATCTTTGTCCTGTCGGGTGGATCTGTTTTTCGCCACTTAGCTCAGCATTACAAGGGCTTTTGCCGTGGGTACAGTTTTATCCCTATGGAAATTTTCCCTTTCTCTCTGGATACCAGTAATCCTATATGTGTTAGTGAACGATGTGAGTGATTTCTATATTTATGTAATTTAAATCCCCTTTTCAGAAATTTCTTCCACTTCTTCGCTTTGTCAGACAGATTTCTTTTCCATCAGTTCCGCCAAGCATTGTATAGGTTTTTGAAGTTAACTTCTTATGGCACGGTTGGAAAAATTTCCGTTACGCGTAACCAGTTACGGCAGTGCTTCTCAAACTTTCACTACTGGCGCCCCACTTTTCGATCACAATTTTTATCGCGCCCCCCTTATACATTAATAATGTACTGAATGCAATAATAATGGACTTTGACGTTAAAGCTACAATAAGCGATCTTAAATATAAATCATACAAATTAGTAACATAAGTTTAAATTTTGTATACTACTTTTAAGCAAAATAAATAAATAAATAAAATAATAGGATAATTATTATAATATTTTTCCTTTCTCTAATTTTTCAATTGAACATATTGCAAAATGTGGCGGCTGCTTAGAAGACAAAATATAGATATCAGCTAAATATAGAAAAATAACTCAGAGGGTCTTTATCTAATCATAAGCATTCCTTATAAAAACTTTGCTTTGCAAGACAAGCCCATGAAAATCGGTAATACTTATTAAAATTGTTCTTAATTTAGTATTAATTAATTAGTTTTAAAATACTCTGTGCAGCACTGATACATTAAAAGTATTCCGGAGAGAAGTGCCCGCTCTTTGCACGAGTTCATTTATAAGAAAATAAAACATTATTGATATAATAGCTGAATTGCAAGGAGAGCAAAGCCAAGTGCTCGACAATGTTTACCAAATGGAAAATGATTTTTTTAAAATGGTTACACAAATTATATTTAGTTTTAAGCGAATTGTAATTTTAGGCTTCACAGAATTAGCATTTATAATTGATGTTAAACAGTAGCGCACACAGGAATTTTTCAAGGGTCCAGGGTCGAAAGTACACCAATCTTGTATCATGTTCCTTTTGATTTTATCGATTTTCAGGGAAAAAAAAAACAGTAAGAAACTAATTATTGAATAAATACTGATCATTAATTAATAAAATTAATCATTAATAATAAATACTTAATTAAACTTTGCGTACTATATACTTAGAATTATAATCAATCGGAAAAAAATCAAAGGCTTTGAGGGGAACTGGACACCTAGGACACCCTTCCCCACCGTCTTGTGCGCGCCACTGACGTTAGATCATGAACAATAATATAAATTCTGATGCAGAATAATTGTATTATTTTTAATATTTAAAGTGAAAATACTTCAACAAGTTTTAACCCGGGAGCAGGCGCGCACTCAATACGGTCGAACGGGGTTATTGAGTCACCCCAATCTTTTTTTTATAATTATTTCATTGTACACGATACAAATCGGGATTCCAGTGAATAATTTAATTAAGAGAAAACTTACATAAATACTTTCAAGGACTTTTCAATTTTTCTTTGGTAACAATTAAACAGTTTTTCCAGAATTAACGATTTCGTTATCTGTGTGTCCCGCTCGACCACTTCCGGGTAAAAAGTGTATTCATTATGATTATATGAAATTGTGTAAAAGGTTTTTTGCGTTATGCTTTATATGTATAGAATACTCGTAAAAATAAGTCTTGTCCAAGTAATCCTTCAAAGTGTGTGCTCTCCGTGGTTTTCCAAACATCATAAAACTCTTTTGCATAGAAAAAAGCGTAACAGAGAAATACATTACTTACAACTTCCCTAAATAAGAAACAAACACATAAGAGAGGGGTCATTACTAACTGTACCAATAACTTAGATGGTTAAACAGATTACAGCTATAATGTGCAGTATTTCAAAAATAATGACAATGATGAATTTTTTATGTTCCTAAATTTTTTCGATTCTACGTCTGGGATCTGTTTTTTCTCTGAAAGAGTTATATGTTAGGTTTAAACAGAAAGCGTAGTAAAAAAAAATCTCTCATCATGGGATTACAGCAAATCAAATAAAAGTTTTTATATTTGGTTATAGGATCAAAGATAGCTAATTAGGTATTGAAGAAGTTTTTTTATTTTTGTTGACTTATATATATAATATCGCGCGCATCTATAAATTATATCAGAGTAAAAGTGCATTTTTTATTATCTTTGAAATAATTTTGATTTAATTCATTCCAGTAAATTAATTATTTTTAAATATTTTATTTTCGATAAGCTCGCGCCCCCCTCGTATGGTTATCGTGCCCAACCAGGGGGCGCTCCCCACAGTCAGAGAAACACTGCAATACTAATTTAAAATAAGTTTGATATTTTAAGTGGCCCCATGGGCTTGTATTAACACTTATCTTGATAATTTATACGGTTTATAATTAATTTCTCAACTGCTGATTAAACGTTAAGCGATTTGCTCGCCAATACCACCATTTACCACGTAGAGGAGCGTATTTTGATGTTTTTTGGAGGGGGAGGAGAAATGAAATAAATAAGCAAATCCTCTGAAATAAGTAAATCCTTCTTAAACACTGTCAGTGTCCTTTTATTGCATTCCAAAGCCTTCGGAATAATTTTATGGATAGCACTGCACAGAAAAATTGTACTTCGGAAAGACCTATATATACGTCCCGAAAATTAATGATTTGGTTGAGCGAGACGTTTATATACGTCGGTGGCGTATAAGAGGTTAAAGTGGTATTGTAGCTTTAGTGTCAAAGTATAGTATTATTGAATTCAATACAGGGTATTTGAATGGAGGGGGGGGCGGAATGAAAATGATGATTGAATAGTGGGTCGCGTGTATTGAAAGTTTGAGAAGCACTGCTATAAACTGTTTTGATATAATTGTAGCTGTGAATTATTTTAAATGTGTTTTAGTTTAAATTTTGAAACCACGAATAAAAGTGTAACTGAGCTAATCGCCGTAGTAATGATCTTGATCACAGTCTTACAAGTGGTGCCCAACGTGGGGCTATCAAGTCAATTTCTGAACACCTAGTACATAAAGAATTTTAAAGTAGTTTCTGAAGTGTAGCTGACGATTATGAAGAAGTTTTAGATTACTAGATAGTTTGGAATTTTTTTTCAAATTATTTCAATTTTGTTTATTCATACATTTTGACTGTTGGACTTTTTATGGTAATTCCCGAAAAAACGTTCAATTTCGTAACTCTTTATCTAGTTACAGATTTACAAGTGAATTTACAAATTTAGTTTTACTTTAGGAGACAAATATGGCTTTTCTCTCGAAATTGAGGGAGATATACCTCTATAATTTAGCAAGTGCGCTACGAGTCTCCGTGACTTTAGATGATAAAATAATTTAATTGAGCGAAAAAACTCACTACTTGTACATTCTTTAAAGAAAATGAGCAGTTTGTGAAAGAGATGCTGGACAACATTGTTGAAGAACGTAAATCGCTTGAAGTTGCAGCCAAAAAGAAAATAAAAAGGGATGATAAGTACCTAGCTGAGCAGAGAGTATTTAAGCCTGAAAAGCTTAAATTACAAGCACAAAATCCTGCAGCGTCCGTAGGTAATTCCCCTCAAATGGATTCTAGTTTCATGAGGCTAGATTTGACATACCCACATTCATCCCTATAAAGATGACATATCATTGTTTTTAACAATGTTCGAAAGACAAATGAAGCTGCCGATTTTGGGGTATCACACTTAAGGTAACTTGGTTCTCCAAAAATAGTCATGTTATCGTTTTTTTTTTAAGTTTTATTTAGATATATTTTTAAAATGATTACCGTTTGATTGATGTATCACTTTTGTATACCTGAGAATTAGAAGTTGGAAAAAAATTCATTTGAAAAATGTAAACAAACAAATGTGGAAATTCGACACCCATCCCTTTTATTTGATGTGTCAGTGACTTTAAGAAAATTTTTATCAATTACTTTTCAAAAATAAATTTTATCTTATTCTAACCATAACTGTAAAGCTTTACCATACTTTTTAGTTCCTACAACTTTTATTAAGAGCTATTTTTTATTGTTGATGGCGCTTCTTTCGTTTGTTTTGCAGTTATCTTGCTAGTTTTACTTAGAGTTTATATTAGAAAAAACAGTCTTTTTCAAGACTTTTACTGACTGCTGTTTTTTCAAGACTATTGTAGAGAAACTGCTGAGATTTCAGTATTAGCTTTCTTTTTATCTCTTGAAAATTTGTTTTAAAAATGCCACGAGAAAAACGTCGAAATCAGTCTGCTCAATTAAACAGTAAACGTTAGTTTAGTGATACCGTAAACACATGTGTCATCGAAGAAAAAAAATTAGATCCTAATATCAGATTTAAGCAGTTATAAAATACTGAAAAGACTGAACATATATATATTCTGAAGTAAACACTTCTTTATTGGGAACTTTGAGCAAATCAGCAAAATATTAAGAAACTAAAATGCCCAGCTGTGACAAACAAACTTTAAAGCTTGCACTTGGAAACAAGATAGGATTTTCCTACGTGTTAAACTTAATCTGCAGTTCTTGTTCTGAAAAGGTTTGTGCTATAGAAACGTCTAAGGAAAGGAAAGATAACACTGTTCCTGATATTAATTTACGTGTCACGCAAGCATTCTCTAATATTGGAAATGGGTACTCTGCAATTGAAAAATTTTGCATCGCAGTAAATGTATCTCCTTTTTCAAAGAGAACATATAGCAAATGCACTAAATTTCTTCACATTGCCTACGGTACTGCTGCTGATTTTGAGTTGATTGTTTGATTTTCTAGCACATGAGCCAAATTTGGCTAATTTGCGCCAAACAATGATTCAAAAGATAACAATTTGAAACCTGGTTCTAAATCGCAAATAATTTGATAAAGTCGATACTGCTGATGAGACTTTGCTGAGAGAAGTAGATAGTGAAGAACAAAAAACTTACGAAGCACCAACTGATGTTCCGGTTGTTGATATAAGGATATCCTAATGATGGTAGCTGGTTGACATGGGGACATACATCTTTGATTGACATAGCTTGTGTTATTGATATACTTACAGGTTATGTAATCGATTTTGAAGTCATGTGCAAGGTATGGCGCCATTGTGTTGTAGCAAAAATAGAACTGGGAGAGTCAAGTGCAGAGTATGGCATTTGGTTTGAAGGTCATAGGAAGGATTGTAATATGAATCATTTTGGCTCATCAACTTAAATGGAAATGGAGGCCGCATTGATCCTCTGGAGAAGATCACTAGCATTGTGATTTCGTTATTCCACCTTATTGTATGATGGAGATTGTAAAACCTTCAATTACCTTACAGAGAAAAATGTGTATGGGGATAAGTTCGAGATAAAAAAAGAGGAGTGCATTAATCATGTCAACAAAAGGTTGGGCACTGTTCTATAAAATGCTGTCAAGGATTTGAGAGCACGTGGCATTTCATCAGGAGGAAAAATTCATAGCACATTAAAAGACTCAACAATTAAAAAATTTACTATCTACTACTAAAAAGCCATATTACAAAATAAAGGTAATATTTCTGCCATGAAAAAGCAATATATGCTACTTTAAATCATAGCATTTCAAAAAACAAAACCCTCAGCATTCGAAATTTCCAATGGGTGCTGACTCATGATGTTTTTACTAGGTCGCCAATGAAAAAAGGTCAAATACCAGGTCAGCATGAACAACATGTTGGGACTCTAATCAATGAAAGATTTTTGGCCACACATCCTTTCTATTTATCAACGGCTTGCTTGAAATGAATTTTTAGAAAGGTGCATTAATTGCGAAACCCAAAATGCTAATGAAAGCTTACACAACATGATTTGGTCAGTCTCCCAAAGAAATATTTGTGAGTAAAGACACAGTGAAACATGTCGCACCTGAAGCGATTTGTGAATTCAACAAAAAGACTCTATGCATTTTCAGAGAGACACCAAAATCATTAACTATATATACCTTTGGTGAAATGTTCGCATGATCTTGGAGTGATTGTTGGAGCCGTAAAAGATTATTCCGAATCAGACGGAAAAACACTCAATACCAGCATGCACACATATTAATAAAAAAAGCTATTTTAAAAAGAGAGATATTAATTTAAAAAATGAAGGAGATATAAATATGGATCAGGATATTTCTAAGGTATTACAATAATGTAATCTTTTTTATAAAATGTGTGCATATAAATATTTTTAATTTAGGCATTTTATATTAATAATTTCATAATTTCAGTTCTTTTTTACCATATGTTTTTCATACAAATGTATCATTTAAATATTATATGAAGCAAAAGATTTTGAAATTTCTGTTATAACAGGAAAAAAAATTATCATTTTCTTCGAGTGTTCTTAATATTTATGTGCAATTATTACTGTTTAAAAATGTATAATTTATAGAAAATATGGGTTAAAATAATATGAAAAAGTAATTATTTTGAAAACAAATGTATATCCAATGTCTTAAAATGATATTTACGTTTTTATTTAAGCTTATAATATTTTTTTTAGAAATATAAACTTTAAAATGGTTTTTATCAGCTTGTGTTTTTTCGATACATTATTGCATTCAAAATGCTTTTCCTTCCACAATTATTGAACAATCACTTTCATTTTTTCTCTAAATATTATATATCATTAATGTAACAAAATTAGGGATCATTTTTGCTCTACACTGAATACTTTATTTTAAAAAAATTTAAATGTAGGGGATATTGTGTTTATGGTTGAACTATAGCATATTTATGAAGGTTATTTTCTTTATTCTAAACTAATTAAAGTTATTGTAAAATCGATTCCTAAAGTTGTTTAAAACATCTTTAAGCATGTTACGAAACATTTCATGTCAAAATATTTATAAATACAAAAAAAGTAAATTTTTAAATCTCCCAAATTGTTTTTAAAAAAATTAAATTTTTAAACGTTTGTGAATAATATGTACTGAATTACACCTCATATTGTTTTATTGAATAGAAACATTTTATGAAATGCTAAAATAAAATTTTTAAATGTATAAATAAAAAAATGTCAAAGGGTACAGAGTCCTCTTACTTGGAGTCCTTCGAAGTGGTACTGTCAGGTTAATTGCAAGAGAACTGGAAGAGATATTCAAGAATTATGTCCATGTTCGCAATATTTATTGCAAAAGTTCAAGCTGACAGCTGACTTTTTCAGAGTTATTTTTTCCGACACCAGAAACAGGATCATTCCACGTGGAAAAATTTCTTTTTTGCGCTAAGAGCCTTCTTTGAAGGTTGGCTAAGAGAATTAGAAAACAAATCATTTGAAATCTTGAAAGATCTCTCATCATAGTAGATCAAATAAAAAAAATTGTCCAACTGATTATAAGAAACATTTCTTAGACACTTGGGGAAAACTAAGTGATCCTGTCGTGTTAGCAAGAAAAGCGGTACTCATACGAAAATGTTAAATCTTCGCAAAAATCAACAAAGCTTCCAAAACAGCAAAAGCTAAATAATCCTCGATTTTCTAGAAACACAGGCAATTCGAAGTTTAAAAATTCTCAATCATTCAAAGTTGAAAAAGAATGTTTCGGGTAACCACAACAAAAGTTTTGGTAACCCTAGCTACATGCCAGTACAAAATACCAACTTTGGTTGTCATCCACCTATTTCTTTCCATGGCCGTGGCAACCCTGGATTCATAAAATCGAAATGTCCAAAATGCTCATTAAAAAAGAGAGTGCATCCGTCAACACCATAAAGATGTTCACTTGTCTTACCTCCCCAGTAGATCTACTTGACATCGAAGTCTATGAAGCTACAGACACAGTTTGTGCTGATACATGAGCCCATCAGTCAGTCGGGGGAGAATTAATATTTAAATTCTTAAAAAAAAACTGTGTATAAAAATTTTCAGAATTTCATCTTGCTATGTGTCATGCTGATGGTCAACAATCCACATCCCTTGTTGAACAGGCTACGGTACCAATCACCATAGGTGAACGAACTTTCCAATTATTTTTGCCACATGCAAAATGTAACGGCACTCTTTTCGGTGTTAACTTTTTAAGGACATCAGGAATCGCAATGGACATACGTAACAATTTTCGGTATTTTGGTGACAAATCAAGCTTCAGGTTTTTATTTCGAAAGATGCTCCTTTGCCTGTAAACAATAGTCCTGTGGAAATAAATAGTAGTTCTGGTCCCACAAATTTGATTCCCAGTGATGTTCCATTTCATGTTGATGAAACTGAGACCAATGATCTCCAATTTCGAGAAGAAGGACAGGCCCTAAATGTAGAAGTATGAAATGATTTGTCCTGCTTAATGAAAGTAAGGATGTTTTCAGACTAGAGGGGAGTACAAACTCCATTCGTAAATCATTTTATAAAAACAGGTGGTCACCTACCACACACACACAGTTTCAACCTCATCTTATAGACTATCTCCAAACAGAAAATAACTCTTAAGGAAAGAAATTGATAACCTTTTGGCTGATAATATTATAGAGGAATGCGAATCCCCATATGCAGCTATAGTAGTTTTAGTGTCCAAGTCTAATGGAACTGTTAAGTTGTGCAGATTATCGTAAACTAAATGTGATTACTATACATGGCAAATATGCACTGCTCCTTGTAGATGTTTTACTACATAATGCTAAATTTACTTCTCGTATGTCTACCCTTGACTTAAAATCCAGTTATCATCAGGTAAAGGTCAATCCAGTCGACCATTACAAGACTTCTTTTACTCTTTTGGTACATTTAGGTACAAAGGAATAATGCCGTTTGGACGTCGCAATGCCCAGCAATCTTTCAGCGTCTTATGGACGAATTTCCTATTCGCATTGCAAAATGTAAATATTCTAATGCATTTACACAATATCGTTTTGTTGTCTGAAACGTTTGAGCAACACATTGAAAGACTTAAGAATGGTCTTTGACAGACTTAAAAAACTTAAAGTATGTGCTAATAGAGAAGAATGCAAGTTTATCTGCTCTCGTGTAAAACACCTTGGACTATGGATAACTCCTAAGGGTATAGAGATGGATCAGGATAAAACTGCAGCTATACAAAACATTCTTTCTCCGAGAAATCTAAAGCAGCTAAAGTCATTATTACAGACCCCAAATTTTTCAGATATTGCTAGACCTCTTAGCAACTTGACAAAGAAAAGTACTGCTTGGAAATAGGGTGAAATCGATCAGCAAGCTTTCCAAACCCTCAAACAATGTTTAATAACCCTGGCAAATACTGAGACAAGTTGATCCTAAAAATCCTTTTATCATCCGAACATGAATAACCTAAACAAGAATGGTAAAAACGATGGACAATATAGTGCGCACTCTTTTCGCAAAGTTAATACTTAATTAATCATTCAGCCTGCCAGCTCTATCAAGAAAGAAGATGCCCTAGTCTGCAAGCGAAATCCTCTCGTGATGTTTATAGTATTAAATGTTTTCATGTAATTGTAACTGTGATTAATTTGAATGTGTTTTTAGTTTGAATTTATAGAAACCATGACTAAAAAAGTTGAACTGAGCTAACGCCGTAGTAATTCTCTGGATCACAGTCTTATGATTATAAATAAAATTAAAAAGTACAATTCATTAAAATCACATCAATTTACGCATGCAGGATATATATTAAAATTTAAACAGTCGTACGAGTAATAGGAAATTTAAATTATACACATCGAAAATCATATTCCTAAACAATTTCGTCAAATTCCACAGTAAATTGTAATTTCATATGGTGATCTAATAATTCCTTATCCTCATCCACATCGTTAGAGATTAGAGAAATTAGAAGATGTAAATTATTTGTGGCTGTAGTCTAGACATGAAATCGGAGGGGGTGGGAGAGGAGAGAAAAAAAGTAAAAGTTGACTAGGGTACCTCGGTATAGTGACACCCCTGCTCATGCAAAGGAGATGAGCCCTCTAAGGAGTAGAAAAAATAGGGGTATAGGTTAAATAGAGAATGGGAGAGGGAGGAAAGATCACATCGGGATCGTGAAAACCGTACTCCTCTAAAGGAAATGAGTCTTTTAGGGGTGAAAGCGGGTGGGTAACCGCTAATATATATATATATATATATATATATATATATATATATATATATATATATATATATATATAGTAGTCAGCATAAACTTCTAGGATAATGACTCTCGTTATCAAACCATAAAAGTACTTCTGATCGAATTAAAATTTAAAACATGTGAACACACAATACTTTTGTACTAAACTTCTTCAAATTTTGCAGGTGTATGGTTATGTTTATGTATGAAATAACTAAAGTTTTCTTATAAAAAAATTCGTCAGACATTTTAAATTGTAACACAATAAATTATTTGAGGAGATTTTCAACAAACTGAGAACTGTTTTAATATAAAATTGCGTAATATATCTGAACTCTATTTTACATAAATCTGCACATCTCTTTTATATATGCGAGTATACAACAATTTAGTATTTTTCTCCTTTTATTCATTACAACAATATATATATATATATATATATATATATATATATATATATATATAAATAAATATCCAATGCAACAATACTCCAGAATAATAACAATTAAATAACTCATAATTTGATGCCACATATAAAACATGAAACATTGTTTATTAGTTTCTTAGCTCATTTTAAAGTCATCTATTTCGAACTGTGTATCTTTTTAAGTTTTAAAAGAATTTCATCTAATTAAAAATGTCATTTTTACTTTTCTGGTAATTATTACAACCATGGTGGTTAACCGTATTCTGGAGATAAGTCTTTACTTGTTTTTCAGCGTTGTTATGTATTATGTTCAAGAGGACTTTGTTTCTTTCTTGGAAAAATTTGACTGTGTTTTAGTTGTTGAACCGATTAAGAGCTGAATTGTTCTCTATTTTGGAAACGCAACACAGGTCGAAGAAAGTTAAGTTGTTGTAGAACAAGATGAAGGCAAAATTTCAAGAGCTTGATTCCCTGTATTACATTCTTTGATAACTTATAAGGTGTATGGTGTCTTGATCTCAGAGATGCTACTGAATCAGACAGGAAAATGTGGGGGGCAAAAAAGAAGCCTCTGAATAAAGAGAATCGCCCCATTTCCAAAGTGCATTCAAAATGTTTCTGATGTTTTTAAGGCACTGAATCTGAAAGAAGAGCTTTCGGAACCAGATGTAAAAGAGCATCCCCGAGAAAATCATTTATAACGTGCAAAACCTCTTTTGATAGTTCTGACCTTTCTCTTCGATAGTTATGAGTCATTGATGGGATGAGTTTTTGTAGAGAAGTATGTATGAGTGTGTACGAAAGTCGATGCTTGGAGGTCCTGATGTGATTGTAGAAATATACGAGAGCATATTCGGTAAAAGGAAGTACAGCAGAGGCAAACGAGTGAATGGAACCTAGGTGCTTGGAGGAACTGAAAGGTCATCGAATAAGTGATTTTTCATGCGATTCAGGATATAGGTCGAAGGATATTCTTCTCCAGTTGATCAAGAACAACATAAAGTTGGGTACAACCGTTGTCGCGAATCCTCGTCCCGAGTCTTCGCAATTTGTATGAACTAATTATTTTTGCGTTGCTTAGTTGCAGTTGTGTGGCAACGCAGTTTGTTTCGCGAGAAGCCACGTAAATTGCGCTTTTTAAAAAGGTTTAAATAAAGTTACTTTCTATCGATTTGGCAATGTAAGTACGTTTTCAATAAACATTTATCACTTTCCTTTGAAAGAATTTTACTTTGTGGGCAAGAAATACTAACAAAGCATTCTTCAAGAAATATAGAAAAAGTTTTATTTCGAATTTGTATTGTCACTCGAAGGAGTAGGACTCAATGGAAAATTTATCCGACGATCAAAGCGTTATAATGGAGGAATTTGATCCTCAAAACATCACTGATGAGCAGAAATGCAACAATTTAAAAAGCATAGACAAGCAGATAAAAATTTATACTGCACGAAAGGACTATATCAAAAATATGCTGAACATTGAGAAGAGCATCCCTGGCCCTACGAACGAGACCTCCCAGCTACTGGAAGCTGAAGCTGCCGGACTGGACGATAAGATCAAAGCCCTAGAAGGTAAGATGCTTGAGTTTTTACCTTACCCAGTACCTCTATGTGCTCATAATTTTAAATATAATAAAAATAAAAAACGAACAGCCGAGCCTATAATCAGGCCCTCTAAGTTAACGGCTAAAGTTAACGAAAATAAACTGGATGTTACAGATTTTAAAATCCCGCGGAAAACGGCGAAAAGTAATACCGTTCCTAAGGAGAATATCAAAATTACTTCTACGAAAAATAAATTTGCAGCACTCAACACTGCAAATGATGACGTCGAGGATGTCACCCCTGCTGCCCCTAAAGTTAAACCCGTGATGATGAAACTCTTTCCAGAGTACAATCTCATCCTTCAAGATATTCATCGGACCCATCCTACCGCCACCAACACCCATATTGGAGGTTATATTAAGATTCAAGCAGAATCTGCTGACCATCATAGAGAAATCACTAAATTCCTCACTGATAAGCAAGTTCAGTACTACGTTACTGACCCCCCCCCCGCTAATCGACAACTCAAACTGGTCATTAAAGGTCTCCTGGCCTCCACTGACCCTGAAGATATTAAAAAGGATCTTATTGATCAAGGCATCAAAATTGAAAAAGTCGCGCAACTGCGCCAATTTAAAACCAAAAGCCCTCTCCCCATCTTCATGATAGAGATAACTCGGGATGAAAATGTCGATGACATTTTCAAAATCCGCAGTTGTCTCTACATGCAAATTAAATTCGATCCTTTCCGCAAAAATTCTAGACCAACGCAGTGCTATAACTGCAATTTTTTCCACCATGCTAGCCAAAATTGCAGCATGAAAACGCGCTGTCTTAAATGTGGCGGTGGCCACAGGACCGGCCAGTGCGAGATTAAAGAAAAATAGTTAACCCGACGTTCATAAATTGCAACGCTCAAGGCCACATGGCCTCGTCTACTGAATGTCCCCTCTTCCCTAAGCCGAGAAAGGGTAAGGGTCAATCGCAAAAAGAAAATAAAAACGGAACGATAACATCCAGGAAAATTCCGCTTTTATTACCCCCGGCTTGAGCTTCGCTCAAGTTACTTCTGGACAAAATTCTCAACAGAGGGCAGCACGAGGAAGTGACTCCTCGACGTCCAACTCAGAAAATAAAAACAAAAATAAGAGTTTTAACTCGGAAACTCTTAACCATATCAATTGCCAGGGCGGAGATTTCTCCTTCCTCGAGGCAATATTTGAAATGAAAAAGATCTTTGATCTTTTCCTAACCTTATCTCGGAGATGAAAAAAATCTTCAAATGCAAAATCTTCAAAATGACCCCCCACAGACAAACTTCAATGTCTGCTTAAAGGTATCTGTACCTCAATCTCCTCAATAGATCTTAATAATGTCTAATTCTTTTTCGGCCTTTCAATATTCTCCTGGAACGCTGACGGAGTGAGATCGCGCAGTGTTGAGATGCGCGATTTCATTGATAAGCACTCCCCTGATTTATTTTTGATACA
The DNA here is from genome assembly GCA_019973935.1 of Trichonephila clavipes. NCBI lineage: Eukaryota > Metazoa > Arthropoda > Arachnida > Araneae > Nephilidae > Trichonephila > Trichonephila clavipes. The sequence continues at coordinate 350,257 of BMAU01017939.1, read as the reverse complement.
AGAAACACATCTGAGACCAGAATACTCTTTCAATATTCCGAATTATATTTGTTACAGGAACGACAGAACCGGTCCAACCAGAGGTTGGGGCGGTACTGCGATCCTCATTAAAAGATCGATTCCCCATTTTCATGTTCCCACCCCTCCCCCTTAAGGTGTAGAAGCAACTCTTGTTGCGCTCACCCCCTCAGATCAGGAACCTTTCTTGGTTGCCTCTATCTATGCCCCACCAGGTCCAAATTACAGAAACTTGGGAGCCGACCTCGACGGTATTTTCAATATTTTTAAATCGGCATTTTTAGCCGGTGATTACAATGCTAAGCACACCTCCTGGGGCTGTAATTACAGCGACCCTAGAGGTAATTATCTACTAAGATATATAACTAATAATAACTTAGATCTAATTGCTCCCCCCACCCCAACTAGATATGGAAAGGACTCCGCTTCCACTCTAGACTATGCACTGATTAAAAATTTAATTTGGCCCTGTACTGCAGATTCCATTCCGGAACTCAGTTCTGACCATAATCCGGTCAGATTTCACTTTCCAAGAACTTCCAATTTTGCTATCCCCCCTCCCCAATTAAATACTACCTGGAGTATCTTCACTAAAATACTCGCAAATCCTGATAACTTTTTCTCCTGACTGCAAATTCTACCCACGAGATCGACTCTCAGCAACCTCACTGATGAGATCCTAAATGCGCACGCAAGTGCCTCTCGTCCTTTCTACCATACGGAACAACCGTATGTGCAGGGTGAGCTAAAAGAGCTATTCAAGGAACGAAACAAAGCCAGGAAAACTTGGCAACATACAAGACACCCACAACATAAAACAGAATTAAACAGATTACAAAATGCTATTAAAAGGAAAATTTATCATTACAGACAATAGGCATGGGAGGATAATCTTTCTACCCTGAATACTGAGGACAATTCCCTTTGGGGAATTGCGAAAGCTTTCAGGAAGAAAACCTCTCCGATTTCCGTCCTTAATGGCCCCACTGGTATTGCTCTCAGCGATACAAACAAAACTGAAGTAATTGCTCATTCGCTTGAGAAGCAATTTCACCTTAATGACATTCACAACCCACGCAAAGACGAGATCATCACCAGCGCTGTTGATGCATACATGGACTCGAATATTAACAATACTGATATCATCCCCCCACTCTCCCATCTGAAATTATTCAGATCATTAAAAATATTAAAATCAAAAAGTGTCCGGGGAGAGATGGGATCACTAACAAAATGCTTAAAAAATTACCGCGCCTCACTATTTTCAAGATTACTAACATCATTAATAATATGCTAACTTTAAGATACTTTCCTATGTCTTGGATGACTGCGGTTGTTATTCCGATCCTAAAACCAGATAAAAATTCGGCTTTGGCCGAATCCTACAGACCATTAAGTCTACTTCCTGTCCTTAGTAAACTGGCTGAAAAAGTGATTTTAGCCAGACTCAACGACCATCTCGAAAGAGAAAATATCCTGATTCCGGAGCAGCACGGGTTCCGACCTCGCGTCTCTCCACCTCACATCAACTTCTCAGAGTCGTTTAATTTATTAAGGAAGGAAACAACAAAGATGAATGCACGGCCGCGGTCTTCCTTGATATTCAAAAAGCCTTTGATAGAGTATGGCATACTGGCCTACTCTTTAAATTAATCACCTATAAAATCCCGCCCCCTCTTATTTACCTGTTAAATTCCTATATCTCTGATCGCTCCTTCACTGTAAAAATTAATCGTACCTTCTCGCAACTTAAAAAGATTAACGCTGGGGTGGCCCAAGGGTCAATTCTGGCACCAACTCTCTTTAACCTCTACGTTAATGATATTATTAAACATTCTAATACCATAATATGCATGTATGCAGATGATACAGCCATACTCAGCAGACACAGAAACCTCGACACACTAGTCGAAAATATCAATGAACACCTAGCTCACCTGGAGACCTGGTTTTCCGTGTGGAAGATTGATTTAAACTCTTCCAAAACGGAAGCGGTTTTCTTTTCAAAAAGGAAACCTCCCCCTGAAATTACTCTACAAAATCAAAGAATACCCTGGTCTCAACACACCAAGTATCTTGGTGTAATCGTTGATAAAAACCTCACTTTCCGACAACACATAACATATATTAGAGATAAATTTAAAAATACTACGCGTAAACTTTACTCCCTTATCTGCAGAAAGTCTAAATTGAATAGACATAACAAACTGCTTATCTATACTCTGATCAAAAAACCATTACTTACCTATGCCCCCCTGTATGGGGACATGCAGCAAAATCTAATATAAATTTACTTGAAACTGCTCAAAATTAAATAATAAGACAAATTTGCAATGCTCATTGGTATATGCGAAATAAAGATCTAAGAATAGCTTGCAATATACCAACTATTCGACAGACCATACGAAAACTTGCTATCAACTTTTTCAATAATATAGACGACTCAGATAATGCTTCTATTAATGAAATCTCCCCCTACTTCTCCCACTTTTCTGTAAAAAGACCAAGAGACATCTTGGTCAATCCAGAATTCAATTAATTTATTTACTTTATTTATTTTTCCCCAAGATCACTTTCCCGCCTTTTCTGATAGTCAGTTTTTGCTGCACTCAGATTGGCTAGGATAACTCCGCCCACTTTTCTCGCATTTTTCAATGATTTTTTCACTGTTTTTAAAGTTAAATTTTTAATAGTTATTTTAATCTCACATCCAAGTAGCTTAAATTTTTAAAATCTACGGAACTTTCTCATTATTAAACTGATTTATTCCTATAACTGGGCAATGGTAGAACTCGTCAAAGGCATCTCAAAATTACCTGATAGGAGGTTAGACGCTGACAGGCCTAGGCACTCCATCCAGTTCATCAACGATATATATATATACTTTCTATCAACGACAGTCGGCTCGCTAGTTATTTTTAAGTGTGGCTTTTCTGCTTGAAACTTTTAACTTAACTTTTTACTTATTAGAATTCTCCTAGGAACTGAAAGCTGTCACAGTGATCTCTGCCCGATGTGAATTGAAGTAAGCTTGACTATTTTCTTAGTCCAAGTTAAGTTTAATACATAATTATTGACAGCCGTCATAACGGATTGCAGGAAAGCTTACAATTACCTGGAAGAGATTACGGTTTTCTTTCATCTTTCAGTCGATCACTGTATGTATTTAAAGATTCAGAAACCGGCGCTCACATAAACTCCATCAAAGTTTCGTGGAGAGCCATGAAAAATATCTGCATTGAAGCCGCGGGTGTAAGGATAAATTCTATTCTTACCTTGCGGAATACATGTGGAGAAAGATGAAGCGACTCTGCAATCCAAATGAGCAATTCACTGCCTTTTTAGAGGCAGTGAAAGAAGTATATCTTCCTTTGGAAGTACTCTCCTGAGCGCAGGTAAACTTACTTCTGAAATATTCTAATTTCCGATTCTGTTTGCTTAAAAAATACAATTTTTACTCTTATGCATTAGTGATGTCTTTATAAATATTTCATAGTAATATTTCTTCATTTTTATTTCAAAATTAAAATTTTTTATAGCTCTTGGAATAGTATCTATCGTTAAAATATATAACTTGGCTATCGAATCCGGTCGCCGAATAAAGTACCTTGACAATCGCTTTTAGTCGTCAAAAATGACTGCACTGAGGGCATCCTGTCCTATGCTACACTTTAACCAGATATACAATCAAAGAGAAGAGTTACCCTCGTACAATCAACTAACAACTTTTTTGAACAATTCTAATCTGAAATTAAAGGCTTGACTGACCATCACATAGTTTGGAATTACACGAACAATTTATATTTGTCACTGTAGTGCAAAGACATTTCCATCGGCACTGAATGCAAACTCCGCTATATAAAAATTGAATAGTTTTTCTTATCAATTATATGAGAACACGTGAAGAATTTTTAACTGCGTTATATTTGGAATATTTCTCTTTCGACACTTGAAGTTACTTTTAAAACAATGAAACGAGGCTCTTTTTTTCACAAATGCATGAATTTTGATTCAAATTCTTCTTTTCTTAAGAAATGAATGTTTCAATGCACGGTTCTTTTTCTTGAATAAAACTCTGAAAATACACAGCCACTATTACCTGAAAATCACATACCAAAGACTGGTAGTTATGACAGAAGATATATTGCAAGCTTCATTGATTGATGGATTGTTTGTTTGATTTTATGGCACAAAAGCCAAATTAGGCTAAGCTGCACCAAACAATGATTCAAGAAGTAATAAAACTTTTAAACCTGTTCTAAATGGTAAATAATTTGATAAAGCCAGATTTTGCTCAAAATGTTTTCATAGAATTTCAAAAGTAATTTAATATAAAAAATAAAATAAATAATAATAATAATAAAAATGTTTAAATTTTCATGGTTTTCGCAGAGTAAATAAATAATTCATTTATAAAAAGATCAGATTGTATTAAATGAAAAATTTTATTTGGTGAAACATACCGATTGCACGTAAGAATGCAAAGAGATTTCGATGGGAATTCTCCCCAACCCCAAATGAGATAAAGATAAAATTGATGCACGAAAAAAAAATGATGCGATAATGATTAAAAAGTGGACAAACTATTAAAATGTAATGAACAGAATACGAGACTTGACATGAAGGACATTATGGGGCATTCTCACCAAATAAAAGATGTTTGTGCATAAAACGAGTATGACCAATGCAAAGCCGAGTCGTCAGCTTAACATCAGTTCTTCGCATCGGCATTACAGGCAATGCTCCAATGACATACTTCACGCAATGTAGTTTGTTATTAGTCTGCAAATTCCATGATCCTGCCACGCATTATCAATACGATGCTGGATGACGCGCTTTATTTCACAAAGGGGAAATGTTAGCGGTAATTCTGTTGTTGCCGACCGAGCCACGATGTCCGCTTGTTCGTTGCCTGTAATACCTATGTTGCTTGGTATCCAGCAAAACTGTATATCACAACCATTGCCATGTAGTCGACTCGTCATGACTATTACTTCACACACGACAAGATGACACCGATCGTTGTAGTTTTCTATCGCTTATAAGACACTCATACTATCAGTATAGATACAATATTTATGAGGTGTTTTGGGGTCGATTAATTGAAGTGCGAGGTACAAGGCGATGACTTCTGCAGTGAAAATGCTGCAATAATTACCGAGCCGATAACCGCGCATATTATCTTCCATCACAACTCCATACCCAACGTAATCTATTCATTTTGAACCATCTGTGTAGATGGGGGAATAATCACTATAACGATTCCGATGGTAAGCAAAGATGCATTGAAAAGCGACTTCTGCTATGTCGGGTTTACTGTAGGTAGCGAATGGGATTATATAATGGAAACGTGGTGTATTCCATGATTGGAACACCAAAATGTTTCTTTGTTGGATATCAACATTAGATAAATCGAGCTCGGATAACAAAAGCTTCGTTATTTCCATAAATGGACGCAAGTTTTGTGACCGAGCTTTATAAATTCTCTTCATGCTTATAGTCAAATTCATATTTTTCAAAGGAGGTGAAGACAAGGGCAAGATCTTCAAATAATAAGCAAGAGCTTGCTTTTTCCGTCTTAGGTTAAGAGGAAGTTGGTTGCAAGTGACGTAGAGAATCTAAATCGGCAATGTGCAAAACGCACCAGAGCAGAGTCTCAATGCTGCGTGATATACTGGGTTAAGTTTCTTAAGCGTAGAGTCGCACGCAGATCCGTATACAACAGAACTATAATCAATCTGGGAAAGTACAATAGATTGATATATTCGGAGCAGAGATGTTCGATCCGCAACCCAAGAGAGGTTTTCGATAGAACCTTCAGAAAGTTGAGGGGCTTTTCGCACTTCTTCCGCAGCTGTAAAATATGTGGAAGGAAGGTGAGTCGGTGGTCAAATATCACTCCAAGAAATCGCACTTCTGTAACTACAAGAATTTGTGTTTCACGGGTGCATATTGAAGGATCGGGTGAAGAACCTGTTTGCGACAAAAGTGAACGCAGCAACTTTTACTGGAAGATATATTGTGGCCGTTCTCATTGCACCACTTAACAAGCTTGTTAACGGCAGTTTGTAACTGCCGCTCTATCAAACGCATGTCCGAACCTTCGCAACTTATTTGTAGATCATCCACATATAATGAAGCCTGTATAGAGGGCTGAAATTGAGATAAGATAGGTGAAATATGACAAATGAAAAGGGTGACACTTAAAATACTCCACTGACATACTCTCTCAAAAGAAGGAGACAGAATGTCACATAAAACAACTTTTTATTTTCGGGAAGCTAAAAAATTTTGTATGAAACAAGGAAAATTGCCTCTAAACCCGAAACCATATAGAGTGCTAAAAATCCCATAGCGACAAGTACGATCATATGACTTCTCGATGTCAAAGAAAATAGAGAGGCAAGATGGTTCCTCCGAACGAATGCGTTCCTAATTTTGCATTCCAGCGAGATGATTATGTCGAGGGTGCACCATTCTTTGCGGAAACCACTCTGAAATAGAGGAATACATCGGTTCTTCTACAGCTGATAAATAAGACGGTCATTGACCATACGTTCTATAGTCTTACAAAAGTAGCTCGCGAGTGCTATTGCTCAGTAGCTGAGAAGTTATTTTGGATCTATTGCAGGTTTTGGGATAGGTATTACTATGTCCTCTTCCCATACACGAGGATACATCCGATCCCTCCATATTCAATTGAATAGGTAAAGAAAACTTAGTGAATCCTCGTTTAAGTGACGAAGCATTTTGTACGATATTCCCCTTAGGTCCTGAACTAGTATTGTGGGCTGATGATCGGGCCCTTTAACTCCTGCGGGGTTTTTTGTGGGGGGATTACTATCTGTCCTTACACTTCCTTTATTTTAAATTTGAGATGGGAAATTGACAGAAGATTTAGCAATTCCTTTAATTTTGTTGGTTGTTAGAGATTCAGTACATTCTTTAATTTTATTTTTTGAGTCTGTTTTGAGCTACTTTTAAAGGTTTTTGTCAAATCATTTGCCTAAAATATTTCAGAGACTGCCATGAGTTAAAAAACAATACGTCGAGCCTCTGGGTAGGAAAATGTGTTTTTTTAATTTTGTGGCTGTTGTTTCTTTTTAATCATTTAGGACAGGAGCGTGAATAAGAAGGATGCTCAACCTTACAATTCACGCATTGCTCCTTGATGCAATCATTACTGTCATGGCCTATTTCCTCACAACAAGGGCCAGCAGTCTGGCGCCGACGGTCATTTTTCGAATGGTCATATCGCTGACACTGGAAGCAGTGCAAAAGAAAGTGTTGGGTATATATTGTCGGACTGAGCTGTGAATATATATCGCTTTTATCGACTGTGGGAGGTCCAACTTTGAAAACGTCAGATTGAGTTATTTTTTTTAATTACCTGTCCATTCCAGCGTATTGTAATACGCCGAACTCAGCATATTTTCTGGGTTCGCAAATTCTCTATTATCTCTTCAGAGGGCCCGATCAGAAAATTCGCTGGAGTTATCACCCCACGTGAATGCTTGAGACTATCATGTGGAACAATGGTTACAACAAGCTGAGATAATTTGTGTTGATTAGCAAGGATTGTCGCCTCTTTCGAAGAAGAAACTTCGAGGAACAAGTCCCCGGAGCGCATCTTTCGTATCGTTTTAACAGTTTCTACAGTGCTACTTATAGTCTTTTCAATAAGAAATGGCGATACATTTGTGAAAGTTTCTTTCATTTTCATTATAAAATATCGTGTTGATTCGGGAGTAATCATATGGTGTTCCTCAGAGGGAGAGTCAATTTTGGGTTCCATGAGTTTTTTGTATGTTCATCTGAATACGCATCCCCCCACCATGGAGCTCAACAAGGGGAGGTAGCCAACTGGTCATCAGATAATCGTCAGGCACGATACTTACGTAAGAAGTGGAACAAGAGTATAGTATCACAGATTCGAGATGTGATCTCCCAGTTCACCCAGGGCAAACCTAATTACAAAACTAACACTAATGCAACTGTCTTAGGGATTCTAAGGGAACCCAATTAGAATCCTTTGGATGAAATCGCCAGCCGATTGCCAAAAGCGGACTCACTCCTGCCGCCCGTCTACAGAGAAATGTGGGCCAAAGGGAACGCAAAAGGTATCCCCAGAACACCATTTTCAGCTTAATGGGACTTACTAACAGATGTAAGTACATACGTCGGTTGCAGAGTAATCACTTCAAGTATATTCTTTGTCCTCTGCATTCAATATCTCCATGACCTATTAGTCACGCTCTCTTTCTCTCTCATAGTTGTTCAAGCATTTAACTTGACAATTTTGTGTTATTTGAGTTTTTGTAGTAGAATTACTATTGTCATATTTTAAAAGAGAGATACATTCGAAAACATGTGTTATAAAAATGAAACGTACAATTTTAAAACAAAATCACCACACCTACGTCACTGGGTGAACCACAACACCATAGAAATAGCCCCCTTGAAAAGTCCGTCTATTCCTAGTATAAAATAACTACATTTCCCTTATTTTCGGTTGCTAAGTGCTGCATCTCTATAAGAGCTGTTAAGTGTTTCTCTCTTCTAAACGTAGAGAGAAATTTTTATCTGCTAGTTTCAAATTCCAAAAATTGTTTAACCATCAGTAAGCTTCATTCTCTGTGTATTAAGAATAATATCTCTAATTTTCTTCAAGAATTTAGTATCAAAATTTAAAAAAACAAACAAAAAAAATTGACAACTTCGTTCTGTCAAAGGCAACGCCACTCACAACGAATTGGTTTGATTTGATTTCACAATTTGATTTTGCGACAGCTAAGCTAAGATGAAATAAAAACGCTAAGCTGCGTCAAACAATGATTTAAAATTACTAAAATTTTAAAACCTTGTTCTGAATCATAAATTAATTTGATATTAGATTATGATCCAAACCTTTCAATAAAATTTCAATTAAAAATTTTTAAAAACAAAAAAAAAATTAAAAAATATAATATATAAAAGTTATGATGACCCCGATCGTTGCAGTTTTTAAGCACATTCAAGACGTTCGTGATGTCGGTATAGATATAGTATTTGCAGCACCTGTCGGAGTTAATTATCTGAAGTGCAAGGTATAGAGCGATGGCTTTAGCAGTGAAAAAGCTGCAAGAAATACCAAGCCTATAACCTTGTATATCATTTTTTATCATGACTCCACACCCAAGGTAGTTCATTCAATTTGAACCACCCATGTATATATAGACAAAGATGGAAGAAAAATCACTATATGAACTCCGAAGGTAAGCAAAGATTTGTTGAAAACCGACTGGCGTTACGACGGATTTACTGTATGTAGCGAAATGATTAATATAATAGAAATGCAGTGTATTGCATGGTTGGAACTACAAACTGTTTCTTTGGTGGATATCCACGTCAGGTTGGTCGAGCTCGGATAACAGAAACTTTCTCGTTTCCATAAATGGTCGTATGTTATCTGACCAAGCATCATAAATTGTCTTCTTGCTGATAGTTAGATTAATATTTTTCAGAGCATGTGAATGTATGAATAAGATCTTAAAGTAAAAGCAAGATCTAGCTTCTTTCGTTTTATGTCCAGAAGTTTGTTGCAAGCGACGTAATGGCTGTACACTAGCAATGCATAATGAATTAGAAATCAATTTGAGCAAATTTTAGTTCAAGATTGTTCCACCAAAACAAATGAGATTTGGAAGCACGTCTTGCTATTTTATTGCGCATGAAATCTTTATACATATTTCATATCAACTTCAAATGATGAAATTACATTTTGCTGAAGAGAATTCCCTGCTTTTAAAACACTTCCAGTTGAAGGTGGACTCTAAAAAACATCTCAGCAGTGCCGCTTTCTTATTTATTACACTACACCACTAATTAAAAAAACTAAATTAAAAGTCCGTGGAGAATTACACAGAAAATACAGCAAAGTGCTTCAAAAATCAAAGCAGTTAACAAAATGGAAATTTAATTTATTTGACTATAAATCCCCCGAAACTGCCAGTTTCATAATGTAAAAAACATTTTTATTTCACGTGACAAATTAGTTCAATGAAATAAGTTATCGATTCGTATAATTTCAAACAATTTCACTTAAAAGAAATTTCACGTGTATAAATTTATTAATTGAAATATTACGTGTACAAATTAATTCAACAAAAAATTGATAAATTAAATTAATTAACTGAAATTTTCACCACTAAACCATAACTCCATTGTATTGCTATAATACTTTCCTATTTATGAAATTACACCGTGAAAAAGCTTTCATCCCAATGAGGTGTCCCAATGAGATTATGCAAAATTAGGCGAGTTCAAATAAATGTAGTTTTTCATCTTCGGTAAGTTTATGACAAATATAGTAAGTTTATGACATAAACTAACAAACAATAAATTTTCTCCTAAGCGCATGCAATGACCATGGACCAAAAATTCTTAAGCAAAAATACCTTCAATATTTTTACCATTTTGCTAAATTATATGAATTTCACAAGGAATCAACTATAAAAAAGAACAAGAAATTAAAAATATGATATGTATTAAAATCATCTCATCATTGAGTTTGTCATATTTTAATTGTTTTTTTTTGGTTTCTTGACGAAAAAGAAAAATAAAGACTATATTAATTATAAAGAAAGTTTCCTTAAAAATGGCATTCTTAAAATTATGCACTCTGAAGAGTTTTTTTATAGTGCTTATATAGCCACCTTACCATTTCATTCTAATCATATATTTAATGTTTTAATTTTCAACATAGCACCTTAAAATAGCTTAAAATATAGCTACAGTGTTCTTAACAGTAAGTAAGAAGTAAAACGTTCCTAACATAATCTTCATTCCATGTGCAGCAATTAGCATACTTAAATATTAAAAGTTTTACTTTTCCTTATTTCTTGATTTTTATGCATTTTTTCCGTCACAGCGACTACTTTTTATCGCAGTTACTAAAAGGGATTGACAGTTTTATGTGTCCTATTTTCCTTAAGTCATCCATTTAACGCATTAATTCCTCATTCAAGGTATCCATGGGAAATAACGAAGAATTCACGTCAGTTTTCGCACCCCAAACACACTCCCGTAATTGACACGGATGATTTAACAAAACCCTGCCTTCCAAAAAAGATGAGGTCATTGCGACTAAAAATGGTGTTCCTTACCTCCATCAAAATGGCCTTTAGCCTCCTCGTTTCAGGGCTCGTTTCGACACAATCGTTTGACGGTGCCTATAAATTTCGAGCGCTATCAGAAATTAAGTCTCATTTTCGTGAGAAAGTTTATTTGACGCTCTAATGTGCCTGAAGATTAGATAAAACAACGTCGCTTGCTTGAACACGAGGTACGAAAAGATCTTTAACAAGCACATTTGAAATTTTCGCCTTTAAAAGTCACGTTTAATGATTTTAATATAAAGAGAAGAATCTTAGAAAAGAAAGTTAACACACAAGCTACTTTCATTGAATATGTTCAAATTCAATTTTTCATCTCATATTCTAACGAAATTTATATTTATTTTTACACTTACAATTTATACATTATAAAATAATTGTAGTAATTACATCAATATATAAATTATATCTTCTGAAATACGTTAATCTTTTCATGATCCACTTGCTTCACTTTTGAATCGCTAGCAGTTTTTTATGTGGTATTAATACTTAAACAATAACATTTAAGAAAATACAATTTATTTTGCCGGATTTTATGTTTGCATTTAAGTGTGAATATTTTATCTTTTCACTTTTTTCATCCTTTTATTCCATACAGTGTTGTCAAGCCACTAAATTCTTCCAATGTTTCCAATCCTGATCTGCAAGATATTGTACTACACCATTGAATTTATCTATTTTAAATTCATCTTTAAAAAACACATTATAAAATATCAATTTGTACTGTATATAACTAATTAAGGAATATTGAAAAAATTATTCATTTTTAAGAAAAGAAAAACAAACTAAGCTCTGAATTCTGGGTAAAACAATATTTTTCATTTTTAGTGGAATTATACCTATGATAAATATTTTATATTATTTAATTAAAAGTAAGCGGAATTCCTAGTGGTTGCATCGGAATGGAAGAATAAATTAATCCCGCAAGGTCTCATTGAAAACAAAGAAAAATAATATATATTCTGTACCTATGATATTGTTTTTAGTAAAACGACTTTATATTTATTTCAGCTTTGTCTTTTTCGGAACATTTTTTGGGAAACAATATCTGGATTCTGTATTTTGAATTTTCCCTTCTCTGAACGTTCAGAATTCATTCATCTAAAACGCCATTGGGGAACATCTTAGTGAAAAGTTAAATTGAAAACAGGAAGGGAGTGAGAAAAAAAATAATTGTTATCAGTTATCTTATATATATTCATATCATATCTGCTATCATATCATTATCAGTTATCATATCATTCTTACCTTTTTGAAAAGTAAAAGAGAATAAGGTGCACTGTTTCACGACAAGTTGTACTCATTTCAAAAATGAATGCAGTTACTTCTTTGATTTTTTTAATTTTTCAAAGTCTCTTCTTTTGTTTTAAATTCACATTATAAAAGGCGATGCTTTTCAGTCCATTGCCTTCCTTACCATCATATACTTTCTCGTTCAAAAATTACGTTAAAAGCATACTAACCTTTTGCCCTTCCTTTTAATATCAATATAAAAAAGAAATGTTTACTTCACCGTAAATTCTTATTTTGAGTATTTTAGTGTATTATCGTAATAATTTAACTCATAGAATAACTATCGATATTTTTTTAAAAAAATAATACAAAGGATCTTTTGTTTCTCATGCGCCTGGAATATTTAATACTTCTGATGAATTTTTAGGGAAGTAATACTAGTTTTTTCGTTAATATCTTCATTCCACTTAGGATGCTGTCATTGACACGTTTCTAGTATTCTACAATGAAAGAATAAAGTAAATTAGTATCTCTCTAATTTTCTCAAACTACTATTCATTTATTAAAAAAAATTCAGTGAAAGCTTTATTAATATAACTCATTTAAGCCTTCTCAGAAATATTTTGAAAAAGGAAAGAATTTACGTATTTATAGAATTGTTCTATTTAATATTGTTATTGATATCAAAAATCCTCTTTAAAAGAAAACACATGAATAGATTTGCATGTATACTTAATTCTTCACAGGTAAATATAATTGAAAATATAGAAGACATTAGCCCGTTAAAAATTCAAACTAATGTATTAAGGAAAATTTATACAATGCATTATGTATTCTAATTAAACAAATATAAATTACAAAACATTTCTTCTTTTACTCTTATTAAGTATTATAAACCAACTTTCACGATGAAATTTAAAAGTTATTTTGTGAATTTACTTTAGTCAAAATTTTTATAAAATTTACTTCAACTAATAAACTAAATAACAATAACGATAACGAAATAAAGTTTCCTTAGAAAATGTTGGAAGAGAAAAAAGGTACCGAAAATGTATTGTAGCAAATATTCTAAAATTGAGAGAGATAATAGATGAATAGATGGTAAAGTATGAACTTATTAATTAAAAACAGAAAATGTATAAAATATTGGCGCGCTATCCTCTTTAATTATATGTTTTAACCAACCGGTGCAGGGTCGGATAAGGTAAATTTAAAGGTATCCGAACACGTTCGGAGTACTTTTTGGCAAAATAACATACTTAAAATATTGTAAAAGCTTTTTTAGAACTCCATACCAATAAAAATCCATATTTAATCAATAATATTTGAAATAAATTGCCTAAATTTTACAAAAATCAAAATTATATGTGAAATTTTAGCAATATTTTTGTAAATCTTCAAAGAAATTGGAGAAAAAAAGTAATAAACTTATATTAAAAGTAGTACTACCCAAACAATCTAGATGTATTTATCTAGATAATGTTCTAAAACTTTAATGTTTAATTAAAATTTGAAAAAAAAATTAGAGAAGGTTGAGTAAACATTGCAAGAAAAATCGCGTTCCTTATGAGACCATTACTTAAATAACAAGCCCTAACGCAAAAAATATTCATACAATAAGAAATATTTTGGTACATTCTTTAGTAAAAAAGCATACATATTAGTTTCAAAAAGTTTCATTTAAATGCATTTATAATATTTTGAGTAACTAGACTCGCCATCATAAATTTCGTACAATTTAAATGCACACTTCTGGTAGATCAAAGACCCACTTTCGGTTTTTCTAACTTAATAAAATTGATTGTAGCTTGGCCTCCAGGTAGCGTAGAAAAAAAAGCAAAGTATGTTTTATAAAACAAAAGATAGCTCTATTCAATAAAGTAGAAAACAAAAATATCTGTCTTGACCGAATTTGGTCAATTTCATCGTGTTCGGATAACTTAACCTCGTCCGGCCCTGCACTAAAAAAGAACCTTCCTCGGCAATCAAAGAAAAAGGCGACCATAACATCGAAGAGCTAACCACCGAAACTCAAAATCTTGCTATCGCCTACACTGGTGGCTCATCCGACACAAATCTTGATAGAGAAGATGCAGGTGTCTTTATTTCTCCAAACAGAGAGCATGAATACCATTACATTCAAGTAGGAAAAATTGTATCCAACTACACATACGGACTCATTGCTATCAAGAGTGCATTCGAGATTTTTCTTTCAAAAAGCTTCCAAGTTTCCATTATCATCTTCACAGACTTAAAATCTGCGCTGCAAGCCATCCAGCAGGACAAGTGCCAAATCAGCTACAAAATCATCCGAACCATCGATAAAATCATCACAATAAGTAATATAAACAATTTCCTACTTATATGAAAGAAAAAATTTTATAGCTACTTTTTATTAAATAGTTACAATTAATATAAATACCTATATACACAGGACAGAATCACAACATTAAGGGGTAATTAATTTTTTATTAATTATCGTAATATCCTCCAAAACAATCGCGTATATAAAATTTCAATTCAACTGAATGCTTTAAGACCTGAGAAAAAAATATTTTTAAAGTTTTGACCTTAGTCACTAAAAATGAAACCAACGTGGCTGTATCTGCAATTGTTTAAATAATTAGTTTCAGTCCATTAACCCTCTAACCGGATAGCACGGAAAATTCCGTCAGTGTAAAGATGCTTCGAAAATGGACTGCACTGATTTTTCTGCCTTCAAGTAACGTTTTCAAAAGCGGATTACCCGCATTTTTCTGAAATCCTTTCCCCCTTTTAAGGTTCAACATCTTGAAAGATAATGAGGGACGGAGGAAGCAACACAGCAGGAGTTTTATGGCTCGCAGGGAACCCCGTGTTTTGACCCTGGGGCAATCGTAAAAATTCGGATAGAAATTTCTTTAGAACCCAAGAAGTGTTTGTTTGCTAGCTTGTATTTTAAAAGCTTTCAAAAGTCCCAACGCATAAGTAAAATATGTTACAATTCCCTTTTGGTTTCATATTAATTTCAAACTGTAACAAGTTGGGGCGTGTCAGGGCAATCTGCTATTTTATATAGTTAGACAAATTATCTTTTTTTTAAGTATATTCTTTCGCTTCATTTTTCTTATCTTAATCAATGCTTTCAGTTTTTGAAACATGATTATTTCATTATAAGATGCCCGAAAAAATATAATAAAACACCAAACACTTTAAAATTTGAAATCTTTTCAACTTTCCAACCACTAAAAATGAATAAATTTAAACTTCATCAAATAATTTGAAACATTTTCTTACACTTTGATAAAAATAATAACAAAAAAAAAAACTAATTAAGATCTATAAATTTTTTTAGATTTCAAAGCCCAAGTGTTCAGGGAAGTTTACGTACAGTGCCTAGTTAAATATTGTTAAAATACACCTAATTATATTTGAATTTTAAGTGCTTGAACTTCAGTTTACATCAAAGACAACATGAATGAAGATTTTTCCACATTTTTTTTATAACTTGAATGTTTAAATAAATGGTAATCAAAAATATACGGAAACATTTACAGTAGACATTTATGCATATAAATAAAAATAAAAATCAATTTTAAATTCGAGCTATTCAAAAACATTCGAATTATTCTTCAAAAATATCTATTTATGCAAAATGCCTCAACATTTATCTTTTTTTCAAGGCTAACTCAATAAGTAATTAAAATCTGGATATTTTTTGAAATCTCGATCGTATAAAGCTAGAAATTTTAAGTTAGAAATTCCATTTGAAATTTCGAAAAAAAAAAATGTATCGCAAAGTTAAAAATTATTTACCATAAGTTCTAGCAACTCTTTGAGTATAATATAAATTTCAAATTTTTTATTATATAGCTTTTTTAGTATTTTTTAATATATTTTGAAGATTTCATACAATTCAGTTGAAAAATGCATGCTAAGAGCAAAAAATATACTAAAAAAACCAAGGAATATACAATAAAGTTTTACATAGAAGCAAAACTGAGAAGCTAAAGGGTAGGAATGAAAAATTTTGAGTATATCTGAAGTAGTTTTCGAAATATTTATTTTAAAGTTCAGAAAATTTGTGTGCGTTATGTGTTATACTTAATATTAATTAAATGGTTAAAATAATATATTAATAACAGTCATGTAATCGTGTGATGACACATTCATATACTAATAAAAATTATAATGTTTATTGATGCGAATGTCAAGAATTTTATGTAATTTTAAATTCAGACATTAAGATATTGATGTAGAAAATATAAAACGACCATCTAAAATACATGGAAAATTCAGTGTGCTATAAAATGATCTTGACAAACAAAATCTGGCATTTTCACTTACTATGGCAGAGCCGGCTTAGTCAGGGGCGATCTGGAAAAACAGAGAGAGAACCGCGGGGTTTTGATGGATGCCGCTCTAGCTTTTAAAGTTCCCAGGACAAATTATATATATATATAAATTACAAATTCAAAAATAAATCTCGTAATGTTCCATACATTTTTATAACAACGAATTGTGGAATTGGCTTCCAATACATTGTTGTTTTTGCCAATATGTAAGGTAACCAACCCTACTTTAGATAGATTTGTACTACTTTTTCGTAACCGTATTCCTTTTAAAATTAATTCGTGCGGCCGAAATACACCTTTTGCACCCTTAAAAATTTATGTAAACTATAACGGTTAATTTTAATTTATGCAACTTGTGAAATGTTCATAATTAACCATTTCCGTCTAAACAGTTTACATGAAAAAAAAGTTTGGACTCCCTCATTCATTAGGGATTTATATAAGATTCTAACATTATATTTTATTTTTCACCGAATAGGATCGATTGCTAGTGTATAGTGCTTCCACACCACAGGTCTGTGGTTCTATTAACGGGCTGCGCAAGGTCGACTCTGCCTTTCATCCCCGCTACATTGGGTCGATAAATGAGTACCAAGCTTGTTTGGAGTCTTAAACACTGAAGGTCTTTCTTCAGACAGACCACCAAATCGGGACATCTGTCCGTGCACCTCAGCGTCCAATGGTCACGTGTATTATGATGGGCACAGTAGTTCCTAGCCCTCATGGATTGTTGTGCCTCTGAGTTTGAGTTTTAAGTTTGAGGATTGCCTCACTTTGGGGATACCACTTAGATAAACATGTATTTCCACTCATTTGCAATTAAACAACTCTCTTTCAATTACGTTTATTTCAGAAGGAAGTTTGATTTTTTAAATGTATTTGCTTAATAACATGTATATTTGTGTATTATATTAAAATTTTGATCAATTTAAAATTACAAGTTTTTTACACCTCTAAAAGCTTTTTGGATTTTAGAACTGATCTTACGATCCATATACGTTTTATAGTAGTATATTTAAAAATGATAAAGACATTTTTACGACTGTGTGAGCTTTTAGGCATCCTTTATAAATATAAAAAATTGCATTCAGCTACGGTTTTTAAAATGTACTAAAATAAGTGGAGGAATAGGATATTTACATATTATGAATATTTTTGACTGCAGTAAGATATATTTATATTTCAGTTTCTTTACAATTTGAATAGAAGTTGTAAACCATTTTGCGAATAGTTTGATATTGAATATAAACCCATAGGCTGTTTAATATTGTAAGGTGTTTTATTTGGATATCAGCACACATTAAAATAAGGCTCATTTGCAGTTATATGATCAGCTTCAGTGATATTTAAATTTTCAAAAATAGTCTACACGTACGAAAACATCCTTTCACAAACGCACACCACATATCATACTATATGTTCCCTACAGCAGGAAATATTTGTGTATACTGTAACGTCACTTCTCGAAAAAATCAACATCTGGTCGGTTTCTTTGTAGACCTGACGCCCACACGTGCAGCTTCAGGTGCAGTGCAACCCCTGTTTGACTCCCCGAGGAATCTAGCTCGCCGACCGGAAGATGAGGGGAGAGATGCTTTGAACTTGCACGGGAGCGGTAGCCAGCGAATCCTCCTCTCACAAAACATTGGTCTCTAACAATCTATAATTAAATTTAATAACTTTAATGTATCATTTAGTAAATAATTTTCAATAGTTGTGACGTAAATAAATTCCATATTTTAATTAACCAAGAATACGCTACCGTTATTCTTTCAAACGTTACAGTTTAGAGTTTTGGTGGCAGCCCTTTGGGATAAAAAGTTAGCATTCAGGACCCGTGAGAGGAGGAAATTTTGGGCTTTTACGGATGGACCGCAACGCAGGGAGAAAAAGAGCGTCCTGCTTATATAAAGAAGATCAAACTGATCTATAGTGTTTACGGCCACAGTGCCCGAGGGAAAAGCGATTTTCGGAGGCCGTGCTGCAATTGAATTCAGCTTCGGAGGAAAAGAGCGTCCTGCTCAAAGGGGATCAAACTGATGTATAGTGTTAACGGCTGTAGTGTCCGTATGGAAAGCGATTTTCGGAAGCTGTGCTGCGATTGAATTCAGCTTCGGAGAAAAAGAGTGTCCTGCTTATAGAAGATCAAACTGATCTATAGTGTTAACGGCGAGAGTGTCCGAAGGAAAAGCGATTTTCGGAAGCCGTGCTGTGATCGAATTCGTCTTTGAAGCCGTGCCACGAGTGAATTCAAGGCTGGTCAAACTGACCACACTTTTGTTAAGGGTGAAAGATTCAAGATTGGTCAAAAGGACCATTGTTCACACGGAAGAGTTCAAAACCACTAGTGCACATAATTTGCTTCTGACAGCAAGCTGAGTACTTCCAATGGGTGAGTACTGTTATATTTTTGAGTTGCAAACTGCATATTGTATTAGGAATTTTGCTTAAAGTGTTCGTTAGAAATTTTGAAATACTTAGTGTTTTTTCTCGCATGGGAACAGTATTATTTTGTTTCTAGAGAATTGTAACTGTATTTCAAGCATTGTGTGCAATTTTAGATTAAGATTTGTTGTGTTTTAAGTCTCTTGAATGATTTTGATTATTTTTAGTTTTAAGTTTTTCTTTGTGTATTTCTGTGTATGCATGGGACCAGTGTTATTGTATTAATAGAGAATAGTAACAAAAAAAAATAGTGCAAAATTTAGCGTGACATTTATTTGATATTGTTTAAAAAATGGCTTTCCTTGGTAAAGGGAAAAAGCAAGACATGTTGCAACTTGCTGAGGAATTAGGAATAAATGCCACTTTAAATATGACTGTCCCTAGCATAAAAATTGCAATCACTAACAGTGAAGGTTATGAAGAGGAATTTGTTAAAAATCTGCATGAGACTATCATTGCAAACGGAAAAAGATTAGAGGAGTTAGAAAGGGATGAAAGAAAAAGATTGGAGGAGTTAGAAAGGGCTGAAAAAATGAGATTGGAAGAGTTAGAAAGGGCTGAAAAAATGAGACTGGAAGAGTTAGAAAGGGCTGAAAAAATGAAATTGGAGGAGTTAGTAAAGGAGCAGGTATTAAAAGAGAAAGAATTACAACTGAAATGTGATTTAGAAAGGTTTAAAATAGAATCCGGATTTAGGGTAAACGATGAATCAAACGATTCTACAAATGCATGCTCTGTAACCTCTAATTTAAACTTAAAAAAATTGATTTCAGATTTCGATCCTAAGCAGTCAGATATTAGTTTATATCTAGTGATCTTTGAACGCCAGGCTAAAAGGGCGGCAATAGAAAAGAAAGAGTGGGTGGGGCAATTATTGGGTTTGTTACCCCTAGAGATCGAGCAATTTATTGCTCGCGAACCGGAGGAACAAGCCGAAAATTACGATTATGTAAAGAAATTATTACTTAAAATATTCAAGTTAAGTACGGAGGTCTTTCGGCAAAAATTTGTCCAACACCAGAAAAAATCCGATAGCACCTGGAAGGATTTCACTTTTGAAATTACGAATTATCTAGATGAGTGGCTGATTGGCTTATATATAGAAATAAATACGTTTCAAGATCTTAAAGATCTAATGGTGGTAGATCAATTAAAAAAACGTGCCAATGCTAGTATGAAAGCGCATTTTTTAGATAATTGGGCAAACCTTAAATCAGCTAATCAAATAGCAGAACTTTTTGATAATTATGAGGACGTTCGAAAGATAAATTCGAAACCCGTGGATAGGTGGGGCAGAAATGATAAAATTTTGACATACTCAGGGGTCAAGGAAAAAGAACATAGATTTGGGAAAACTTCCCCTAGATTACGAGCTTCTGTTCCGGAGAGTACTAGAGAGATAACTTTTGAAAAACGCGTGATACAAAGATGTTATCATTGCAATATGCCTGGACATATAAAAGCCGTTTGCCCTAAATTAATAAAAAAACAAAAAACGACGGAAACTCTCAATAATATTGAAGGAAATGAAAACCCGGATTTTCTTAATTCCTATACAACAAAGGGCTCTGTGAATGGTCACGAGATAGACATTCTTAGAGATACGGGAGTGACAATAGATTTAGTATGTGCAAAATACATAAATCCTTCTTCTTTTTCTGGTGAAAATGCTTGGGTAAAACAACCGTTAAGCTCAGAATTAGTTTGTTTACCTTTAGCGGTCGTGGAAATTTCCGGAAATTTTGGAACGGTGCAAACCAAGGCAGCGGTTTGTGGAAATCACTTAAATCAACACGGTCGATATTTGCTTGGAAATAAAACGGCCGAGCTAATAAAAGGAAACTTAGGCTATAATTTCCTGCCAGTCGAAATATTGAATGCTGTCCAAACAAGGTCTCAAGTCAAAGCGGCTAGAGAAGAAAGGGAAATAGATAGTGGTGATGCTAAAAAAGGGGAATATGAGGTTATAATTGTTTCTTCGGATGCAGAGGACAAAATTTTAATACCTGCACTCCAGGAATATGTTCCGGAATTAGCGCTGTTAAGGGTTACGCGAGAAAATTTAATCAATGCTCAAAAAAATAGCGAGGAGATTAAATCCTTATACGAACAGGCAGCCAGT
Organism: Trichonephila clavipes; assembly: GCA_019973935.1. Taxonomy (NCBI): domain Eukaryota; kingdom Metazoa; phylum Arthropoda; class Arachnida; order Araneae; family Nephilidae; genus Trichonephila; species Trichonephila clavipes. Next base: position 328,952 of record BMAU01017939.1, on the reverse strand, counting down.
TAAGTGCAGGTTACCAATCAGGTTTATTCGCTAGAGAAGGAATTATTGGTCAAACATCGTGAAGATAAGTTAGGTAACGTGGTGAGGTTAATAGTAGTGCCGGAAGAGTTGCGCGACCCCATTAAATCCTTGTGTCATGAGGGAACATCTGCACACGTGGGAATTACGAAATCCAAAGACAAATTAAACCGATATTTTACTGGCCGAATTGCTATAGAGATATGGAACAGTTTGTAAAAACTTGCGATCAGTGTCAGAGGGCTGGGAAGCCCAATGATAAACAGAAAGCTCCACTAAAATTGGTCCCTGTTATTCAGGAGGTTTTTACTAAGCTAAATATTGATGCATGTGGGCCTCTCCCGATCACATCTAAAGGGAATCGATATCTTATCACGGTCATTTGCATGTCATCAAAATTCCCTGAAGCTATTCCGGTGTATGATATTAGTTCCGTTAGTGTCACAGATGCGCTGTTTTACATCTTGAGTCGGATGGGGTTTCCCCGTGAAATACAATGTGACCAGGGTACTTCTTTTACTAGTGCTCTGACTATCGAGTTTTTTGAAAGATTCGGAATACTTGTCAGGCATAGTTCTGTGTATCATCCACAGAGTAACCCTGTTGAGCGATTTCATCGAACGTTGAAACGACTCTTACAAGTCTTATGTTTAGATGCAGGCTCCGAATGGGACAAACATCTTCCGTCAATTCTTTTAGCGTTACGAACTGTATCTCACGAAAGTACAGGGTATACACCGTCAGAGTTGGTGTATGGGAAAAATTTGCGAACCCCAGAGACGTTAGTAATGGAACATTGGATGGAACCGAAAGAAGAGGGTGATCTCGTCACTGAATATATGTTTAAGTTAATAAATAGATTAAAAAGATGTCAAGAAGTAGCTATAAATAAAATGGAGGAAATGCAAGTTAAGCGGAAAACTTGGTATGATAAAAACGCAGTAAAACGTGAATTTAAAGATGGAGATTTAGTCCTAGTGTTAGTTACATCCAGAGCAAATAAATTAGCAGTGCAGTGGATAGGTCCTGGTAAAGTTTTAAATAAAATTTCGGAAACGAACTATTTAGTCGAAATCCCCGGCAGACGCGAAACATCTCAAATATATCACATAAATATGCTAAAACCATATTACAAAAGGCCAGAACGCGTTAACGTAATTATTAATGATGAAACAAAAAACTCTCTCGCAGACCAGGAGTTAGAAATCTCATACTTAGAAAACAATTCTCTCATTTATGATTTTGAGGATGTAATCCAGGTTAGCGAGTTGAACAAACACCTTCACGACAAACAAATGGATCGTCTGCGCGAATTATTAAATAAATACTCTAAATGTTTTTCAAACAATTCCGGTTTAACTAATCTGGTTGAACACGAAATCCAGTTAGTTAGCGATCAACCAGTTAGGACGAAGCCCTATCGAATGTCGCCCCGACAAAATGAAATCTTAAAAAACGAAATTAACCGAAAGTTAAAATTAGGAATCATTGAGGTAGGAGAATCGGATTACATGTCCCCTATGATTTTAGTTGAGGTAGCTGGGAAAGAACTTCGTCCATGTATAATTACAGGAAATTAAACGGGATCATTAGAACGGAATATTTTCCTCTTCCGAATATCGAAGAACGCGTAGAAAAAGTATCGGCGGCTAAATTTATTACCGTCTTTGACCTATCTAAGGGATATTGGCAAATACCTTTGAGTAAAACTGCACAGCGATACGCAGCCTTCTGTACTAGCTTTGGTACATACCGACCCCTAAGGATGAGTTTCGGATTAAAGAATGCTCCATATTTCTTTAGTAAACTCATGGCTGAATAACTTAACGGACTAGAGGATTTCGTTGTCCCGTATCTAGACGATATCGCAATTTTCTCAGATACTTGGGAGTCGCACATTAAACATATGGAAACGGTTCTGCAGAGAATAAAGAGAGCTAAGTTAACGATAAAACCTTCAAAGTGTAAGTTTGCGCAACAAAATGTCAAATTTTTGGGTCACATTGTGGGTCAGGGTTTTCGCACCCCTTCCGAGATCAAAGTTCAGGCTGTTCTAGAGTTCCCTACCCCTCGCACGAAAACTCAAATACGTGCTTTCTTAGGTCTAGCGGGTTATTACCAAAAATATATAAATCTGTTCTCGGTAATCGCTGCTGCGTTGACGGATGCGTTGAAGGGAAAAGCAAAGAAGGGAGAAATTAAGTGGACGACTGAGTGTGAGAACGCATTTCGAGAACTAAAAGGGAAACTAATTGATAAGCCCGTCTTGTACGCGCCAAATTTTGAACGAGAATTCATTGTTCAAACGGACGCTTCGAACGCAGGTATGGGAGCAGTTTTAACTCAATTAACTGAACAAGGTGAGGAGTATCCAATCCTTTACCTGAGTAAGAAATTTTCAGAGGTAGAAAAGCGTTATTGTACGACGCAGAATGAATGTGCTAGTATTGTTTTCGCAATTAAAAGGTTACATTATTACTTAGATGGAAATTCATTTTTAGTTATGACCGATCACAACCCGTTGGTGTGGTTGAATAGAAATGTTAGTTCTAACCCTAGATCAGTGTTTCTCAAACTGTGGGGCGCGAGCTTATAGAGGATAAAATATTTAAAAAAAATTATTTACTAGAATGAAGTTAAACAAATACTTTCTGACATAATAAAAAATATACACATTCATACGGAAATAATAATATATATATTCTATCTGCGATTTTACATCATCAAAAATAAAAGTTTCTACTTCAAAACCTCATTTTTTAGCTATCTTTGATACTATAACCAAATATAAAAAACTTTTTATTCCATTTACTGTAATCCCATGATGAAACATTTTTTATTACGTTTCAAGATAAGATCATCAAGATAAAAAAAAAACAAATATAGAGAGTGTGTGAGCTAATAATAGGAATTGAAAAAAAGAGATTCTGAACACTACAATGGATACCAGCCCACGTAATTATCCTCGGTAATGAGGTAATAACTAGCCAAAGAGTCCAGAACTTTCCCTCAATCATCTAACCTTACGACCCTCATCAACACCAATGCAGTTGCCAGCCGAAGACTAATCAACAATAATTTTAAATATTCCATCCCAGCTCTCAATAGTAACCGTAGAATAGCATCGATAATAACTAGACTTAAAAGAAAGCCGGTAAAAGGAATGAAAACATCTACTGATGGAAATAGAAGTAAAACAAATCATTGCCCAAGCTGTCCTAATGTTCAACTGTCTTCACAGCATATCCTCAGTTGCCCAGAAATTCAAGCCAGACTTATCAAGATCAGCACAGACGACCTAGAAGATTTGATCTTCTCTGATAAAGCTGTTGAGGTTGCCGAAGCTGTTTTCGACAGCTTCAAAGCGATCTAAATCTTCTTTTTTTTTAAAAAAAATCGATCTGCACATCAAGAACTTGCCAACATCAACAACAACCAACCGTTTGTATAATTACAGAATATTAATTTTTTGCACCTTTATAAGTACACAAATATGCAATTTAAAGTTAGTATATACTTTGTAAATTGCTTAGAGACAAATTGATGCTTTATTAATATATATTTATGAAATTGAATTTTAAACTTTCGTGAATTTACTAGAATGTAATTATGACTTGTGTACTTCTGTGACGCCTCTATCCACGTCTTTCCGATTATAAAGTCCTCTTGGGAATTTTTTAGTCATTTAAAGCTATTTTATTTTCAACGAACCCTCTGAAAAAGAGAACGTCATTATGTAAATTAGGTTTAATATATATATATATATATATATATATATATATATATATATATATATATATATATATATATATATATATATATAGTCTAAGCTTTCAAGCTAAAGAGAGAGAAAGGATATATTGCTAGTGGATCAGTGATTAATCAAATTGATAGCTTAATACAGATATTTGATCATTGTAATTATTAAAGTGACGATTGGTCACTAGAGATTAGATAGCTAAGAGAGTAATTTATTCGAACCTGAAGTAAGTTTACTGATGCTTAAAGTCTTCTCATACTTCGCGTACCATGTTATTTACATACGTATTGCTTCAATTGGGTGCATCTCTTAATTTAGACTGCTTGAACTTCTGTTGTTGATTGTGTGACAAATAAATTGAATAATTTTAGACATGGCTAGTCGTCCTTCCCTTCTTCCCACATCTCTAGGCATGGATGAGAGAACCTTACACTTCTTGTGGAAAAAGCAAATACCTTAATTCAAGTTATAAAATTATTTCCGAGTTATTTCATTTTATTGTAATCCAAAATGGTGTCAGTACACCATTTATATTTCAGAAACTACAAGTGTTCGTAATTATATGATTAAAATTCTATTGGGGCCAAACAATACTTAAAATATTATTTGAATTTAAATATATTTCTACAAAAGAATAAAATTTGAATTATAAAATTTAATAAATCCAATGAGTATTCTTCAAATTTTTACTATCGGAGAATATATTTACATATAACTCTTTGTATAATCAATACATTCAAGTATTTACAAAAATAGAAAAATATCTTTTGTTCGTTAACTACAATTTTATCAAAAAGATTTCCAATAATAAAGCACGTTGCACATGGATCTATAAATACTATGTTCTAATGCAACGCCCGTTTAACTTAAATTGATTTAAATTATTCTTATTATCCATTTTATAATACCCAGGTTCTAATTTATCATTTGGCGTCACACTATAGTTTACGTTTAAACATTAGATCTTTTAAAGACAAAAACAGGACACTAAATTAAAAAGCCGTTCTTTAAATTAACACATAATTTATTTACAATAAGATTGAAATTACGTTAAATACTAAGGATATACATGATCACTTAACTGAATTAGGATCTGAGAGAGAGAGGAATATTGGTGTGGCCATTTTCGAGAGTCTCCAATCTCGGTGTTCGTAAAAAGGGTCGTCAGACCAAAAATCGGTGATAAAATTTGTGTCAGAGAGTGTCTAAATTCGTCGTGCATGCGCTTATATTTCGCGGCGGTTTACTTCTGTATTCTGGAGAGGATTCTTTTTCGAAACACAATCAGCTTTTCTGATTGGACTGGAGTCAGCGGAGGGATATCCTCTCGCGGTCAATGACTCCCTCAAAACGCGGGAAATTCCCCAAAACAACCCAAACCATGATGTATTTATGGGTACATTGCCTTCTTCCAGGCGTGGGAAACGCGTCACCCTTTTCGGTGGGGTGAGAAATTCCTTTTCTTGTAAACAACAACAGGGCCGATATAAAAATTACTGTTGTAATCCTTAGGGAAAGGCGGCCCCCCATCAGTTCATAAACTGAAACAGAAATTTCGAAAACTGTTCTTTTTAATCAATGTAAACTTGTCTTGTCTAAATTTTACTAAAAAGGAATTATTATTCTTAAATTTTCTATTAAACATATTACAGCGCTTCTCAAACTGTGGGACATGACCCCCTGGGGGCGTGATGACACTAGGAGGGAGTGGCAGGCATATTAAGAAGTTGAAGTCGAAAATATTTTTATAAAAAGTATTACTTATTGAAAGTAAACAAACAAAATACATTCAGACATAATAAAAAAAAATAAAAGAACATTTACACACTAATGTAATATAAAGGGTGTTTTTTTAGAGGTATAGAACTTTAAATTGCAATAAAACAACGATGTATTATTCAATTGACATGAGTTGTTTTTTTATTCGAAAGATAATCTTGTAGCATTACGTCTTAAATATGATTTCTGGCATAGAACTGCCACGGCTGGCTCGGATGTTGTCCAATCTGAACGTCCAATTTTCGATGACTTTTTCCAACATTTGTGGCCGTATATCGGCAATAACACGGCGAATGTTGTTTTCCAAATGGCCAAGCGTTTGTGGATTAACCGCATAGACCAATGACTTTACATATCCCACAGAAAAATAGTCTAGCGGTGTTAAATCACAAGATCTTGGAGGCCAATTCACAGGTCCAAAACGTGAAATTAGGCGGTCACCAAACGTGTCTTTCAATAAATCGATTGTGGCACGAGCTGTGTGACACTTTGCGCCGTCTTGTTGGAACCACAGCTCCTGGACATCCTGATTGTTCAATTCAGGAATGAAAAAGTTAGTAATCATGGCTCTATACCGATCACCATTGACTGTAACGTTGTGGCCTTCATCGTTTTTGAAGAAGTACGGACCAATGATTCCACCAGCCCATAAAGCGCACCAAACAGTCAGTTTTTCTGGATGTAACCGTCTTTCGACATGCACTTGTGGATTAGCTTCACTATAAATGCGGCAGTTTTGTTTGTTGACGTAGCCATTCAACCAGAAGTGCGCTTCATTGCTAAACAAAATTCGCTTATGGAAATCGGGAACAACGGCAATCTCGTTTTGGGCCCATTCGACGAATCCACGCCTTGCTTGATGGTCGTTTTGATGAATTGCCAAACCAAACTGAGAATAAATCACTTGACAGCTGTTAAATCGGTCACCATCTTGGAAAGTAATGCCAACTTAAACTTCTATACCTGAAAAAAGCACTCTTTACCTAAAATTGTATCAGAAGGTATTTGCAGAAGGTATTTTATCATTAATTTAGCAATACTAGGCAATTATGTGATATTTAAGAAAAATTTGGATTAAATTTAATACAAAGGTAAGATTTTTTCTATAAAAATTTCTGTTTCCAAAAACTTATTTTTTAAAAAAATTGTGTAAATTTACTGTATGCATGTTTAAAATTTATATTTTTAAATTTGTGTAAATTTACTGTGTGTATGTTTCTTAAATGCAATTGTGTATACTGAAGTGACATTTTTGAAATATTCTTAAAACATTTAAATATAAAGCAGTTATCATAACAAAAAAATTACAATTTTTAAGAAATTTATAATAATAATTGTTACGCCTTACAATTTACGCATTGATTGAGCAAGGCGTTTATATACGCCATTGACACTTCAGAGGTAAAAGACGTATGGTAGGTTTAGCATCAAAGTATAGTATTTTCTAATTAAATACATTGTTATTGAATGGAAGGAGGCGCGATGAAAATTATGATTGAATAATGAGTCGCTATATAGTATTGAAAGTTTGAAGTGAGAAGCACTGGCATATTATATTTATATAAAGAATTTGAGTAACATTTTTAAAAAAATCACACCCTCTTTCTCGAATGAATTTTCTCTTACATATTACGGAAAATAAGTTTAATATTTAAATTTTCACTGTTCAAGAGGGAAATAAATTCAAAGAAAGAGACGCAATCTGTGAACCTCATTGGTTTTTCAAGATGATATCACCTATTAAATTTTAAAAGAACCATAGAATTGAAAGAAAACAGATCATTTAAGAAATTATTCCAAGACTTATCTCTGTCCTTTTTCCTCCAGAAATGCCACGGTTTTCACAGACTTCCTAACATGATGTCGGCATCATTCATTTCTTACTTTCTGACTTTTTCTGGAGGAAATAAAGCAGTAATAACTCACAGATCAATGAGAATACAGAATTCTCGTCTAATATTCCTTCTGTCGACTATGTTACCGAGGAATAAATCCTGAGAAACGTAACCTCAATTTTGAGGATGCAAATAAAGTAGACAGTTTCAGGCAATGAATGTTGAATGAATCCTTGAATTGAAATTCAGAGCAGATTTTTTTTTTCATTTTCCTTTCATTTCTTTTCATTTTCAATTTTTCTTTCGACACTCTCTTTTTAACATTTATTATTTTTCTTTGTATCTGCTCATAGGCTGAAAATACTCCTCTGTAAAAGAAAGTAACTCTGAAATGTTGCCCTCATTTAAAGGAGAGTAAAAGATTAATGCTTAAGGTATCCGAATACGTTTGAAGAACATTTTCTAAAAATAAAATAGCAAATTAAAACATAGTAAATGCTTTTTTAAGGATAAATACCAAAAACTATACTAGTAATATTTTTTAAAAAATATCTAAATTTTACAAAAAATTGCAAATATAAGTGAAATTTTGGCAATGCTTTTGAAAACTTCCAACCAATTAGAGGAAAAAGCAATAAACTTATAACCGTAAAAATATTACTAAAACATATTAGGTGCAATTATCTAGATAATGCACAAAAATTATAATTTTTACCTTAAAATCTGGCATAAAACGCACATTTTTAAGACAAAGAATGAGACCGAATTTTACGGGTGCACATTATACGCCGGCGAGTATAAAAATGAGAACTTAAAAAATAAAAAAAAATGAGTAAAGAAAAAACTCCGACTTCTACATGTATCAAAATACCGTTTATTTAAAAGAAATGAGACATCCCTTATGAACTTAAAGCAGTGTTTATCAAACTGTGGGGCGCGCCCAATTAGGGGGGCGTGATAACCCTACAAGGATACGCGAGTTTATCAAAAAGTCGAAAATAAAAGATTATTTTTTTAAAAAAATTAATAATTTACCGAAAGCAAGCAAAAAAATGCGTTCTGACATAATAAAAAATAAAATACACATTTACATCGATATAATACACCTTTTGTATGGTTTATAATCAGATTTGCATTATAGCTTTACGTCAAAGTATATTATTATTGAATTCAATACATTGTTATTATATGGAGGGGGCGCGAGGAAAATTATGAATGAAAATCGGGTCGCAAGTATGGAAAGTTTGAGAAGCACTGACTTTGGACTGTAGATCTAGAAGTTTTCTGTTTTTTTTCGAAAACATGAACATTACCTCGAATAAGTGACTTCAAAACATAAGAGTATTGCTCACGTATATATATATATATATATATATATATATATATATATATATATATATATATATATATATGTGTGTATTTATGTATATACACTGGTGTGCAAAAATGAAGGACGAGACGGTTTTTTCAATATAACTTTTTACAAAAGCTTTCCAAAATCAACACATTTAATACCGGAAGATCCCCAATACGTAAGTACATGTGTAATATGTAAGCAACTCTTACTAAAAGATAAATCAGAGGGATAAAAAGAAGCTTTATTGAAAAAGTAGCATGGAGCGCAATTCGACTGAAGGCCGAAACATCCCTGTGATGGGTGTCCAGCAAGAAACATCCAGTCTTTAGTAGGGGATATGATCTCCCCTGACTGCTAGGCAGGTTTCACAGCGTCTGCTCATGCTGAGAATGAGGGTGTCAATGAGTTGTTGAGGCATTGCTGCCCATTCGTCTTGCAGCGCCAATCGAAGCTCCCGAATCGTTACTGGTGGTAAAGTACGAGCTGCCAAGCGTCTGCCTAAAAAATGCCATACGTGCTCGATGGGATTGAGATCCGGAGATCATGCCGGCCAATCCATACGTTCAATATCCTCTCTCTCTAAGAGCTGTTCGGCAGCTACTGTGCGATGACATGGTGCATTGTCGTCCATGAAAAGCAACTGCAGACCCATAGCGCCTCTAAAAAGACGCACATATGGAAGAAGAATCTCGTTACAATAACGGGTCCCGTTGACTGAACCTGCTTCGAAAATGTGAAGGTCTGTACGACTACCAAGCATGATGCCTCCCCAAACGAGAACACCGCGACCTCCGTATCTGTCCCTTTCAATTATGTTCGAGGGATGATTGCGGTTTCCCCGCTCTCTCCAGATGAGTATGCGATGAGAATCGCTACTCAAACTGAATCTGCTCTCATCTGTAAAGAGTACTCGTCCCCATTCATTGTCTCTCCAATTCCGTCGTTCCCGTAACCACAGAGAACGCCTTCTCCGATGGGCAGGTGTTAAAGGTACACGCCGTACAGGGCGTCGTGCAAACAGACCACCACCGTGCAGTCTTCTGGCCACGGTAAAACGCGATATCTGTCGTCCAGTCGCCTGTGTCGTGTGTCTAGCGATTTCTCCCGCTGTCTGCCGCCTGTTTTTTCTGGCCTGTAAGACAATGCACAGGTCATCTGTGGGTGTGGTTCCTCGTGGACGACCACTACTGAACCCCCGGATAGCTGTTCCTGTAGTTTGAAATTGTCTCCAAAGTCGTGACACGATGCTGTAAGCAATTCTGAACTCTGCAGCCACATTTGTCACACTGCGGCCTTCCTCCAACTTCCCAATGATTCGACCTCGGGTAAAAGCATCCAGATGTCGTCTAACAGATTGATTATTCGCCATTTCTCGCTGAGGCAGCAACTCGGTGTGATTTTAACTGATATACGGCGTGCAATCTCTTTGCCAGAAATACTGATCTTACACCGACAACATGCTTTATACTCAGACACTCCCCCATTACGTCTATCTGCATATCTGCGCATGTGCTACCATACATCACCTTACTTAATCTCCTGATTGGTCTTTCTGTCCGCTCTGCCTCTTCGTTCAGCTGATATGCTAATTTTTCGATATATCGTCCTTAATTTTTGCACACCAGTGTATGTATATATATATATATATATATATATATATGTGTGTGTGTATGTATACATATATATATGTATATATATATATATATATATATATATATATATATATATATATATATATATATATATAATGTTTGCACACCAGTTTATACTTCAGGTTTCTTAGTAAAAAAAGGGGTGCACGTTATACACAGCGAATATATCTAAAAATTAACAATAGCTACATGAATGTATAATTGCGAGTAATGCGGTGGTGCATGTCATAAGAAGTATTTTACTGTATTTAACATTTTTCAGCTGATCGAGTAAATATTATAAGGAATTTGACACTCTTTGTAACACCCTTATTTGCATAAAATGCCATAACTCAAAAAATATTTTTAGAATAAAAATGTATTTTAGTACATTCATTGTGGAAAATAATATAAGTATTATAGGCACCAAAAGTTTCTTTAAAATAGGATTGTAATGTTTTGAGCTACAGACTCACAATGGCAGATTTTTGAACAGTTTAAAAATGTCCACTTGTAGTAAATTATAGACTCACTTCCGAATTTTCAAATTTTATAAAACTGGTTGTAACTTGGCCTTTAAGTAACGTACAGACTGAGCAAAGTATGTGACCGATCTGTACGGCACTTTATCACTAATACTCTTAGGCGTCTTTGGGGATTGTAAATTCGCGTATATTTCCAACAAGGTCTAAAAGAAGAAACCGAGATATGCAGGTTAGTCAAAGTATTTCATGAGAGTGCTGTATGTTAACAGTATGCTATTAGGCCAAGAGATAGGTTGTCGGAGCTCTAAGAAGATTCAAGTTGATTGTGCGATTAGCGTCTCGCTGATCATTAGGCAGTTATCTATAATTGGAAAGTTTGATACGCCTGGAAAGTGAGGTAGTAAAAGGAAGGTGAGATTTAAATCTATATTATCGGATCGTAAGAGTAAATATATAATAAAGTTAGTAGGAATTTAATGAAGGCTAGTAATTTAAATTGCGCGTATCTCTCGATCCTCTTATTCCGGTAATCCCGTTTGATATTGAGTTTAATAGATGATTAGTATCAGATTTCATGATTTAATTTAATAGCAAGGGTCAATCACATTGACTTAGACATATTGATTAATCTTTGTAATTAGAAAGTTGATAATTGATTCAAGTGAATAAATATAATTTGTTATTGTAAAAATGTCGTCTGGTCGTTCTTTGCCTCAAATTAGTCTTGGTATCCAGGGTGGAATCCAGGGGGATTCTCACAAGTATGTTTTGTGAATTCAAAAGATTGCTATTTTCAATAAAATGAAAATCGGAAAATATTAGTTTTGACCGAATTCGGTCATTACAACGTGTTCGGATACCTTGAATGCTAATAATTATGATTACTATAAAGTACTATTATATGTTTGAAACAAAACGTTTTTGTATAAATTACTTTGTAGCGCTCTGTTTCTCGAAGTTTCCCCTTAAAACTAAGTTGGAGTAATTTTCTTTTAAGTATTTCTTATAGTTTAACTGACACCTCCTCACAGTGGAAATATATTACGTTGATTTTTTTGTATGGTATAACATTAACAGCGATATTAATGAGCGTGAAAAGTTAATAGTAAGTTGAGAAGTTTGCGATTAGCAATGCACCGATTTTCAATCAAGATGATCAGATTCATCGACTATTTAGCACTTTGTTGCTTAAATATAAGTACTTATTGTTTTTAAGAGAGAAATACGTTCTGGATGGTTTTCGAATAAATCTTATTGAATCTTATTGGATGCGATACATCAATGTAAACCATGTAGTTTCTGTCATTTTGTAGGAGCAACAGTTTAAAGTGTCTGCAAATATTGTAATTATTTGAATCCAAGCCGCCATTGAATCTAAGATACACTTTAAATTCTTAACTTTTTTTTGAAAAAAAGTAAAAAAAAAATTGTATAAAAATGTTTAATGATAGCCGATATTTTTGAAATTAAAAAAAAAACAAATAAAATGATAGCTTATAAGAAGTAAATAATTTATTTATTTTACCCCAGTATTAAAACCTTTTAAGATAGACCTGCAATTGATCTGAATGTCAGCATGGTGTTCAGTTTCTCCCATCCAATCGATTCCTAGCCACACCTGTTTTTCAGTAGCATTAGTGTTGGGAAAAAGGTGCGGCTTGGATTCAAATAAATACAGTAGCTAATACATGGATTCTCGATTATTTAAGTGTTTGTTAATCTTCTGAGTATCTCTTGACTAGAAAGAAATTAAGTCTAATAAAATAATTCATTTGAATTTTTTGTTTTTGTAGCTATTTCTCATTGCTTTGTGATATGGTAACTACATCTGTTATAAGGTACAGTTCAAAAGACTATATATCGAGTACTGAGCCCTCAGAGTTGGATAGTCAGTCTTTGAGGTGAACGTTAAAGCATTTTTATAAATACACTAATGCTCAGAACAAAATAATGGATGAAAAATATAAGTTTCATTTCTATTAAACGAAAATAAACTATGTTTACTGATTATTGATTAGGGTTGGACATTGCATTGGTGAGCATACCTTATCTCCTAGTAACTAAGAGTTTGTATTCAGATGCTCAACAGCAAGAAACTTAACCAGAACACCTTAGGAAATCTTGTTTGAATTTGAAGTTTTAGCACCGTAAATTTAATTAATTTTATTCAAAAACATAAGAAATCGGAAAAAGTCTGAAACATATTCCAAAGTAAGAAAAATTCAATGTAAATTAAATCTTATTATTTTTTTTTTGTTTTAGTCAAATAGAAATCTAAATTAAGAAGAATGGACTTGGAAATATCAGGAACAAATCGGATGCTTCGAAATTGTGTGTCTTAACAAATTGGTTACATTTTCTGTTATTTGTATTTTTATCATTCACACACCCAAGTTATGTATACATCAATAAAAAAGTGGGAAGAATTAATTTTAATGACAGAGTCATGAATGGCCTTACAAACATATATACGATTTAAGAAAATTGTTCTTAATACAAAATATTATGAATATAAATTCAATATAAGATTCGCAATGCGTATCTATACTTCTATGTATAGATAATAATACTGCATACTTTGATATTACTTGAGCTATCATATTTGTTAATGATTGATTTATTTACATATGTGCGTAGTTATTTAAATATTAAAATTGCATACATATTGAATAGCGTACAATTGTCATATGCCACTTTATTCCGAAGAAATTTTATTTCATATTTATATACTTGGAACAAAATTCCATTACAAAAAGCAACAATTGTAGATATTTAACCGGATCTCAATGACAAAATTTTTACTTCAGGAAATGAAAAGATTAATTTATATGACCATGCAGACATTTACAACATACAATTTAATTAACACATATTTTTCAACAGTGGATAAAGATTATGGAGAATATAATCAATGTAAAACAGAATCAAAACTTTGTTTCATTTAAAAAAGTAATTAATTCTATTGAAATGCTAAAGAAATAAATAAGAGTTTTCTACTCGAACGGCAAACTACCATTCCAAGAGTAAAATAAATTAATTTGAATAATATACAGAATGATGGTACACACACAGATTTGGGATGTAAGTCACAATACAATTGATGAAAACACGTAAAAACGAACTTTACTGGTTTCATCGCTTCAGTGACATAGCTTTCAAATTCCAAAATTCAATTTAATTTCGATTCTTTCATCCTGACAAACATTTACCGGAACGCGTATAACATTTCCAGTACGTTTATTTCATGTTTAATTTATTTTAGAATTGTGTTTCGACAACATAATGAAAAGTTTTCAATAGATAATTGTTGAGATTCCTGCTATTATTTTCGGCGTGGAACTCTTCCCCATTGCTCTTTAAACTTTCTTTTGAACTGTAACAAGCTCATCGAATAAATAATGTCCCTTTTTCCCTTTATCGCTTTTAATCCTGCTAATCTATTATTTTCCATTTCATACATCATAACAATCTTACCTTTTTTGTTATTTGTTTTTTTTTTAAGAAAAAGAAACATTTATTCCATACTCGTGTTGGTATGTAATAAATGTTGGTATGTAATTCTCTATAAAAATAATATTTATTTGTAGAAATATTTACAATGACAGAAAATATTCTATTTAAAATGATTTGTTTGTATAAACACTTGCATTGTGAAAAATTGTCTATATCACATTATATTAATTTATCACTGAAAATGCTTTTTCTTTAAAATAACGTCGAAAATTATTTTTATATACGTCTTTAAATAAAATCATAACGTAGAGTTTACATAGATGCAATAGATTCCTTTTGGATGTAATATGTTTGGAGTCTGGTTCTTTTTAACGACAAGTCCCAATCTAATCTCATAATTTACGTGTTATCGTATGGACCGAAAAACACATTTGGAATAACCTTCTTTCATGGGAAGTAAAAATTTAAAACAGGTTATTTGATGTTATAGGCTGGAATCAGACAGAATTTAACCGCGGATCGACACGTTATTTGGAATGGACTTTTGATGCTTCATATGTAGGCGGACGAGATACAGAGATCTCATGTCATATACACTTGCTTGAAAAAGTCTGCGTTCACGTAATGTTGCTTACATAAACAAGAACAAAAAAATTTTAACTGGAGAGAATTTGAAGTTTTTAAAAACATATTTTATCTAACTTTTTTCAAGTTTTGAGAAAAACAAAATTGATCTGCTTTCGTAGCTTTTAAAACACAAACAGGTTTGCAACGATACTAACAAAAAATCAAGTAGAACAAGTCTTCGTTCACTGTTTTATTATAGTAACGATAAAAATTATTTTAAAAGGATAGTAAGAGCTATTTAAAAGCTGGTCTCATAATTCCGTTTTTTTAGAATCTCCTGAAGTCGTTTCGGCATTGAATCAACAAGTCCAGTGGTTTCTCCAACGAATGTCTTATTCCGTTCTTCCTTAAGAACATTCTTCTGCATATCATTGATAGAAACATTGTACTGAAGAATTATATTCTCCAGCAAATCCCATAGGTGTTCTAAAGAATTCAGATCAAGTGACCGTGGTGGCTTGTGCACTTGATTTGAGACATTGTACAAGAATCAAAGCTTCACAATATGAAGGGTATGCTTAGGATTGTTGTCGTGTTGGAAAAAAAAACGACGATCCTAGGCCGAATTTGGTAGCACTTTCGTTTACATTATTTTTAGGACATCAAAGTAATCATATTTGTTCATAATGCATTTGACTCTAACTTGCCAACACCATTCCACGCCATGAACCCACACCATAACTCCAGCGCCGTCGTGCTGTATCTTTGGTAACAAATGCTGTTTTGGAAGCGCTATGCAAGGTTTTCTCCATGCGAATTTATGTACTCTTGAGCCAAAGATGCAAAATTTGCTCTCATCGGAGAATATTACGGCCCTCTTGAATGGAAGCTTATGTATATACACTTTTGCAAATGCTATCCGATTTAGCTCCTGATTATAAAATGGCGTATCGGGACACAGGTGGTACATCTCCTATATTATAGAAATGACTTTTCAATTACAAAACAGTAGAAATGTTCTAGATTTATGAAATAAAGAATTAGATAAATGATTCTTCATGCCAATGACTTACAGAAATTAAACATTTGCGATAGATTTTCATTATTGGGAAAAAATGCGTTTTAGTTGCAAAAATTTGAAATTTCAAATTTATATAATCAAATGTCTGTAGACAATTATGCCTTAAAAATTTGTCTGAGTTTAAACCAAGATTTTAATCGCAAAATTCATTTTTAAGTATAAAATATATTAATCAAGAAAAGAAAAGTATTAACTTTCTATTTACCCCATAACTATCGCTGTTGTATGTACACATCTCGCTCAGATAGTAGCTAACTGTCTTTAGTATAAGAATATATATCCGGGTAATTCGCTACTAGACCGATAAACCTGCGAGGTGTGTTACAGGTAGAGCAGTGTTTCTCAAAGTGTGGGGCGCGCCCCCGGGGGCGCGATAACCCTGCAAGGGGGGCGCGAGCATATCGAAAATTTAATGATTTTTTTAAAAAAATAACCGGAAAGAAGTGAAACAAAATACTTTTTCCATAATAAAAGAAATACACAACAACACTGATATAATTTATGTTTATCATCTGGCGTTCTTCTGTTTTAACATAAAATATTACGCGTTAAAAGAAAAAACGAAACTCAGACCCTGAGAAAAATTCTAAGAAGATAAACATTTCATCACTGTAATTATTATTGAAATACTGTATATTAATTGTAGAAAGAAAAGGAAGACATGATTCACTTTTCAGCCAATCAGCATAATACATTTGCTGGTCATTTATTTGATTGACCTTCAAACTTACTGGTAGGGTTTCTACATTAGTTCCATCCCTTCTTTTATGTATTTGTTTTTCGCATAGGGAAATTGTAATAAATGAAGAGTTTTACGATATTTGGAAAAGAATTGATTGATTTTTGAAGGATTATTTGGCTAAGATTTATTTTTACGAGTAATCTCAAACATATAAAGCATAGTGAAAAACGTCATAATCCTTTTTAGAGCATCCGTATTTTTTTCTGAATACACTTATAACCAGGCAGCGATGGCATCTGTGATCTGTATTGACGGAAGTTGAAACTGATGCATATTGTTCATGATTGAGAAACACGATGAACATGAAACGAAAGGAAAATTTTCAATGGCTTCCTAAAGAATTCCATCAACTGAAATATGAAGCCATAAGTGTACCACAAGGTTCAGTTCGACTTGTCAAAAAGACACAAGAAAGAAAAAGTTCAACTTGCTATTTGTTGATCACCAAAGGTGTCACGTGTTCGAGCCCAGTACCACTAAAGACCCGTCGTGAAAGGGAGAGGTGCACGTTAAATCTGTAAAGAGCTCAAACGTCCTCTTGTTGGAATGATGTGGTAGTTAAAAGAGGCCAGCTCAAGTATCGTCCTCGTCAACCATGGTTCAAAATTACGAGGTCCGTCTCTAAAAGCCCTCGTGTAGCTGAACAGTGCGACGTTAATATTCACTCACTCGATCATGAATGCTCATTAAAACTACAATTACTTAAACAAAATATGACAGCTTTGCCAGCAAGTAACATTTCTGTAATATTAGTGAAAAGTGTCTTTGCTTTTCGTCCTTTATTAAGGTCTTTCACTTGTCAATCATTTTAGTTCAGTTTTATTGGACTTTTTCTCAAATCATCAAAGAAAGATTGAACATTCCTTGAAAGCCGGGGTAAGTATACTTTCTCTTAATTAAATTATTCACTGGAATTCCAATTTGTATCGTGTAGAGTAAAAATAATTATAAATAAATGATTGGGGTGACTGAGTTCCCCCGCACTACCATCAGCGTTAGTATCGAGTGCGTGCCTGCTCCCAGGTTAAAACATTTTGAAGTCTTCTGGCTTTAAATATTAAAAAGTAACACAATTATTCTTCATAGGAATTTTATATTCTTTTTCATTACTTAACATTAATTCTAAATGCTAATTCTGTGATGTTTAAAATTACAGTTCTTTTAAACAGTTATTTACAATTATAGCATTTATCTAAAAAAATCATTTTACATTTTTGTATACAATGTCGTGCACGCAGTTTTACTCTCCTTACAGTTCAGCTATTATATCAAGAATAATGTTATATTTTTTTAAAAAAATTAACTCATGCGAAGAGCCGGTGTTTCAGCCAGTATACGTTTAATGTATCAGTACTGAAGAAGGTATTTTTTTTATAAATAATTTCTTAATACTAAATTAATCTAAGTTTAATAATTATCAGTGACTTCCATGGGCTTGTCTTGTAGAGCAAAGTTTTTCAAAGAAAGGTTTAGTATCAGATATTTAAACTGAGTTATTTTTCTTTATTTAGCTGAGATCTTTATTTTGTCTTCAAAGCAGCCACAGCAGAAAATCCTGTTTAACATAGGTAGGATTTTCAAAATGGTAATAGTATACGAAGTACTTTTGTTTTCAGTGCAGAAATTATGATTGAAAATTGGGTCACCAGTATTGAAAGTTTGAGAAACACTGGTGTACTATAAAAATAATTATAAAAAAAAGATTGGGGTGACTCAATAACCCCGCTGGACCATTAGTATCGAGTGCGCGCCTGCTCCAGGGTTAAAACATGTTGAAGTCTTTTCGCTTTAAATATTAAAAATAATAAAATTATTCTTCATCTGAATTTTATATTATTGTTCATTATTCAACATCAATTCTAAATGATAATTCTGTAAGGCTTAAAATTATAGTTCGCTTTAAACTAATTATACTTTGAGCAATCATTTAAAAATATCATTTTACATTTTTGTAAACATTGTCGCGCACTTGGCTTTACTCTCCTTACAAAATTCAGCGATAATTTCAATAATGTTTTATTTTCTTATAAATGAACTCGTGCAAGCGGGTACTTCAGCCGGTATACTTTTAATGTATCAGTGCTCCATAGTAGTTTATAACTAATTAATTAATACTAAATTAAGAACAAGTTTAATAAGTATTAACGAATTCCATGGGCTTGTCTTGCAAAGCAAAGTTTTTATAAGGAATGCTTATGATTAGAAATTTACACTCTGAGTTATTTTTCTATATTTAGCAGATATCTATATTTTGTCTTCTAAGCAGCCACCGGATTTTGCAATAAGTCCAATTTAAAAATTAGAGAAAGGAAAAATAACACACATAATAATTATCCTATTATTTTATTTATTTATTTATTACTTAAAAATAGTATACAAAATTTAATACTTATGTTACTAATTTGTATGGTTTATAATTAAGATCGCCTTTTGTATCTTTAGCATCAAAGTTCATTATTATTGCATTCAGTTCATTATTAATGTATAAGGGGGCGCGATAAAAATTGTGATCGAAAAGGGGGGCGCCAGTATTGAAAGTTTGAGAAGCACTGAGGTAGAGAGATGACACAGAATCACATAGGATTGCAGGAGGGCAAAAGCTGTTGTTTGAAGATTTTGTGCAAAAAGGCAGAGGAAAAGGGCAGTAGCAGCAACACATTAAAGGGACAGAAACATTTGATTGAAAGGTTGTACTACAACATGTTTTTGAATCTATGCCCTGAACTCATCTGGTAAGTCTGATTGCGGTGCTGAATGGAAATACTTGTTCTGAATTTCTTGTAAGTTATGTATCATCCCGTTACTAACAAATATTCGAGCGATGAGATGTTCAACTGTAAGGATGGATGTCTCATACACAAAACTGTTCATGCGACGCCTAAAAGAAGAAGTCCATGCAATATAAGCCCGGTGATCTAGAACGTCAACGAACTTGGCCATCATGACCTATCTGTCACTGTCCAAAGGTTCCGTTTAGGTATCGGCAGACGTAAATTTCGCATTGTAGAACACTTCTCATGCTGGTATCACAAGAAGCTGCGCAACGATGGAGGAACACTTGTGAAGATTATGTGAAGTGGAACATGCCTGTTTGGGTAACGTTCCTGGTACAGCCACAGAGAATCATTCCTGTTATAATACGCAGTTCCTACATCATCAGCGTATCGAATAATTCTTCATTTTAATATTTCACATAATACTGCATCTGGGAAAGGATCACAAATAATGCATTCTAGTTGGATTGGTGTTCATGAAACCTTCAGTTCAAAGCCGTTTACTAAAAGATTTACGAAAGGAATATTCCAGAATGTAAGGAATTCCATGTAGTGCCGATGTCTGGCTTTCCAGATGACTTTCAGTCATAGTTACATACAGCTGTTGCTGTACAATTTTTCAATAGAATAATCTGTCACATTAATGTGTTGCTTTTTCTGTTCTTTTTCTCTGGTTTGAAACATTTCTCACAACCATGGCAGTTGTGGCCCTGCATTCTGAGTGAATCCTAGTTTATATATCCACTAAACACCCTGGGTGTCTGTTATTGAATGTCATTTACATTTTTAAAAATAACTTTGCGAATCTTTGATTAAAAAAAGGCTTTAGGATCATCATGCATATATTGTATAAATGATAGAAATTAATTATCATTTGTCGAAAACAATAATGTATATTTTGTTGTTTAAAAAATATTTTAAAGAAAAATGATAAATGAAGGATATTGTGGAATAATCGTGTAATATAGAATAGTTAGTTGAAACCGTTAGAACACTGAACATAACTTCATAAAACGCAGTTATTTTTAACTGTAAAATCATTATTTAAAAAAAAAAAAAAAAAAAACTTGAAAGTTGTTTTTCTGCTTCTCTAGTATATTTAAAAATGTAACAAATATAATATTTATCTGCTCCAGTACAATCAAACTGAGCCCACGAAAATAGTTAAAGCATTGAATACTAAATTTCCATCATTGAATTTCGGATAATTTTCCGTTTCAGAAGATACAAGCTGCATCATTGTTTTCTGGTTTTTAGTTAATAGCATGGAGTCTAATACAAATGATTCTACTGAATGGAGCAATGATTCATTATTACACGTCAAGAGTATTGTGGGATACCTAGTATTTCATAATAGCTGACACGTCAACTTGCGAAATGATCCCTTAAACTGAAGAACAAAACATTGTCAGCTAAAAAATGACCACAGTATAACAAACTACAATTCTTTTAGTTAACATTTTGCTTAACTTTAATGTTCAAGTCACATGTGTACTAGTGTTTGAAAACTTACCTGCAAAAACTTTTGGAAACCTCAATGCACACTTTGTTCTGTTGCGAGTGGTATGGCTATAAGTGGTGAACTCTCAATGGAATGCAACATAACATACACTGCAGTGAGAATGCATTAAGAATAATTTCTTAGGTATTTAAAGGTTTTCCCACGCATTATCCGCTATAAACAGAACTAAACCATGTGTGGGTATTCCATAATACCCGACTCTTATATATATATATATATATATATATAATATATATATATATATATATATATCGTTTCGAATTATGAACCTTCGTTTTGCGCTTCCATCTGTAAACTATTTCGATAGCTTTGGACAGCAATGCGGTGATATTGACAGTGTTTGTGAAGGATTTACTTATTTCGGAAAATAATTTATTCATTTTCTTCCCCAATACACCGTATAAATGCTGGTGCCTGTGTGAAAAACAGTGATAGTGGGAATCGAATTGGACAACTCTTGTCTCGGCAGCTAAGTGATTAAAAGATAGCTACTATATAATGTTAAAATGATATATACTAATATGAATAGAATTTTTTTTGTGCTAGTAATATATATTTCTTTTATAGTATAGTAATTTTTTTAACCTTTTTTGTCTTATTTCTTTAGGATGAATTCATTTTGCATACTTACATTTTTTTTTTGCCCTTTAAAATAGTAATTTGTTAAATAAAATTATTTAAAATTCAAGAAATAACTTATTAGCTTCAACAAAATAAAGAGAACAAGCTTTGCTGTTTTTTATTTACATTATAATAAAATATCACTTCAGACTGACCACCTGATTGGGAGATCTGCTTCAGCACTCAACAGTCACTTATGCTGGGATGGGCACAATAGGCCCTGACCCTCATGGGCTGTTGCACCACTGAGTTTGAGTTAATAAAATATTTAGCTACGCATAAGTTATAATAAAAAAAATTGTTGATAAAAAATTGTCGTAAAGATAATGAATTTTGAATGTACACCTTTATGTAACTGACTATATTTTTCGTAGATATACATTAATGTGTAAAGCAAAAAGAAATCATTTCAGATAGAAACACAAAACACACAGCCATGTCTTATTTAAAAACTTAAACCTTAAGCAGTTAGTGTTTACTTTAACTTACACATATTAAACCAAAATGACAAACTCATGTGGTTTACAATAAAAGACTAAATGAGATGAACTTAAATTCATTTTTATCTTACATATATATATATATATATATATATATATATATATATATATATATATATATATATATATATATATATTATAGAACCTATTGAATTGTATTTTAACTGCTTCTTAAAAATTAAAGAAGGGGAAAGTAATAATCTTAAGCATATATACTTTAGACTCGTTCATTAAGTCACTGCAAAATTTATTTACATTAAAAAAATGGCTAATTATCTATGCACTATCCAATTTCTTTCACCGTTAGTAATCAAAAGATTTCGTTAAACAGGTAATAGTTTAATCTTTTACAAATATTTGATTTTCATCTTGAATTAATTAGTTTAATGAAATGACCAGAACCCAAATAATAAAAAATAATGACTTTGTAAGTTTTAGTGTATTTTACTATTTTTTAAAGTATAATTTTGTTTAAAATTAAATCCACTCTTTTAGATTTTCAAATAATTTATATAATTTAACTATTCCCTTATATATATATATATATATATATATATATATATATATATATATATATATATATATATATATATATATATATATATATATATATATATATATATTATATATATATATATACCATGGAAGTGTAAGGAAATACACTGCTCAAAACAATTAGGGGAGCACATGATTTTAACAAAAGTAAGCAAAGATGTATACCAATAAGTAACATAAAATGAATCATCCATAATGTAAAGCCTACCAGGAAACAGAAGAAGAAAACTTTATATGCAAATCAAAGTTCATGACGTCAAAAACCAGAAAAAGGAGATAAGGGCAGAAATCGGGATGTTGCAGAAACGTCTGTTTTATTGCCGTAACTGCGAAATTCGATTGCGCAGTATTTTTTTTTTGAGACAAGGTTACTTGAGAATGTCTCAACAACGTGATTTACCGGAATCCATGGCATGGCGTATTATAGGCAGACTGGAATCCGGGCAAACACAACGTAGTGTCGCGGATGCTGTTGGAGTCGCCAGAAGTGTTGTTGCAAGGCTGTGGAATCGATTCCAAGAAACAGGAAATGTTAGACGTCGACCAGAGGCAGGTCGGCCACGCACCACTACATCAACTAATGACCAGTATATACAGTTAACAGCCCATCGAAACAGAACAGAGAATGCTACGCAGCTGCAAAGACAGTTGCTCTTGGCAACAGGATGAAGGGTGTCGAGCCAAACAGTACGTAATCGGCTTCATGAGGGAGGGCTCTATGCACGTAGGCCAATGGTCTGCATTCCGTTGACCCCACGCCACCGTGCGGCCCGAAGAAGATGGACTGCTGAACATCGAGACTGGGAGCAACATGATTGGAGCCAAGTGCTGTTTACAGACGAGTCCCGATTCAGTCTAGAGTGTGACACGAAGAGTCTAGTCCCGATTCAGTCTAGAGTGTGGAGGGACAGGGGCACTTGAAATAACCCCGCTTTCGTTCGTGAAAGGTCGCAATACAGAAGAGCTGGTTGGATGGTATGGGGTGGAATCAGCATAGGCGGACTTACGGACCTGCATATCATTCGGAATGGCACTTTGATGGGCCGAAGGTATGCAGACGAGATACTTCGACCTCATGTCATCCCTTACGCTGGAGCCATTAGAGATTCCTTTGTTTTTCAGGATGATAATGGCCGACCGCATAGAGCTCGTCTGGTGGAGAACATGCTTGAAGCTGAAACAATACAGCGTATGGAATGGCCAGCGTGCTCTCCTGACCTGAATCCAATCGAGCATGTTTGGGACATACTCGGATGACGCATTGCTGCGTGACCAAGGCCGCCTGCTACTGTACGAGACTTGGAGATTGCACTTCTTGAAGAGTGGAACAGTATTCCCCAAAGTCTGATCGATAACCTCATCACATCCATGGCAATTAGGTGTGCAGTAGTCTTAGCTGTTCGAGGAGACCACATGCCCTATTAAAACTCATGCATCATGTCTAAACAGTACCTTTTTTTATCGTTTACATGTAACCAAATTGTTGCCCTAAATCATCTTTTCATGTTTTTTTCCATATTTTCAAAGAATTAAAGCTTAATTCCAAATTTTTTTACGCCTTTTTTCTGTATTGCACATTGATACGCGTGTACTATGCATTGTATGCCAATACGTGACTGTCTCACATGGTTTTCTTCACTTTTTTGCTTGCTCCCCTAATTGTTTTGAGCAGTGTATGTAATGGAATCTTAATAGAAAGCTAATTTCTGTATAAATATTTAAAAATTTTAAAAATTTAGCCATATATTTCATTAGAGCTGCAATTTTTCTGACAGATTTAAAAAAAAGACCCACACCTAAGTGTTTCATAAAGTCGCACTAAAAAGCACTTCGTCATATTCAAGTGACGAAGACGAGATAACGAGATACCTGAGCTGACACCTCCTATCCTTACTACTACATCACTCCAATAGGAATATATTGAGTCATGGCAGTTTTAACGTTCAACAGCTCCTCACCACGCGTGAAAATTGGCACTAAAGCTCGAACTCATAGCACGCTGTGATCCCAAGTTCGTGACCATAACCACTAGGTTAGCATGGCCATGAATCATACTTGAGCACCAACTACTAAAATTAATACATATAGAATTAAGTTAAATTTTCTTTTTTTCTTTGAAATGGAGATTGCAGATCGGTAATTACCATTTTTGACCTAGTCTATTTTAGGGAAGCTGGTATCAGCCTTTAGTGTGTCTCCACATAGAGGGATACTAATTGCCACAATATACTTTTGATGCCCATATTCTTCCCCAGAGGCACCATAGCTGTAACAATGTTAAGTTGTACTATGAATTTAATTTTGCCGAGAGCATCTAACTCAAACAGGTATTCTAGGAATCTTTAACATGCTGCACAATCACACGATTTGGACGCTGTCGAGTTTTTGTATCATGAAAATGAATCTATTTTGGGTGGGGTCGAAACCGCAAACTTGGATGTACAGGCCAGCTCCTACCCATCTACACCACCCATTCGGGTATTGAAATAACCATTCCTTATTTAAAAGATTAGATATCAAATAATTTCATACGTATGAGTTAAAAAAACAAAAGACAACTATTTTTTTGAGTAAAATATGTAGTAACGGGAAATGATGATCAGGTATATATATATTTGCTTATTTTGGTGTTCCCATTGCCTCCTAATCATTACTAAGAATGAAAAAAAAATATATAATTCTTTAAAATAGCCTATTTATTTAAACGAATGAAAAATGGTTCAGTATTTTTTTTAAATCCTTATTAAAACATTGTTTTATTTAAAGAGTTCTTTGAAACAGCATTTGTTGATATCGAGCTTCACAAAGCATCCTGTTACTGTGTTGCCTTCATTACCATTGAAAGCGAACTTTTTAGAAGGTACGTAGAAAGAAAAGCATTCAACAATAAATTGTTCTGTTGAAAGTAAAGAAAGGTTATATCTGAGAATTTATGTCAAGATAAATTCAAAAATGTTAAAATATGTATAGCGTGTGAATGGAATTTAAGATTTAAGGGAAATCATGCTGCATTAGATTTTTTAAAAAAGTGAATTTGCATCTCACCCGATTATGAAGCAAGTATGCTGGAACTGTTCCAATCGTTGGTATATTGTACACTTTACTCCACACAGGATTTTAGAAAATAAAATTCAAAAACCATTAAGCTGTGTAATTGAGTTTTCAATAAAATATATTCTAATAAGGCTTCATTCTGTATGGAATATTTAGAAATTATGCATCATTTTTATGGATAAAATGTTACTAAAATTACTTCAATGTTATAAATACATTTAGATTATTCTAAACAGTAACAGTTAAAGACGGATTAGGAATTATATTCGAAAGATGAAAATATTCGATTTACCCTTCCACAATTTGATCATGGTTCAATTTGATTTGATTTAAATTAGCACTAGAAGCTTCGTTGAGGTCGTTTCGACCCTTTTTACAATTTCAAATGCTTTATTTCAACATGCAGCTTAGCACCATGACTCATATCTTTTAACTCTTTATAAAATGCTTTTGTGCGCACTTTGACAAAATTTCACATGTCTATACCAATTATTAAATTACATTTCCATAATATTAAATATAATATTAATAACAAAAAGTAATAGAATTAGGTCATCAGTAATATAAAAAAATAATAACTATACAAGTTCTAATGTTTTTCTCTAATTATTTAAGTTGTAGTTACGTTTAAAATTAAATCCGCGCTTTTAGATTTTCAATTGTTTTACGTAAACATGCCAAACATAACATACCTAAAAGCAACCAACAGGGCTTATTTAGATTATCTTAAGAAAAAAATGACCTTTTTTCAAGTCGAAGTCTTTTTTTTTTATTCCCCTTATCTTATTTGCGTTAGTGTGTGTGTGTATTTAGAAACAAGCAACAACTAATGTTATGTCTTAGAGGAGAAAAATAAGCTACAGTTCTGTTTTATTTTGATTGCGCATAGTGATGAAAAAGACAATTCCTATGTCCGTTGTGCACACTTTCATTGAGCAGTATAATTCTAAACACTCTAATTCTTTGCTAAAATTTGCACGAATCCAGCGGTGTTCCCACGCTAAATGATTTTTTTAAGGAAAAATATCCCTGCTAGAGCTGTAGTCAAAAACTGAACACGATAAAGATTTTCATGTTGATAATAAGAATTTATAGAATGCGTCACCTTCTACTAAACGTTCTAGCAATGCAATTTTCCCTGTTATTTTCCAATTAGGAAATCGATATAGTCACGAACGTATGCAAGGAGAGGGCAATATTTTTTACGAAATATTTTCTGCTTACACAATACGTTCTCATCATCCGTATATCCAATTGTAAGTGTAACATTTGGATAAATCCTGCTTTGAACTAGTAATTTTTTAACTACTTCCCTGTTTTACCCGAACATCCCTCGGCCAATTGTATAGGTATTTTCCTGAGCGGTGCTCGCGCAATCTTTTTTTTTTCTACTCTAACCCTCTGATTTTCCCGCCCGTATTTTTACTCGTGTAGTGTGCAATGTTTCCAGCATAGATCACTTACTGTCGAGTAAAGTTAGGATTAAAAAAAAAAATGTCTAAATCGCGGTTTTGAGGTTAGGTTTTACAGCATTCTTTTAGACAAGTTAAGGGGGAAATTTCTGTCTACTAAATCGGTGTATCGCACACTGCGAACACTATTTTTTTTATTTGGAGCATAAAATAGAAGGATATTGCCTAACAATAAACGCAGATAATTATTACACTTCCCCAGAATTTGCAGATATACTTCTAAATTATCATACAGATATGTGCATGGAGCATTCAAACTTAAAAGGAAAGACACCCTAAAAACGTTTCAGTCAAAAATATTTTTTAAAAAAGGAAAATGTGTGCATACCAAAGAGGTAAAGTATACATTATCAAATGGATAAATAAATAAGTCGTTTCTCCGTTACCAACTCTCAATGACCCTGTGATGATTAAAGTATCGTCTTACAAGGATGAGGTCAGACTGAAACCACATGCAGTTATAAAATACTATAATACTAGGGGAGATATAAATAGAATGGATCAGTGTCTCACAAGTTACTCAAGAAATATTACAAAAATTATTTTTCGACATCTTAGATGCATCACTGTACAAGTAGAATGCTTTATTTTATATCAGAAACTGGGAGGAAAATTATCTCATTTGAATTTCCGGCATTAGATCGCCTTATTGAAAGAATGTGAATGTAAATGAGAGAAAAGGGCTACCAGGAATTTTACCAATACCTTACGATTGATTGAAAGACAACTTTTAGAAGTAAATGCTCCCGCTGATAAAAAAAAAATGAGACCAGCAAGGCAATATTTTGTGTTCTTCGAAAAGAAACAATTGTGGAAAACTGGTAAGAAGGGAAACACGATATTATTTATGGCCCGATTGTGATGTTGGACTATGTTTGTCTCCCTGTTTTAAAATTTACCACACAAAAACAGAATTTTAAGAGAATAATTAACTGTAAGTACATCCGTTAAATCTGGTATACATTTTTGCAAATTGTTCTTTCGATTTCACTTATTTCTTAGGCAAAAAAGCCAACTTTAAAGAAAAATATGTTTTTTTCAGTGAAAGTAAAAATTTGCGTAATTCTTTAAATTCAATATTTATAACATTTCTGACTGGTGGTTTGAGTTTATATAACTGATTTCATCTTAAAAATGTTTATAAAAAGTATGCTTATTTTTTGACAAAATATGACAGAAAAAGGAAACTGTTAAGTGGTTAAACTTGTACAATTACAAAAATACGATGCCATTTTGGAGATAACAGCAAATGGTAGGTTCGCTTCTTCGCCTTATAACATACCTGTAGAGCACTAGGTCATTCAAATTATTATGCAGAGGATTTGTGGTGCAACAATATGGATAATCAATGTTTAAAGAGATAGTGACATGTATCATTTTCCATGAAAAGTATGCGATATCTTGCCTTTGATGGGAGAAGTAGCTGAGTGGATCACCTGGCTTATAAAATTTGGTACAAAGTGATTGATTTGTTACTTGCGCTATAACTCTGAACAAGAAGTAACTACTGATGAACAATTGCTGCCGAGGAAATCAAAAGGCATATTTATCCAATACATGGCGAATAAATCGAACAAGTTTTTGTTGGCAAATGACGCAAAATCTAATCATTTTTAAATAACTTTTTCTTATTTGGCAAGTATGAAAAGTGGCCAGTTGATTTAAATCTTGGGTAATTGTGTAATAGCTTGTTCACTTAATTGTCTTGGGTAATCATAATAGTATAACGCCCTTGACATTACTGCCCTGGATTCTAGTTGAATTTTCAAGCGATTCTCAGAAACTTCGATTCGAAATCTGGATTATTTTTTTTAGATAATTGAAGAATTACGAATTGTTGCATTTGCTCCCTACCCGGTGCTCTACATTGAAACAAATGTTACTTTCAATGTTGCAAATGAAAAAATAAAACTTTTCTTCAAGCAATAAAAGGTTTGAAATCAATATATAGCAAATGGGTTTTTGTCGCTATGAAGCATGCAGGTTGTTTTATTTAAGCTTATGTCTAATTGTGAAGTACATTATCTGTATATTTGTCTTATTTGTATTTATAAGTTTGTTTCTTGTTACCTCTTCTTCTAAAGAATATTGTACAATAAAATATAGTACACTGTGTATATTGTCATTTATATATACTGACATTTGAGAGAAAAACAACAGCTCTGAAACCAAGGGGGAAAAGTGAACTTTAAAAACTAAACATCTTCAAAAATTCTTACATACTTTTATTTAAACACAAAATATAAATTAAAAAAACAAGTGACTTTGATTGGGGTTGAATTTCGTACAAGGGTCAAAATGACTGGTTTAAGTCCGTCTGTTTTGTGTTAACGAAAAGCTATGAAGCAAAACGATTATTATTGGGGAGCGATCTTGTTATTTCGAATCAAGATCAAATGAAGTCAAATAAGTTGGTACTCCTTTCTTCAAACTTCCCTAGATGATCACTGATAGCTAGCACATATATATAGTACTCCAATTAATAGCATTCCTTGTAAATCAAATGTATTTAACAATGTCTCAATATTATAATTATAGTGAAAACATTGAGTGCTACTATGGAAAAAAGAAGTTCTCTCCATTATTCTGCCTTTGTGAGGACTCAATTTTGCGCTGACTCTAAACTATCAGTTTAGTATTATGTAAGGTAAAATTAAATTTTCTATTTCGCATAATTGAGTTTTATTTTAAATGAGTGAGAGTTATAATAACGTCACACTATAAAGATGCACGATGTCCATCAGAAACGAACCTCATAATTTAAAATCTTGATCACGAGATGAGGACAACACTTAGCTGGAACCCCCTTCTCATAACTTCCACATCACACCGACAGGTGGACGTTTGATCCTCGACAAATAAAACGTACAGAGACCCCCTTATGACGGTGGGTCTTCAGCGGTACTTGTCTCGAATTCATAAAATTCAGTCCCGAGTCTGTTACCTTCACTTCTAATCTACCATAATCATATTCCGTTTGCGTGATTCTAGATTGTATAGCACACTTAATTTCTTTTACACGAAGAGTTTTTCAAACTCAAAAATGGGAAGGCATTTTATTCCTTCTTTCCTTTCTGATGCATGACTGAAAGGGTATTTTCCTATCAGTAGTGTCTCTTAATATATGATTAAAGTAAAATAGTTCAGATAAATGATTCAAGAGATGTTCAGGGTTTTATTTTTTCATGACAGAGTAAATAAATTCAAAGTTGAACGTTGCGTCATGATATCAAAGGGATAAAAATTTCCTGAAAAGAAATGTGCTTAGAATATGACGGTATGTACCTGATATATATAAAGGAGAAAAGCGACCCTTACTCATTCGCCCTAGCTAGAAAAATTAGAAAAAGCTAGAAACTTGAGATTTGGCAGACATGGTCCCTTTATTAAGTAGAGATCCTCCATAGAAGGGTTTGTGAAAATAGATCTATAAAGGGAGATTCGAGCATTTAAAATGTGTTATAGATAAATATTCCCGATAACTATTAGACCTAAATACTTGGAATTTCATAAGGATGTTTATTTCGTTGAATAGAAATCCGTTAAGACAATGATTTTCAAACTTTCAATATTTGCGACCCAATTTTCAATCGTAATTTTCATCGTGCCTTCCACCCATACAATAATAATGTATTTTCAATAAAGCTATGCCACACGATTTTAATTATAAAACGCACAAATTATCAAGATAAGTATTAAATGTTTTATATAATTTTATATGTGACAAGCCCATGGGGTCACTGGTAATTATTAAACTTGTTCTTAACTTAGTATTGTTAAATTAATTATCAAATACCTTGCAGAGCACTGATACATTTATATGTATATTATATCAATGTAAATGCGTATTTTATTTTTTATTATGTTAAAATGCGTTGTATTTTGCTTCATTTCAGTAAATTAATAATACTTTTAAATAATGCTTTATTCTGGACTTTACGATTGTCTGACGCCTCCTACGTAGAGTTATATCGCTACCCTAGAAAAGCACGCTCCACAGATAGAGAAACGATGCGTTAAGAATTGTTTTCACTTATATTGACTTTTATGATGATTTTATTGAGTTACTGGGGGCGTATAGATTAGACAAATTACCGCTTTTAAGATACTAGAACTACTGTTATGAAATTGGTGATGCACTTTTCCTTTGTTCCATTCAAAATCGCTTAGAATGGGGGCTAGAGAAAAAAACACATAGGTGTGGTTAAGTAGCTCATTGAAAAGACCATTTCCGTTTTTGAACTTATAGACTTGAAATTGAACAAGCATATTAAGTTTGTTGAGAAGAGATCGAGTATAAATGGGTTTTGAGGAAATTAATATTGGGGAGGAAGTTATGGGAGCATAATTATAATAATAATTCACTTTTAAACTGCTTTTTGTCAAAAGTGCAACACGATTAATTAATCCTGATAATTAAATGAAATTTAAGGCACAAATGACTTGTGTTAGTACAAATAAATGATGAAATTTAAAAGAAAAAACAATATTAAGTGTCCAAAATTAGTATTTGGTGTAGCCACCTCGCGCTGAAATGAGTGATGCTATTCAACGTGGCATATAGTCAAACAGATTTTGAACGTCTGCTTGTGGAAGAGAATTCCATATCGCTTGTATGCGCATGAAAAGTTTATTTTTTGAAGCTGCAGGACACGGAACGTGAGAAAGACGGCGACTAACCAAATCACTACTTACCACACTTTCTCGTTGGGAGACATATCCGGTTAATAAACAGGTCAAAGAACAAATTGCCCACACAAAAGTCTCAAACAGCCTTTGCAAAATGAGGGTGTGCATTATCCTGCTGAAAGATTGCTCCAGATATGCCTTGAAGGAAGGGAACGACTTCGGGCTGTAGAGCACTTCACGGACGTACCTGTTGCTATTCAAATTACCCTCAATTCGTAGCAAATTGGATTGTCTATGTTACTAAATCACGCCCTAAACCATAACGTCGGGTGTTAGGCGACTATTTCGTTCGACAACGCACTCTGGAGGGCAGCATTCACCAGCACAGCGACTAACACGAATGCATCCATCATGATCCCACAAATTGAAGTGTGAGTCTTCCGAAAAAACAACATGGTGCCAATCAGCTTGGCAAGGTCTGTGCTTATGAGTCCATTGCTGACGCAGCCGTCGATGGTTTGGCGTGAGGGGGATCCAATATAAAGGCACCCTTGCACACAATGCAGGGTGCAGCAGACGTCAACGATTTGAAGAATCAGACATTAGTACACCTGCAGTAGTAGACCAACGTTCTTCCAACTGACAGGAGGAAGCTGTA
Organism: Trichonephila clavipes; assembly: GCA_019973935.1. NCBI lineage: Eukaryota > Metazoa > Arthropoda > Arachnida > Araneae > Nephilidae > Trichonephila > Trichonephila clavipes. The sequence continues at coordinate 296,459 of BMAU01017939.1, read as the reverse complement.
CGGTTATTCAGAGCCATTCGGAGCAGGTGTCGTTCGTCTCGCGATGACATCACCCTCCGTCGTCCACTGTCAATTGTTCGAGTTGATTGGTGCTCGTCGGTCCGCTGCTTCCAACTCGCAACACCGTAGAACTGTTCCGCTGCACACGAACTCCTATTGCACGATAGGAAAATTTTTCTTCTCGAATGCCGATAAACTTCCCCTGTTCAAACTCCGTAAGTTGAAATTTCTCCTTATTTTGTCACGGAGGCATACTTAGGTCTCACTAGTTCGCCAATAACAAATAATCATTAACTATTTTCAATGTCCCACTACAGCCCTCTATTTATACGCTTTCAGCATCAGTTCAGAGGGTGCTGCGCACGCCATGCTTGCGCGGCTTTGAAATTTTACTATTTTACGTAACACTATATAATTGATATTTGCTGTAAAGTTCATTTAATTCTGATAATTCTTTCAAGGTGTTGCATTTTTTACAAACAGCAATGTAGAAATTCAAATTATGTCATTTTCAAAACAAGAGGTATGGCTTATAAGAATAATTTTTTTTATACAATCAAATTCAAAAGCTTATTCCTACTACTTAAATATGAATAATATATATATATATATATATATATATATATATATATATATATATATATATATATATTACAGAATTATCCGTCTGTATAAAAAACACTTCCACCGAATTGCTGACCAAAAGCAGTCTCTGAGACGATGGGATTGTGTAGGAATGTCATCTTTTATTACACAAAGCGATGGCTTCAGATGACCGTAAGAAGTTTGGTCAGCCATCTGAGTCACTTTTATTTTTATCGCGGTCGTTGTCGGAATAGATCAAGAATGATTGGGGATAATTATGTATGGGGGAATAAAAGCAGGAAGCTACTTTGAGCAATCAGTACTTTTTTGGAAAGCGAAATATCAGAAAAGGCATTAGTTGCTTAAGTCAATTTTTCTTTTTAGTAGCAAATTGTACTAGGCATTAAAATGTAGTAAAAGAAAATATGTTTAAATGTAGATGTTTCCTCTTTAGGAAATGTAATTAATCCTGAAGGTGTGACACAAAATATTTTATGAAAAAAATGAAGGACTTGATTTAGAAAAACTAAAATATTATTAAATATACTATGAAATTCTAATACTATTATATAATAATTAATCCCATTTAATTATCAATAAAAAAGGCAATATTTTCTTAAGAAAATATTCAATTTTTGAAGCTAAAACTCACTTAAATTCTTTTTCTTAGAAAACGTTATAAATTATGTTAAAGTAATCCATCACTTACAACTTAAGTAAAAAAATTAGATTTAGATTTATAGTTAATTATAATTAAAATTATTGTTTGGGAATATAATAATCGGAAATATTCCCTCTCTGTGTGTTACTCATACTTTAATTTAATTCAAATTTTAAATATAATATAACAGATTTTTTTTTTTGCATTTTCCTTTAAGAGATATTTCTATCCTAGACAATTACATAATTTTAATTTATTACCTTATTCATTGTTCGCATTAAATTAAGCCAAATATACAATATTGATATATAGTAAAACATAAAAGTATAATGATCCTTAATTTAATAACGTTATATACATTTACTCCGAAAATGACTAACAAAATCAAATTTATTTGTATTATAAATACCATTTTTTTACAAAAATTCTTTTAAAAAATGAATGGCTGCAGTTTGTTGACTAGTATTTTTATGTCTCTATTAAAATATACATCTTACCGATAAGGACTATAACTTTTGTGAACATTTAATATGAGATTATACTGATAATATATAGATGAGTAATAATATTATACAATTTATTTATAATAGAATACACTATGCTGCTTAAATGCTCTAATAAGTTTTAGATTTATTTACTTTTTAACGTCGCACACTTAGAAGAAGCACTAGAGCCTTTTGCGAGGAATCTTAGGATTCGCGAATTGCCATTAATGACGTGCATTGTAGGAGGACCAAAGCATGTTAAATCTGTTGAGACTCGATTCATTTCCATAGGTTTGATATTGTATTTAGGAGATTGGTTGGCAGCTTAGGTGTCATCCTCATTACTTCGCCGTAGTTCACAATTACAAAGTCCGTCACCAATAGCTATTGTGTGGCATTATAAGGCGATGTTAATGTAACTTTCACTCCCTCACAATTTGCAAAAGTGGTCAAGTCAAGACTATAACTAATTTGCGCCCCCCCTTAAATATCGGCAGATTTAGAATTTCAACAGATTTAATGTCGATGCCTCTCGATAAGAGAGTTTTCAAGGGACATTACGACTCGAGCCCAGGAATCGACAGAAATAATTTTAGTCAGGACTTTGTTGCCATGATTGCTGGGCAAGTACGACGCATTTCTCCCCCAAAGAAAATATATGCACAGGATGTTTTAATAATATGTGGTGAAAATGTAAATGATGGTAGGAAGAACCAAAATAAGGTGATTTATTATAGAGACTTCTGTGCGAAAATATCGCATTGAGAAGAAGACGTGGTAGAAGACGCAATTGAGATTGTGAAAGAGTTTTGCTGGCTTTGATCATAGTTCCCTGTAGACATTTTGAGAAGAAAGAGTCGTCACACACGAATTTGGAGCTCACCGACATGCATCACAGAGTTTTTATTGAGTGACTACTTTAATAATTAATTGGATATTATACGTTAGACACTCCTCGTGCTCACAAGATTGGAAGCTTAGGATTCTTCTTTTGTGGTCAAATTAACGATATGATCTAGGAAAAATCAATTGAGCCTGATCAACATTTAGTGACCAATATTGTCAGTTGCTACTGGTCATCAGCATGATATATCTCGCAGTTTACTTAAGTATTCCCATTCATTCGCTCTCCTGTGAATCGTGTATCACTGTGATGGCGGCGTTTCTTTTAAATAACTGTTACAAATAATTTAAAAATTAAAATGCTTATTACATTTATAACACATGCTGTAAATATTTATTTACGTGGTTGTTCATAAATGTGACACTTTCGAACTTTTATTGCTGTACTTCATCTGCTTATTTCGGATCTCTATACATGTCTGTATTTTTGCCAGATATTTTTGCGACGTCAGTATATACTTAAAAATATAGTTTTAATATAATAAAATTATTTATAAATGGGAATGGGCAAATTAATGTTACTGAAAGCTTCGAACTTGTTATCGCATCAGTCCTGTAAAGTGTTTAATATTATAAGGGACTTCAAAGCTCTCAAAGTGAGAAAGTAGTTTAATATGTTTTTATAGTAAAAATATTAAAAAAATAGTAAATAATAAATAACTTTTTTTCAAAATATATATTAATAATTTTACTCTCTCTCTCAAGCTGTAAATCAGGGGTATCCTAGACGAGACCCGAAATAAAAAATTTTGCGGTTCCGCAAATATACTGGTACAAAATAATATATAATAAAGTAATAAACCGACGCATATAATAAAAGTAAGATAGGTATAATTCGCTAAACGTACTTTTTATATATATATATATATATATATATATATATATATATATATATATATATATATATATATATATATATATATATATATATATGTGTGTGTGTGTGTGTGTGTGTGTGTATGTGTTGCTATTATTAAATAAAATGAATGCATTTGTTTTGATTATATCACAATTCATTTTCCCATGTCCCATCTGAAGTTATACCTTGTTTACTTGGTCCAACTTAGTTCTTGAGTTTGACACCTATGCTGTAAATAATGCTTTTTTAATCCTTGGATGCAGTATATATCCTAGATAACTTTTAAAAACATAGTTTTGATTTTTTCAAATTAACTTTTGTCATACCTTAATTAAGTTTAATTATTTTAAATATTTCTCCTAAAATATTATATGCAAGAACAGATAAGAATGTTTCAATATTACATATTGCAACACTTCCTTCGTAAAATATTTAGATCATAATGGTGGAATGGTATGAAGATAACGAGTTGCTGTCGAGTGATGTTTCAATTGAGAAGCGTATTCGAAACTTTCGAATCATTCTTTCCCATTACGCAAAATTACCAGAGATAAAAGTTCTCAGATGGAATGTATCTGAATAATGACATGCCAGCTCAAGTCTCAGCGTAGTCATTTAAACGAGATTTAAAAGTATGAGGCAAATTAAAGATTGACTTTAAAGATTGCTTCAAGCCTTAAGTAAGAAACTAAGGTTTCCTAAGTATAATTGTGATGGGTGTTCTATATATATATATATATATATATATATATATATATATATATATATATTATATTATTCGCGGTCCTTCAAAAATTCTTATTGTGAAAAATATTCTGTAACTGTGGTCTCAGCTTAAAACCATCTTCCGTAGAGATGATTTCATTTTTGTGTTAAAATAAATGCTATTTAAACCCTTGCAAGGAATGTGCTAAATGTTATCGTGGATCATTAGTGATTCGTTAGATTTTACGTTATTATTCAAACTAGTTCTAGCTTTCGGAGAAGTGGAAACATTAGAGAAGCTGATTTCAAGAAGATTGTAGCAGTTTAAAGAAAAGCTGAAAAGTGATCTACAAGTGGATCAAGAGATAAGTGAGCATTGGATAATCTTATAAACTTAGGCTATGAACCTAATTAAGATTACTCCTGCGCTGTTATGAAACTAGAATGAATCATAAGTTGAACCGTCATAAATAAAAAATAATTATTTTTATAACAAAATGTGTCTGCTTCTTCAAATACCGTAACTATTCGTGCAACCTCCGGATTGTGACAAAATGATAAATATCATCTCATCCTCTCACCCATAATCACAATACTACAAATAGCAGTTTTATCGGAAAAGGTTGATCAGGTGCTTCTAAGTAACAAATTGATAATCAAACAAGAAATCCAGATTTAGTTAAAAGTTTCATATTAAGAAGTATTTAAATATCGACAAAGTAAAACATTTTGGATGAAATTACTGGAATTTTAACCAATAAATTATTCGGGGAAACTCTACTGCAAAAATTACTCAATCAAATCTCCAGTTTTGGGTCTATATATATATATATATATATATATATATATATATATATATATATATATATATATATATTTCTTTTAAAACATTGACATTGGTGTATTTTGTTCAAATATAATATACAAAAAATTGCAAGATATTAGCCGAAATTTTATAAGTTCCGAAACGCGTTATACTTTGCTGATGAATTATCGCATACTATCCATCATATTTTATTTATTACACCAGGGACAGAAAGAGAGAGAGACTAACTTTAAGTAGAATGTTACAATCCCTACCGCCAGTATATGATAGATCATTGTCTTTTCCTTTCAATTAACAATAAAGGAAAAAATCAAAGTCGGAGAGTTGCTCTTAGTATAGAATTTTCTTATACATGAGACCTTTATCGTGCATCGTTCACAATCAGCTTATAAAAGTGCTGCTATTTTGTGATTACATTATACATTATTTGGAGAATCGATTCTATGACATTTAAAGTTGATGTATGAACATGTGAGCACAAAAAGATAAAACTATAGATTTGTCTTTTATTCTCCGTAACTTACAATTGAGAGACTATTTAATGGGTGAGAACAGACAGAAATATTTTACAAGAAATATATCTTTAATACTTCCGATGGATTATGTAAAATTTAGTTACAGAGTTTATTTATTAAATGTACGGAAAAGTAATAAAATGAAATCTCCAAAAATTAATTACTAGCTTATAGATTCCTTCCGACTTTATTTCCAAGTACAATTCATTCATTTTAATAATCAATACAAGAATGCAATCCAATAATTTGGTAACAACTAAACATACTCTCGTAGTAATGAAGTTTTTAATTTACTTCAAACTCAAATCAATGTCTAATAAGCTTATTTTATATCACTGTATTGACTTTCTATTGATAATCAATATTTTTCTACATATGTAAGTAATAAGAGATAAAAAGGAATGTAACTTTATATAAATTAAAACTCTGCTATAATGTTACAAAATATGACAGACAATTTCAGTCATACTCGGCCACAAAGTTAGTTTTATAACTTTTTATATACAAATTTAAAATCATTTATTTTCTGAAAATATTTCAATAATATTCGGATTAGTTTTAAACTTGATTCCTGATTCCTTAACTTCTTATCTTTCTAGTGCCTTGCTTAATATTATATTATTGTATTACATTTAAATATATCTCAATATTATTTAAAAATATACTTAAGTCACACACAAATTTAAAGAACTTTAGATACATAATAAGTTACACATGATTAATCAATTGTTTTTTATCATCGCTCTCTACAGCTTTATAACCACTAATGCCTACGTGAACCCAGTATATATATATATATATATATATATATATATATATATATATATATATATATATATATAGGCATTTCTTTGAAATTAGAGTAAATATAATTTTGTGTACAATATTCATATCCTTACGGTGCGTAAATCAATTGCATTTTAAGATACTAAAAAAATGAGATTACTTTAAAATTATTTTTTTAAAGAAAACATATCTTATTATTTTATCAATAGAATAAGGGAAAAAAATATCCAAAAATGATTTTTAACAAGAAAGCATGATGTAATCCGCACAAATCATTAATCTGGATTTCATTAAATTAAAAATATTAAATGTGACACGGCAATAACAAGCTCGATGTCAGACGTCTAGACGATTTCTCAATTTGAACTGACATTTCATTAAAGAGAATAAATTATTTTACCTATGCAATACAAAGCGGTACAACGTCTATACTGGTGACGAACCTCGTAATTTTTTTTTTTTTTTTTGATTAACGTCGCAATCTAATGCATCCCGAGTGTTGTTACTGACGGTCCCAGAAAATTTTAATCTTGTTCAAATAGCAAGGATACATTTGAGAAGGCTGTCTCTCTTCTTTCCAAAACAACTTGTTAAAAAAGACCCACGAGAACACCGGTAACGGTAAATGGTTATACATTTATTTGGAACCTTATAGAAAGCTTCATTATCCATTAATCATAATGTTGAACAGAGAATAATTTGTTGAAGTTACATATAAAAATAGATAGCAGCCCACATTAAGTGCAGCGCAACAACACTGGTTGAGGGGGGACCCTCTCCCAGTTGATTTAGTTTATGTTTCGCTTTCACAGGAAAACGAAGAGAAAGTGACGTCACATTCACATGAAAACAAAACCCGTCTTTCAACGGTATCCCGCATCTCGACAGAACGAGGAGAGAAGGGATAAATTTCTTTAATAACAAGGATTAAGAGAATATTATTTTTAAGTCCGTTACCTCTTAAATAACTGCGTGTGGTTATTGAAATGAAATTTTAAATAACCACTTGGAAGAAAGTAAGGAAAGGTAGAGGAGTTAAAAATAAGATCATTAGGGGTGAAACTGCCACACTAAACGCGACGCGATCAAAAACTTGCATGGTGCGAGGGAGGATAATTCGAGTGAGTGAAGTCTTGCAAATAATACAACTAGTTTAACAATAAAGCTCATTATATATAAATATATATGAAAGAAATTTATATAACATATCAAAAACAAGAAATAATAGATAATGGACATACGAAGATATAACGTAATAAAGATATAAAAGCAAAACATAAAGATCGAATTTATAGAAAAGTACAAAAAAGGAACTACAAAAAAAAAGAACCTAGCGAGTCAGAACACAATTTCGGATTTAGGACCGAATGAGTGGGGTTAAATTAGTTTGAAGGCACCAACCTTCCCCCTTTGCAACTCAATAGAAACAACTAAATAAAATAAACAAAAATTCAAAGTATATAAAAACTCACAGAAAGTATGATAACCCCCCCCCCCATTGATTACTCTCCTAAAATCTTAAAGCAGAAAATTCCTAAAACAATTACGTAAGAAAAGTATTTTTCAAAAAAGAATTTTGCAATTTTTTTTACTTACAGGGCTTTTTCGAAGAGAGCCAAAAGTCTTGAAATTAATGGAAAGCTATTATTCACCGAGTTAAAAAACCTAAAGATAAATAAACTCATCTTTTAAACTATCTTTTAAACTGGCCAGCAAAGATAGATGCCAAGAGAGATGGCAATAAAATTTGGTAGGCTATGAATTGTTCGGTTGTCAAGAATGAAAATTTGTTAGGCTCTAATTTGGTTGGTTGTCAAAAATGTGTAAGATGTTCAAGATGTGTGTAGAAAAGATGTATGTGAGAAGAGTGTTATAATATAATCTTCACATCAACACCACTAGCATGCTGACTTTGAAATTATATTGTTGTGCGGTGGATTTGGAATTAGAAGTAGCAAGATGATTAATGTATTTGTGATGAATAGACACTCCAGAGCCAAAGCATTATGACCACCTGTCAATAACGAGTTGGCCCAACTTTGGCGCGCAACACGGCTGTAACCCGTTTTGGCAAGGATGCCACAAGTCCTTGGTAGATGGCCAGAGACAGAGTGTACCAGATGTTTAAACAACAGTCACGCAAATCCGAGATATTGTGAATTGGTGGTTTTTGAACTCTGAGCTGCCGTCCCATGACATCCTAAACGTGTTCTATAAGATTGAAATCTGGTGAGTTAGGCGCACAGGACATTAACTGGAATTCAGCATCATGTTCCTGGAACCACTCCAACACAATTTTAGCCTTGTGGCACGGGGCGTTATCCTATTCAAACATTCCATTTCCAGCTGGAAAAACAGAGGCCATGTAAGGGTCAAATGGACCGCAATGATGTTCAGATACCCGTTAGTATTCATGGGCTTCTCTACCACAACAACGGTTTCTAGAGACGCCCAAGAAAACGTCACCCAAATCATAATACCGCCACCAACGGCCTGTGTATGACCTACTGTACATTAAGGGAGCAACCATTCGCCTTGAAGACGGTGTATCCTGGCACGGGCCATTGGCGTGGTGAATGGCAAACCGTGATTTATCTGACCAGGTAACTGTCTCCCACTGATCCATGGATCAGTCGCGATGTTCCCGGGTTTAGCGCAGGCACATTGGTGATGACGCTTGGTCAGCAAATGCACACGGTAGGGACGTTTGCTGCGTAGCCTCATATGCAACAGTGTCCGCTGAACATTGTGTTCCGATACTATTCTACTTGCCCCTGCATTGTATTGGGCTGTCAGCTGAGCCACTGTCGAGCTCCGGGTTTGCTTCACCATGCGAGCCAGTCTACGACGACCCTTTTCTTTGATAGAGTGTGGATGTTCAACACCATGTCGTCTACTGCTAGTTGCACCGCCATTCATCCACTTTGCATAAGAACTAACAACTGTAGATTGTGAACAACCCCCGATTCGTGCAATTTCGGAAATACAAGTTCTGATCCTTCGGCTATTACAATCTGCCCTCTATCAAAGCCACTTAAATCCGCAGCCTTTCCCAACACACACAGAAGTAAGTTAAAGAATGTTGAATGATATGGGGAGTTAATGTTTCTCGAAGGAAACTTAACCTCCAATCACTTGTGATGGAGGATAGCTTGAGTTTGGCTTATTTTTTCAAATATTAACCCAGTACTGTTTTTAAAGTGTGAAAATAAAAATTTAAGAGAGGAAGGAAGTGAAAGAATGATTCTTCATACTCTCCAGCAGCAGTTAAATACCACTTTCACCTGACCACGTGCCTCCCACGTCATCCCGGTAAGTTCATTGCAAAATGTAGGGATGGTCATAATGTTTTGGCTCTTGAGTGTAAGTTCTTAAGAAGTTAAAAGGGTATTCATGATCTAAACAAATTCGATTTTTTTTTTGTTATTATTGAATTTATCTATTTTGTAAGTACTTAAGTTATCTCATTTCGAAATAACATTTTCAAAATAATATTTCTATAAATTGATAAATGCAAATTACTATTCCATACAGGAATTTTAATTACATGGGACTAAAAAGAATCTCTTTTCTCAAAAATCTCCCTGACTACATTATTGTTAATAAGATGTGAGTCTAAATCCAAGAGTTCTACTATTATAAAGTTAAAGTTAGTTTTTGTTAAACATTTAAAAAGTAAACCATTCGAAATATTTTTCGGATCCAAATTTTTATGATCTCCTTGTGTTGTTTTTCCAATCCCGTTCCATGACCTCAATGAAAGTAAACAAACCGATTCGAACCCGATCTTTTTGCAAGTTTCGTAATTTGTGGTTGGCAGCAACTGCAATGCAAATCGAGCGACTATTTAAACTCGGCTCGTGTTACTTTTTCAGGCGGGGAGGAGAAAAAGAAATATAAGAAGTGTGTGAGTGTTTTAGCTCTTAGAGGGAGAGAGCGGTTGGTTGGCAATGCAACTGTATGTTTCATCACCATTTTCAGATTATAAATTCGCTTTCAATATTAAACTGTAAGAAGACGGTTCGAATCGGATGTCTGTTAATGTTGATTTTTGAGCTAAGATATTATTAGTCAATTTATTGTTTTTTTTATCGCTTCAGTAACGAGCACATTGACTTTATCCTTGATTATTATTAAAAGCTATTTTTAAGAAACTACTTTCATCTTCATGCCTCCTCGGCACAAAAAATTTCACTGCTTGCTTTGCCAAAATTTGGGTTAGTTTACCAGTAAGTGTAACACATTTGGTTATGGGCCCAGTCCATGTACCGTGTCGAGACAGGCTAAGCAGTTGAACCAGGGCCATGAACTAACTTTGTCGATTTAAATACTGTTCCAGTCTAGAACTATTTTTTATGAACTCTGTTGCTAGTACGCTAAATCGAGTAACAGATATGGAGTTTAACAACCAGATATCAGTGTTGACCCCAAATAACTGGAACACATGGAAGCATGATACGTTCCATACTACGTTCGGAGAACTTTTTTTGAAAAACTGCAAAATGTAAAAATCTTGTTGCATTATAAGATTCATTTTTCTTAATAACATACAAAATTTCAGTTAAAATTAAATACCGGAACACACTTTTTAATAAATTTAAAAATTTTACAGAAATCTTAATAAAATTTTAATATTTTTTCAAACACTCCTACTTCGTAAAAAATCTACATATTTCAAAGTTTTTCATTGCAATTTACTTCTTGACCATCTTACTAGAGAATGACCTATTATATTTAAGTTTGTTAACTTGAATCAAAAGTTATCATGAATCGAACTTACTAATATCACTTTTCGACAAATTTTTTCTGTTTCTTAATAAAAACATGAGCAATAATAATACTAATTATTATTATTTTACTAAGTCCATAGGTCATTCTCTAGAATATGTATTCAAAAACACTTGTACAAAGTTGCACTTATGTACCTTTATTAGATTTTAAGATATCATGTTTGAAGTTACGACATTTTATCAAAAAAACAGTTTTGAGAAAAACACATTTAAAGAATTTAAAAAGACATAACTATTACAAAAATAAATAATATTACCTAAAATGCTCCAGATTTATATGTTACACCTTCATGTTTTTCAGTATTAACAACTTTTCTCTTTTTAATAGCTCGAATTTTTTTTTTCTTGTAACTTTTGCACTGGGCAAAGAGTGTCGTTTTGAGTCCTCGATACGAGTTTGATCAATGGCTGCATAACCTCGTAAAGTGTAAGACCCAATTTTTATATCTAGGGCTTCTAATACAGACAATAGCCCTTTAAAATCTTTGTTAAAGGTTATTACAGCTATATAAGATCCCAGAGAAAATGTTTGAAGTTCTACAAATATTTCTTTTGGAACTACGTTCCACAGACATCCGTTGAATGCCTCATTTGCATTCTGAGTCTTCCCGTGAAGGCATTTCCTCAAAAGATTTTGATCACATAGCTGAAGATATGTCGGCTTAATTTTGTTAATAATACTCTTGGGAAGACCAGCATTTTTGTCGTAAAACACTTTGCCAGCAGATTGTGCTCGCTGGTAGGTACACCAGCTCTCGGAGCCCAATGGACACTGGCCATGCATGGGATTGCTTTTACCGGAACAACAATGATAAAAGGCCTCAATCACAGCCCTTTGCATTTCTTCTAAATTACCAATGTTGCTCCTAATAGCAATACCATAATAATTCTGAATTTTGTCTATAAATGAGTCAGAAAGTTTACCCTTACCTCCAAGTCCTTTTTCCTTAGTTTTTATAATTCTCAGTTTGCTGCCCACTCTCTTTTGAATGTGCCCTATACACTCATATTTTCTTACGCTATCTATTCCATAGATATCTTTAACAGCTAAATGACTTTTTGAGTCGCCGTCACCATAAAATTCTACATATTGAAGTTTCCTGGTTTCACGGGAACGCTCAAATAGTCTATATGCTCCGACAGGCTCCATGCTTACAGCTGATCCCTGATGATTGCACGAGCATTGGTGTTTCTTTATATGTTTACTTTTTTCTGAACTCTTTGATGTGTTACAGTTTCTGCACCATTTCGACATCACTTCTAAATCCAGGACTTTGCCTGTGTCAATTGAAAGAACAGCGACACAACCATTTAACGATGAATGTCCCCGTCTTTGCCATGTACCATCGACTGAAACTCCACATTCCGCAACATCTGAAGTGTTTTTCAGTTTTCTAACTTCATCAGCAGCTTCAATCATAGCATACTTTGATACGACAGAAGCAACATTCAATAATTTTTTTCACAAGATCTGTATGCAGCTTTTGACAGTGAAGGAATGTTCAAACTGGCACACAGTTTCTTCGAAGATGAATGGCCTTTTCCAATTATTCTCATTCCCCACACAAACTGCAAATTTATGTCGTTCATTTTATTTGCTTTTCTTGTACTTTGAAAAGCATACACAAACATACAATTTTTGCACTTCAAAGTCATACCTGAAGATAATCCAAAGATTGAATCTTCTGTCAACTGAAGATTCACTGACAAACAGGAGGGACAACACAAACAATTGAATACAGTACGTAGAATTTCCACATCAAAGATTCGATTCCCCGACATTTTATCTTCTTTAGATGGAATAGTTTCAAAAGAGACAGATGTGGTCTTCAACTTCTGCTCACTTACTGTTGGTACATCTAATGGCTTGGTACGTTCTGTAAAACGATTCCCAATAAATTTTCGCTTTTGCGAACGAGATTTATTCTTGCGATTTCCCATATCAAATAATAACGAGATTATTTTACGTAATATTAAAATACTTTAAATGTTAAATTACGTGAGAAAAATAGAAAGAATTTTAGCAAAATGATTCAAGAAAAGCCACAGCAAAAACGTAAACAAGCAATACTTTCAAATGAAATCAGAATGATCGTTGCCACTTCTTCAAAACAAAATTCAATACTAAAACAATGGGGCTAAAAGATAGATCATTCTGCAAGTAAAATTATTCAATTTCAGATGAAAAGTTACATAAAAATACACAAAATATGAATACAGAATACGACTTCCGGTTTCGAAATCGCAGCTTCCGGTTGTTTTTGATGAATATGACTTGTTTTAAAAATGCTGTAACTTTTTTTCTAATTATCGTACTAACAAAGCAAGAACAGTTTTAGAAAGCAAATCGTTTGAATTTTAATATTTAGCCAAAAAAATAAAAATCGAACTTTTCGCCAAAATTGACGTTTTCAACGTAGTCGGATACCTTAATGCATTATGCTTGCTGGCAGTTTATAATACAGACCAAGCCAGAGCAACCTGATGAAGAGGCAACATACAAGGAAAAATTAGATCTACAACTTCGTAAGGATAGATGTTATACATTGATCTACACTAACATCAGTTCAGATTTGAAAAATCTGATAACGGAAACAACTGTCGGAGTAGCGGCATGGAAGATATTAAAAGATCACTTCGAACCAGTCACAAGAGCAAGAATAATCCAGCTTTTAGATCATTTTTTTGGAACAAGATACCAACCAGGGGAAGATGTTGGAATCTTCATATCTCGTGTAAAGACAGCGGCAACCAGGCTACAAGAAGCGGGTCATAAATTGGATGACCTATACATAGGATTTCAATTAATAATGTGGCTTCTTCAGGAATTCCAGTCTACCGTGCAACAAATCTACAGATGGAAAGAAGAGGACTTCAGAGTTGTCAAAATTGAAGCAGAGCTGATATTAGAAGCCAACCGTCTTCAGTTGATGAAACAAGATTTGGAGAAAGCGGAGAATGCTTACTTGAGCAGTTTCACTTCAAAGAAGTCGAAGATGTTTCCTGGTGCTACGGCTGCAGCTCATGGAGATCCAAATGGCAAGAAAGATTACCAAAAAAAAAGGTGGTAAGGTATTTAACTGTAAAACTATTAAAAATGTTAAACAATCTATTAAGACTATAGGTCCGTGTTATGTATGTAATAAGTACGGGCATCTTAAAGTAAACTGTAAAGAGAAAAACTCTCTACAAAAATCTCCTTCAACTGTAAATGAAACTTTTATATAACACAGAGTTTAATATAAATTTAAGATTTTGTGAAGCTGAATGTAGTCTTTTAGAACTAAATAAACAACTCGTAACTAGTTGTATCTTATTTGAGGAATACTCTGATAAAGGTGTTTGGGTAATAGATACTGCTGTCACGAGTCATTTTTGTAATGACAAGAGTTTATTTTTAGATCTTAAACCGATATCTAACATGAAAATGTCGTTAGCAACTGAGGATAAAAGTTGTCCCGTAGAAGGAATCGGTACACTTAGATTTCTGGTAAAATATAAGGGGAGTTTTCATGAAATAACTTTGATGTTTTATTTAATCCTAAGTTGAGGAGAAATTTGTTGTCCGGTTCCAGATTAGAAAGTAAAGGTGCGAATTTTGTGGGTACCAAAGGTAAAATTAATGTTTTTAATAAGGACTGGATAAAATTGTTCTCAGCGACACGTCATGAAAATTTGTATTTTTTTTAAGCCGAATCATTATATTATACCAAACAGTAAAGAAATTAATTTTTTTAGTAATGTAACCGCTAAAACAAAAAACGGATCAATAGAAATATGGCAACAACGCTTTTGTCATGTTAATAACGATTACTTGGTAAAAACTAGTAAAAATGATAGTGTTAGAGGTCTCCCACGCTTAACTGATAATGGTAAGACTCATTGTATACCGTGTAAATTAGCAAAGACCAAGAGAGTTTCATTGAAAAAGACGGGGGCCGTAAGATCAAAACGTCCATTGGAATTGTTGCATATGGACCTCTGTGGTTCAATGCCAACTGAAAACCAAGGCGGTAATAAATATTTCTTGAGTATAGTTGATGATTATTCAAGAAAGGTGACTGTATTTCCCATCCGAAATAAATCTGACGTATTTCATACGTTTATAAGATTTCAGAAACGAGCAGAACGTTTTCTAAGTATAAAGGTAATAGCAGTTAGAACTGATGGCGGACTAGAATTTTGTAATAAAGATATGGATAATTTCTTTACAGAACTAGGTATAAAGCATAAGGTAACAAATTCATATACGCCAGAAATGAATGGGGTCGCGGAGAGATTCAATTTAACCGCTCTAGATGGCATCAAAACATTGCTTAAGTCTAGTGAACTTCCCCATAAGTTTTGGGGAGAAGCATTACTTTGTTTCACTTATGCGTGGAATCGAATTTGTCACAAAGACAGTAACAAAACGCCTTTCGAAAAATATTCAGGTAGAAAACCATCGGTATTGCATCCAATACCTTTTGGAAGTTTGGCATATGCTGGTGTGCCAAAACAAATTTAAAAAAAATTCGATATGCGTGCGAAAATGGGAATTATGATGGGATACGCACAACGTACTAAGGGTTATAGAATATGATTAATAGATGAGAGAAAATAAATTAGTCGAGACTATTAATGTAAGATATATATATATTCGATGAAAATAAGAGGGGAATTAATTTTAGACCGAAAGTTAATAGTAACCTTGGATATAATTTAAACCTTCCTGATTATTATGATGATGAGGATGATTTTGATAGAGTAAAAGATTCATTAACGAGTCGTTTAGTTTAAAAGACAAGTACGGAAATGCCCTCAACATCTGAAAAGCCAGATGTATCTTCCGATAATCATAGCTTGATCCCATGTACAGAGGTTAAGTGTATTCGAAATATAGATAGGAAAGTAACTGGATCCAACTTATATTATAGTATAGAAGGGGAAGCAACCCGATTGAGATCTTTTAACGAAATAGAGAGATACTGTAAGAGGCATAATATTGAGTATGATCCTAGTTTATTTAATTTTAGAAAAGATAATACCGAATCCCAGGAATTTTCAGATTTGTCAGAGCAACAAGAAGCTTTTACGGTTGAAGTAACTAATCCTAACTGTTACAAACAGGCGATAAGATCCAGAGACGCATCTAAATGGCATGATGCAATGGATAAAGAAATTAACGTAATGATGGAACGTAAAGTTTGGGATTTAGTTGATCATCCGGATAATATAAAAATTTTAGAAAACCGTTGGGTTTATACCATTAAATATGATGAAAATAATAAAATTGTTAGATACAAGGCCCGCTTATAGTTGCGCAAAGTAACACACAATTACGAGGCGAGTCATTTGACGAGGTATTTAGTCCAGTTGTTAATTTTACTAATGTAAGATTATTTTTCACTATCTGTGTATGTTTGTGGAAATGTGTGTGGATGCATATTCAAGTAGATATCACTAATGCCTATTGATATGCTAACTTAGATACTGTAATCTACATGAAGCAACCAACTGGATATGAAATTGATAATAACAAAGTGTGTAAGTTACGTAAAGCAATATATGGACTCCACCAGAGTGGACGCCAGTGGTTTTTGGAATTAGAAAAAAAATTAATTAAATTAAAATTTAAGAAGTTAGAGTGGGTTAATTGTGTATATATGTTTGAAGAAAATGTAATTTTATTATTTTATGTAGATGACATGATTATATTTGGAAAAGAAATGGAAAACGTAAATTTTGTATTACAATTATTGCAGAAAAATTTTGATTTAGAAATTATGGGTAAAACAAAGAAATTATTAAGAATAGAATTTGAAGAACTAGGTAATAGTCTGTTTATACATCAGAGATCTTACATTCGAAGGTTATGTGAAATTTACGAAAAATATAAATATCCCGTAAGTTCATTACCTCTATCAAAATGTCAAGTTCTTTCCAAATTAGATTCACCCAAAACTAGCGAAGAAATTTTAACAGTTCCTTATAGAAATTTAATAGGATCTTTGTCATTTATTGCTATACGCACAAGACCCGATATTATGTATGCAGTAAATGTATTATCTCAATTCCAAGCAAACCCGGGAATAAAACATTGGAATTGCTTATTGAGATTATTAGGTTATTTAAAATACACTCAAGAATATAAATTAGAACTTTCAAAAGTTAAATCATTAAAACTAAGATTTTATTCAGACTCGGATTTTGCTACAAATAGGGATGATCGAGTGTCAATGGGAGGGTTCATAACTTTTATAGACGAAACTCCAATTTCATGGCGAACTTTCAAGCAAAAATCCGTTAGTCTGTCGACCATGGAAGCTGAGTATGTTAGTTTAACAGAAGCAGCTAAGGAATTCATTTGGCTAAAGAATGTAATTAATAATAAAAGTTTAAATTTGGAATTAAGTGAAAATATAATGTTTTGTGACAATCAAGCTGCTATAAGTTTCTCCAATTCACCGGTAGAAAATTATAGAATGCAACATATCGATGTTCGTTATCATTTTCTAAGGAATTTGATATACGACAAGGTTTTCCAAATTAAATATATAGGTACCAAAAAGATTTGCGGGACATTTTTACCAAACCCATGGTAAAGGAAAAATTGTTGGAATTTTGTAGAAAATTATTTTTTTTAGAGAATAAGACTTTGTTTCTTTAAGATTAAAATATTAGTTTGTTTATTACAATAAAGATTGTGAATAAAATGTATTTTTTTGTGTTAAATTGTGTAACATGTGATTATAGAATAAAATTAATTTACTGATTTGTAAGAGATAATGGTACGAAATTGGAAAAAGGGGGTCGATTGTTAGACATTTAAAAAGTAAAACCATTCGAAATATTTTTCGGATCCAAATTTTTATGATCTCCTTGTGTTGTTTTTCCAATCCCGTTCCATGATCTCAATGAAAGTAAACAAACCGATTCGAACCCGATCTTTTTGCAAGTTTCGTGATTTGTGGTTGGCAGCAACTGCAATGCAAATCGAACGACTATTTAAACTCGGCTCGTGTTAGTTTTTCAGGCGGGGAGGAGAAAAAGAAATATAAGAAGTGTGTGAGTGTTTTAGCTCTTGGAGGGAGAGAGCGGCTGGTTGGCAATGCAACTGTATGTTGCATCACCATTTTCAGATTATAAATTCTTTTTCAATATTAAACTGTAAGAAGACTGTTCGAATCGGATATCTGGTAATGTTGATTTTTGAACTAAGATATTATTAGTCAACTTATTGTTTTTTTATCGCTCCAGTAACGAGCACATTGACTTTATCCTTGATTATTATTAAAAGCTATTTTTAAGAAACTGCTTTCATCTTCATGCCTCCTCGACACAAAAATTTCACTGCTTGCTTTGCCAAAATTTGGGTTAGTTTACCAGTAAGTGTAACAGTTTTAAAAAGGTTGAGATAGTAAAGGTAGAACTTAATATTTGGTTTGTATTCACTATTTTTACCAAAAATTATTAAATCATCTATATATCGATATATCAAGTAAGAATCATAAACAATATGATCAATTTAAAAAAATGTAGATATAGGTTCGCTAAAAAATTACTAGCAGGACCATCCTGAGGTAATCCTTTGATCTGTTTATAACGATTCTGATCAAATGCAATGAAGTTTTCTTGAATACGAGGTTAACAAGAATATCAAATTTTTCTTTTTCCATTGAATTATATAATTCATATTTATCATAAATTAACTGTAGAACCCTAATCAATCATCAATATAGATAGAATTAAATAGATCCTTAAAGTTATAGCCATGTATGGAAAAAATTAACATATCCTTTGTGACTCTGGCAATCTCTAAGCTATTTTTTTATTATTGCTGTGTTTTGTTAGTTATCAATTACATTTTGAAGAAGAGATTGTAAGATCTTCCCAGACTTCGTGATGTACCCATTAGTAATACTACACAATTTTATTGGGCTTTATGAAATTTTGGTATTAAAAAATGCGTGTGGATATTTAATATTATTTAGATGAATATTCAGTATTTTGTTCAAAGCCAAAAGACGATTATCATCTTCTCTATTACTCTGAATTGGTTTTTGAAATGCATTATTATTTAAAATGTGATTCCTTAGTATTCTACTATAAAAATATTTACAAATTATGGCATAATTAGCAGTGACCGTACCAAAATTTGTAATCACGAAGTCATTTTGGATATTTTCTATTCATGCTTTAAGATCTTTATACATAATTTCATTTTCAACACTGAAATCTAAATTTCCAATTTCTATTGCTAGATAAGATCTAAATTGATTGAAAACCTCAATTGGCATTCCGTATTTAATTGCAATTATAAGGTAGAAATTATCCAAATCCTTTTATATTTGTTTCATAACGTTACATTAATTTTTTGTCACCATAAGCTTAAACCCACAGTAATTATTTCCATAAAATTTCCCAACAAATCATCCTTCAAGACGCCAAAGTCTCCCGTGACAACGTGCTGATGATAATCATCAATATAGTCTCGCTATGTCTACATATACATACATACACGAGAACACCGCTTTAGAAGCAGATTCACTTTTAACTAAACAATGATGTACCGTGGCCTGACGTCATATATTCGAATAAATTAAATTATGAAACACACTTAAAATTCAAAATAAGTGCATTATTATAGATTTAGAAATTATACTGTGATCTATTTATTGTATAATTGGAATCTATACGTACTTAAGTTATAATGACGATGAACTTCAAAAGTTCAAAAAACATGTACCAAGATTATTATACGTAAAAATTAACTTTATTCATTTTCGCATCCTTTGTTTGATAAAATGTTTCCCCAACATTTATTTGTTTATAATATGAAAAACCCCTTAAAAAGAGTTTCCAATTATACAATTCAGCTATTACATGCATACCTGTTACATTAGGTAATAAAAGATTTTCCTTCTAAAATTAAAATTTATTAATTGCTTAAAAATCTTTTTTAAACGAAGATTCCATTAATAAAACACATACACTTTTTAACTTTTATTTTTATCGCAATTATTTTTGCATATATACAGTTTCAGATAATTGTACTAATTGAAAGAAAATTTCTTTTTTTATCAAGGTTCAAAGTAAATTCTATCGGAATTCTCCATCTTTATTTACTTGTTTGTTTCATTCTTCATTTTTATTTTTTTAGCTATTAAAAAATATGTTTGTGAATCAAAAAGAATATGGGAAAATCTCATTTAAAATTTATTTCTAGCTGATATACAGAGAATGCTCCAAAAATAAATTTCTTCATTTTTGTTTTCTCATTGAAATTTTATTGCCCAAAAATTAGATCATGGTATCATTAATTATACCCATTACTCCAGTGCTTCTCAAACTTTCAATACTGGCGCCCCCCTTTTCGATCACAATTTTTTTCGCGCCCCCCCTTATACATTAATAATGTACTGAATGCAATAATAATGCACTTTGACGCTAAAGTTACAATAGGCGATCTTAATTATAAACCATACAAATTAGTAACATAAGTATTAAATTTTGTATACTACTTTTAAGCAAAATAAATAAATAAATAAAATAATAGGATAGTTATTATGTTATTTTTCCTTTCTCTAATTTTTAAATTGAACATATTGAAAAATGCGGTAGCTGCTTAGAAGACAAAATATAGATATCTGCTAAATATAGAAAAATAATTCAGAGGGTCAATTTCTAATCATAAGCATTTTTCTTATAAAAACTTTGCTTTTCAAGACAAGCTCATGGACGTCATTAATACTTATTAAAATTGTTCTTACTTTAGTATTAATTAATTAGTTATAAAATATTCTGTGCAGCACTGATACATTAAAAGTACACCGGCTGAAGTGCCCGCTCTTTGCACGAGTTCATTTATAACAAAATAAAACATTATTGATATAATAGCTGAATTGTATGGGAAGCAAAGCCAAGTGCTCGACATTTTTACAAAAACGTAAAATGATTTTTTTTTAAATCGTTGCTCAAATTATAATTAGTTTTAAGCGAATTGTAGTTTTAAGCCTCACAGAATTAGCATTTATAATTGATGTTAAACACACTGGAATTTTTCAAGGAGGGTCCGGGGTCGAAAGTTCACCAATCTTGTATCAGGTTCCTTTTGATTTTGTCGATTTTCGGGAACAAAACACAGCAAAAAACTAATTCTTGAATAAATAATTAGCATTAATTTATTAATTAATCATTAATAACAAATACTTAACTTAATTTTGCATACTATAAACTTAGAATTATAATCAATCGGAAAAAAATCAAGGGCTTTGGGGGAGGGGGTTCCGCCTCCCCTTGTGTGCGCCACTGATGTTAAATAATGATCAATAATATAAAATATCGATGAAGAATAATTGTATTATTCTTAATATTTAAAGCGAAAAGACTTCAACATGTTTTAACCTGGGAGCAGGCGCACACTCGATACGGTCGGGGTTATTGAGTCACCCCAATCCTTTTTTTTTCAATTATTTTATTGTACACGATACAAATCATGATTCAAGTGAATAATTTAACTAAGAGAAAGTTTACTTACCTACTTTCAAGGACTTTTCAATTTTTCTCTTTGGTAATAAATAAACAGTTTTGCCAGAATTAACGATTTCGTAATTTGTGTGTCCCGCGCGACCACTTTCGGGTAAAAAGTATATTCATTATGATAATATGTATGTTACTGCTAAAAAAATTGTGTGAAACGTTTTTCGTTATACTTTATACATTGAGAATATTTATAAAAATATGTCTTGGCCAAGTAATCCTCCATGTGCTTGTGTGTGTGTGTGCTCTCCGTGGTTTTCCAAATATCATAAAACTCTTTTGCATGAAAAAAAGCGCAACAGAGAACACATAAGAGAGGGATCATAACTAACTGTACCAATAGCTTAGAAGTTTCAAAGAGATTACAGCTATAATGTGCAGTATTTCAAAAATAATGACAGTGATGAATTTTTTATGTTCCTAAAGTTTTTCGATTCTGGGTCCGGGATCTGTTTTTTCTCTGAAAGAGTAGTATGTTAGGTTAAAAAAAAGCGTAATAAAAAAATCTCTCATCACGGGATGACAGCAAATCAAATAAAAGTTTTTTTTATTTGGTTATAGGATCAAAGATAGCTAATTAGGTATTAAAGAAGTTTTTATTTTTGATGGCTTAATATCGCCTATAAATTATATCAGATTAAAAGTGCATTTTTTATTATGTCTGAAAGTATTTTGTTTTAATTCATTCCAGTAAACTAATTATTTTTTAAATCTTTTATTTTTGATATGCTCGCGCCCCCCTCGTAAGGTCATCGCGCCCCCCCGGGGGCGCGCCCCACAGTTTGAGAAGCACTGCATTACTCTATATTTTGATATGGTTACCAGCAATATGTTTCTGCATGCAATAAACTTATAAAACTACTCTGGTATAATGCAATCTCAGCATTGATTTTATAAGAATTTTTTTCTCACTGGTGAATTTCGAGGATTCCAGAACGTTCATGTGGCCATGGTTTATGAGGCATATGCTGCTATTATATATCATGGCCTGTGGAAATTCTGAGGAGAAACATATTTTTTGGGGGTAATCTTTATTTCTCTCTTACTTTTCCTTTGCTCAAAACATACCGAATCTTATGGTAAACCTGAGCACGAGCAAAGTGTGAACGTCATTCTGACAACGTTTTGCGTCTGTACGCCAATGCTATGTTTTCTATTCTAGCAAATTCAATTTAATTGTCTGATATGGAGGTATACCCCCTTTGACCTTCATTCTCGACATTCTATTTCCATTCATTGTAAATGTAAATGCAACGCTAGCGACCCACTGTTTGACGAAACATAACCTCTTCCTAATACATGGTTTGTAGCTTCATAGCTTTTTTACTACTCTTAAGGGTATCCAACTACCCTAAAATTGCGAGTTTTGCCAACAATTGACAAATTTATTTTATTTTATTTTATAGGACATCTTATTAGCTTTATAAAAGTACCAAGTTTATTAATTTCCGTTCACTAGAATAAAACTACAAGTGTTTTAGTAAAAGCATATGCTACTACTTTAAGCATGATGTCATATTTTAAAATGCGTTTTACTCGAAATGAGTTTTTTTAACGCTGAAACGGGGATAACATTGCTCAAAAAGTTTGGAAAATAATTAACTGAAGCATTTTGTAAAAGTTCTGTATAAAAGTAGAAATGTTTTATCCTTCAGATTTATCAATCACTATATTATTACACAATTTACAGTCTCTTATGTGAATACTATCACTTTTTTCATATGCAGTTTCATATAACTAAGATACAATGTTCTAGATTTTGTAAAAATATAAATATCTCTCATCCTGAAGGTTATTTCAAAAAAGAATAACAAATCAACACATCAAAATTCGAAAATTGAAATTTTGTTCATACAATTTTCGTACAAAATGGGCCATGTTTATGTAATGTTTTGTAATTTTTTACCAATTTTGTTCTTATTTTAGAAATGATAATTTATTTTTCTCTTCTTAGTTTTAGCATATTTTTCTTCAATTGTACTAAATAAATATATAACCACAAAAATTACCCAAATCTCCATCTTTTTTTTTAAAAAAAATAAAAAGTTGTCGCAAGTAGTCGGATTCCTTAAGTGTCGATACATACGAGATAGCAGCATGAATTTACATTGGTGTCCAAGTTTTTAGTACACGTTTCTCTGGCATTGTTATGCGTACTCAAATAACCTCAGGAACTAATAAAACTTATGCGCTACTCTCATCTACGGCGATCTGTGCAAGAGTCACGCCTCCTACGCTGACACTATTACTATAGTTAGACCACCAATCAATGATTCTTATGGTGACTTTTTGTTTTACCTAATGTACATTTTTCTTTAAAAAAAACGAAACTTACTTTCAGAACATCCCTCGTATTTCTTAGTTTGCAAAGGCATCTCACAGATTTGTGGAAATGATTAAACCTTTTTAGAAAATCGTAAATTTATACGAATCAGAATCCTTTTCAGGAAATGAAATTTCCATACAAAATTATTTTAATCTTAAAATAATAATACTCTGACAAAAAAAAATATATATATATTTTATGTATATTTTTTAAGGAGTAGCAGATTTTCTTACTGGGTTTTATAACAATGTTAGTAATTTTTGAGCATAATAAATTGGTGTAAGACATTTTAAACATGTCATTTCAACACTACTCTAGAATTGTTTTCTTCCAAAGTAACTCCTTAAACTACAAAACGGTTGCTGCCGAGGATTTCTGAATTTTCTTTTTCTTTTGACAAAATACACTGTTCTAAGTACAAATGCACTTTAAATACGTTTTCATGGTATTGCAAAAAAGAGGAAAAATAATTTCGCTTTTCTTTTCAAAATATTCAAAACAATTGAAAACAACAAAAGAAAATGAAGAACTTTATCTCACATAACTAAAAAAATTGTGAAATAATGATAAGCTTTTCAAATAAAAATTCATTGGACCAGAAACAATGAAGCAATTTAAAATATATATATTTCTTGGAAAACTTCAAAGAAAAATGTTGTATAAAAGCTTAATATTTTTACTGTGTTTGCTAATAATTTCAATTTAAGCCCTTGTAGTCGAGTTTTAGCTGAGAGTACTAAATATATCCCCCCCCCTTTTTTCCCTTTTTTATCCATTCAAGAGTACAAATAATTCAAGGCAGTCTTTACTAAAGGGACCTGTAACCACACACATGTATGTGCTTTCTAAAAAGTACCATGCAGCATTTAAGCACCATGTAGGAACATAATTGGAAGATTTCGCCAATGTAGGAAACGATGCAACTAAATTAAATCTCTTTTGAGAATTATAGAACTATATATAAGTTACTATATTTTGCAGAAAAGTGAAATTACTAAGTAAAATTTGTTTTCATTTTAATTGAATAAATTAATCGATAAAATAAGTAGTGAGAAAAAGAAGAAAGATGTTTAGTTAACTGTTTAATAATGAATACTCGAATTACCAGCTGTCGGTGACTTAAAACTAAATACTACAAATGTATTTCATTCAAGTTCATTCCTCAATTTTTAAACATATTTTGGAATGTAATATTTCTTTTTAATCTGATAAACTTATAACTATATTTGGAATTGTTTTTATTATTTTTTAAATATAACTAGATTATTTTTACTCATCTTCCTATAAAAATTTCACAAAATTTATGCAAAGCATTTCATTGGCGAATTATTTACACATTAGGAATTACTAAGTGTGACAATTCAATTCTCGAATTTGTCCTACTCTAACCATTAGTAATGGTGCGAATGGAATATATTTGACTTTGATTCTTCTGGAGAAGATATCGCGTTATTTTATCCCTTTGTCTGGTTCAGTATTTTTTTCCATCCTAGTTTGGTTAAGACGTTTTTGTATCAAAGTGCCACGATCATGATAAGCTTAAAAATTTAGCAGCGCATAAATTTGAAATTCCTGTTGAAATTTTGAAAAAAAAAACCAAGATCATTTCCAATTGTTAAAGAACATATTTGTATATAATCGCACGTCTTATAGACAAATTTTTGGAAAGTCACCAGATTGTTGAAGATGATGAAAGTTCTGATCTACCTCTGATATCAAGGACTAATGAAAACATTAAAAAATAATGAAATCTTGTAGGAAGGCCGGCGTTTGAGCGCTGGATCAATGCCAGATATTACAAACATTGACAGAGAGACAATACACATTACTACATTCAGATCCTAAGAAAGCTTAGAGGAAGAGTGAAGAAGAATAGACCAAATCTGTGGAGCAGCAACAAGGCATTTTGCCCCGTAACAACACCCCGGTGCACAATGCACTCTATCTGAAACAGTTATTGATGGACAAAAACGCATTACTCTGCTGGAGCATCCACCGTACTCACCAGATCTCGCACTTTGTTACCTCTTCCTGTTTACAGAAGTGAAAAATGTATTGAAAGGACACACTTTCCAATCTATATAAGGTATTAGAGGAAAATCGGCTGGCTTACTGAAGAAGCTGACACCCAATGAGCAGCAGCACTGCTTTGAACAATGAAAAACTCGTATGCAGCTTTGTATTGACAAGAAAGGGAAGTATGTTGAAGGGTATAAAAAGTTATTTGTATATTATTTTCAATAAAGCTCATTTTTAAGACTAGTTCGGTAATTTAATTGTCACACCTTGTACATACATCATCCAGCAAGGTTTCTATAGATGCATTTATGTGACGCAATAGTGCCACAATCTACCCATCTATAAGTGGATCACTTTTAATTTTCAAGAAAATAGACAAGTTTTCCAGAAGAATTAAAAAAATTAAGATTATTCCGGTGTAGATTCAAACATTCCTATGTCTTGACTAATGACAAAAATATGCATACAAGAACATATAACCTAATTACGAACGACAATTTAGATCAGCAGGTAGTAAGAAGATCATGGAGAGGCTGTTTGTTAGGTTAGACAGGAAGAATATACGAAGGATTAAATGATAATGAGACGTAGACACAATATCAAAATTGCCCATCAGGCTCAGATAACGTTTCCACTTGGAGGGGACATTGCAGTATAAAAATACTACTGTAATGAGTCATTTACTTACTAGTTCAATAAAAAAATTCGATGTGTATGCGATTACATTAAGTTTTTAGGTCAACAAATCTTCGTAGACCAGTATTGACATCTCACTTAAATCTTTCTCCACATTCAATGATGAAATGTATAAGTAGTTTCCTTTGCAATTGGGGACTACAATGTATTTTATATATATTCCCTTATTATAATTCACTATTTATTTTTTTTTTGTCGAGGGACTTCATTTAATTCATGTTGGTCTTAAGTGCTAGTAATTATTTTTTTTAGTTTACACGCCCAGCAGAAATCATCATTTTAATCACTCTTTTATCCCTCCAAAACTACTGCGCTTACACATTTAAAAATAAGATGATACAATATTGCATCATCCAACTGTTCTGATTAATCGAGGTATTTAATAACGGAAATATATGATTTTCAATGCTTTTGGTTGAAGACCGATAAACGCTAAGATCTACGGGACGAAAAAACAACGCTTTTGTTTACTGTCTTTTGTCAGTATGTGATGTTGCTAATCTGTGTAATTTTTAATACATGTTTATCTAAACTAAAATACCACAAAATATTTCCTCATCTGTCATTTCACTCACTACAACAGGATAAGGATTATCCCAGTAAAATGTTTTAATTTTCGTGAAATCGTCATATACATGTATATATACAAATGTATTCTAAAATTCCCTGAAGCAATTGGAAATGTTAATTAAAATCAAATGATTTTGCATACAAGAATAAGTCTTAGACACAAAGGCTTCCTTTATATCGAATGTAAACTTTATTTGGGGGGTTTTAGGGAATACAAAATAATTCTGATGATGATACCATATTTCGTTTTATTATTCAAACTTTAAAATCAAAACTCCCCATTATAAAAACCAGAATACTTAAGTTGCAGAAACATACACCAGAATTTCAAATAACCCAGTCAATTGCATAATCAAATCAAGCCAAAGCATGAACGGAGCTTTAGCATAGTTTGGATAAGGTTCGTGCCAAAATAGGTCTACACATTGTCATACGGTAGCTGTTTGCACATATAATTTATATATTTCTGCATAATCACTGTATATTCGCTTCTGCAAGGGAAACATGCTGATTTTTAATGCCAAGTCTTGTTTCTGCTATTTTAGAATACAGATCCATACATGGGTATTTTTGAAAATATTTATTTGCAAAAGCAATTTTTTTACTGTACGGAGCAGTCTGTTTTGTTCAAAATTGTAAGTTGCACCTCCAAAAGTCTTTGGTTTTCTACTACGTTTTAAACTTTGACAATATTTTTTGATCATACATATATACAATTGAATTCCGATTTCACGGATTTATCAGAACATTTTGTTCTTTAATTCGGGGTTATTCCTATTAACGGAATGCAGAAAAAATACAAGTTTTTTCCTATACTTTTTGGAAGTTCTGTAAGCAGTTGCTTAAAACGTAGTTCTACAGTTAAAAATTACATACTATTTAAGTAAACTCTAAAAATACGATTAATGAATTATTAAGCACCACGTTATTGGAAATTTTAAAATACTGATTGATGGATGTTTGAAAATCTTTTTGCTTCCCGACTCGAAAGAGTCCTTTTTCGACTTTATGCAGGGAAGAAATACTGTATCATTCACATCCTGCTGCATCAGGAATACTTTCACAATTCGCGCAAACAATGAAAAGAATTAGAAAATGTAACCATTTTCATTATCAATTTCTGAATGGGAATCGATATTCATTTACTCCAATAAATCAACAATTACTTCACTTTTAGTTGCATAGATAGACAGTTTATAATCACATGTATCACAACAGTTAAAAGCTTAAAATAGTTCCGGTCATTGGGAATTGAGATGAGATGAGGAATTTCCTGTCCTACTCAAGACTCACACGATAGTTTACACTCATGACTCATCTGCATCTCTAAAGTCTCATAAGGGTCTTCACACTTTCCCTTTGAAGTTTGGTGCTTACAAGAAAGGTATTTTTCTGGTCCAGTCAAAGAATGTATGTTTGTTGAAAAATAATTCATTTTTTTTCATCTAATAGCATCTAATAAATAAAATTGCAGTTTTTAAAATGATTCTTTAATTCATGTTTTATTATTCTCTAAAATAAATTTCCTGTAATCAGGGTCTGACTATGTATGTATATATAGGTATATATACTGACTTTTTCCGCAGCTTTGCTCACGTTATTGCCTTTAAATAACTGCAAAAGCCATTATCATCATCATAATAAAATAAATAAAATAATATAATAATTTTATTCGTCAAAGGATACCATAAAAATTTAAATATTCTAAAATTAAGCTTAGTTTAAAAAACTGAAAACAATTTGTTATACTTCATACGAAAATGCTATAACCTAAACTATTACTATTTTAAAAAGTTGAAAGTATCTACGTTTAATAAATAATTCATCTTTAAAATAACTCAAAATAAAATATTATTCTAGGATGCTACTGTGTACACCGTATTGTATGTTCTTCCGTCAGATGCGAATATGTGAAGATTTCGGGAATTGGACACACACAAACAGGCTACATATAGTTGGCCATAGAAAAAGCGTGACTTTTCAAATGCACCTCTGCTACCTGCAATGTTTTCCCTTGCGCTGTGTTAACATTAAGAGAAATATTGAGATTGATTGGAAATCGAACTCGTTTGAATTCAAAGTGTAGGTCAGCGGGGATAATTGGAATCCGATGTAGGATAACACTTTCCCCTTTCCCGACTTTCTTAAAATAAAGGTGAGTGAATATTTTATCTTCGCACTGTTCAACTACTCGCGGATTTTTGGCGATGTACCTCATAATTTTGAAGCATGTTGAAGTGACGAGTACAACATCTGAGCTGGCACCCTCCTCTCCTAACTACGTTAAAATAGGGGCACCAAGTATATTCTGCAAAAATTTTGTGATCGGAAGCCTCGTAACATTACCCAGTCGAGGATCATTGAGATTTTGCATAAGCATAACTGGTGCATTTAGTTTTAATTGAAGTGTTTGTGAGGGTACACCCAAAGGTTCAAGCAAATTTAAGAAATCCGTGGGAAATGAAGTACCTTGTTCTGTATCCATGATTGCATCCCTTGATAAATATTCCTTCTTTCCCCCGGTACACTTGTTAAAATTTCAGTGTGGATTTTATTGGTAATGTCATTTTTAGGAGTCAATATTGATTTTGCGCATAACCACTGATCCCAATTTAAAATTTGTGTAAACTTAAGAAATAAGATCTACTTTTTCTACTAAATTATTAAAGTCTCTGGAAAGTAAAATATAAACTTCAGCATCAGCGTCCAAACATCCATCACTGATTTTCAATACGTAAAGCCTCGAATCTACGTCATAATGAAGATGCACTCTCATAATCATTTTCAGACTGAATTTTTCAACTTTCATCCATAAGCCTGATGGTTTTAAACAGGCTCTGATTTTATCTGCAGATGTACACCTCTGGATTACTGGAAGAGTTTGATGGGAAACGCTAGCCGATAAAACTGCCATTCCTCCCATAATATCTGTACTACCTAGTAAATCCTAAAGAGTCCTATTTAACGCTTCTGTAGCTATCTTGTGAGACATCGTTCATTCGTGCCACACTAAAAGCTTACATTGTCGAATCACCGTGCCTCGAGATAAATTTTTGATAAAATTGCAGATGGGTGAATATTCATGTGTAAGATTCAACAGCAATTTTAAAACGAGATGTGCAATATGACCGCCGGTCAGTAGTGTCGAGGCTACACCAAAAGAAACCTCTATCTTCTGGTTTTTCCTAACTGACATTAACAATAAGTTTAGCAAAAACTTTATTCCGGTTTCTTTCAGGGGCGTCGAGAAGAAAGAGAGCATCACTGCCGAATTTCAGTGTGTAATACTTGATTGAAAACATGACTTTGATCTGGAGTTACTCAAGGGACTAATTATGCTGTTTGATGTTGAAATGCTATAAAATCGTAGTCTTATTCTTGAACAATTTCCTTATCGAAGTAATTTCCGTTGACACGTCCATAACTAATCATTTCAAAATCATGTAGCTTCTTCCAAACCATTGTTAAAACCTTATTTTCAATTATTATTAGCGTTTAATTGTAGAAGTATTCATTGAAAGTCACATCTGGATGTACTTCCTACTGTCGTTATAAAATATCTTCCGCCACGTACACTATGTACTTATTCCAAAGGGTTTGAAGATCAGAAAGACCGCAAGATGATATAAGGATTGCGCGTAAATTTCCCTAATGTTATTCAGCGATTGGCATTGTATGGCTTCATGCATTGTAATATCTTGTATAGCACTATGTCCATATAAAATATCTAAGTTCAGTATAAGTGAAAAATTACTTGCAAAACATAACATTACATTGGAAATTTTTATAAATAATTTCAAAACATTAAGTATTCGATAAATTTTTTATGAAACTGTCATTTAATATTATCATAGAGCTTTTAATATCAGGCAATTTGATAAAACTTTATGTCATTTATCTCTTTAGAATGTGGAAGGGTGGCCGAGGTAGCCGAGTGGTATAGGTATTGGATCGTGGCTTGCCTTGTCACGAGTTCGAGCCCAGTACCACTAAAGACCCACCGTGTAGGGCAGAGATGCACGTTAAATCTGTCGAGAGCTGAAACATCCTCCCGTTGGTGTGGTGTGATAGTTAGGAGAGGGGGTGCTAGCTCAGGTGTTGTCCACTTCACTTGACCATGGTTCAAAATTACGTGGTTCGTCGCCGAAAGCCCTCGTGTAGTTAAACAGTGTGACGTTAATATTCAAACAATCAATCAATATAATGTCGAAGGAAATATGCGTTAAAATTTCTGGGATTTTCCGAATAGAGCATTTTTTTAAGCCAATTTGGCGTAATTTCTGAAAGTTTGAGTTTGACATTTAATACACCTAACTTATTAAATGCTTGACAGTTTTAATAAAAAAACAATAAAGAAATTGCTTTTTTAATAAGGTTGTTAAAATAAACTGTTTCAGTTTTTGTTTCAAATATGAGAACAGTTTTGTTCAAATTTTCATTGAAATGCGTATATGCATGTACTTACTGCAGTTGTTGCAAAATATCTTTCGCTATTAGTTCCGGAATTAGTATTTAAAAAATCAAAGTATTAAATATTCTATATATTAAAACTTTTTATGAAACTGTCATTTAATATTACACTAGAGTTTTCAATATCACGCAATTTGCTAAAACTTTATGTTGTTTCGCTCTTTAAAAATTGGGAGAAAATTTACATTAAAAAAAATTTCTGGTATTGCTGGAATAGAGAATTTCTTAGCCATCTTGGCGATATTTCTCAAAGTTTGAGTTTAATACTTAATAAACGTTTGACATTCAATAAAAACCCATTTAAAATTTTTCCTTTTGTAAAGATGCTACATAACACTATGTTTCAGTTTTTTATTACAAATATTGGAACATTTTTACTAAAATATCCGGTACTGCGCCAACTTGGCGGAGAATATTTAACGCCCCATGGTTGTTCCCTCTTAGTTCCCATTATCGTAGAAATACGGGGACAAAATACACTTTATGTAACTTGCTGATAATGTAGCATTCCATTGAGGAAATGTTTTTAAAATCAGTCCATCCGTTTCAGAGATTAGCCGGAAGAAACACAGACATATATAAGGGATGTATATACTTTATTATATATTTATATATACAAGTATATATTTATATAAGTGCTGTATATACTTGTAAATGCATTAAATAGAAAGCTGTTAATTTGAAATTACAAACAGACACTTCACTTGTATTTATTTGTATAGATATTACTAGCTGATGTACCCCTTCTTTGCACGGGTGAAATGAAAAATTAAACAATACAGATTGGAGGATAAATAAGTTTTTAATTAGTTTTACGTGAACTGCAAATGAAAAACAAACGGGAAAAAAAGCTTTTTGCATATATCAGCTGAACAAAAAAAAAATATTTCTTTTTAAATTTTAAGTGGGTAGATCTAATAGCTGGAAAAATTATTTTTTTTATATTTATAATGTCCTGTAAATTTATTGTGGGTCGATTTTTGCAAACACCTTCCTAGGCTAATCTCTGCTCAGCAAGAGTAACACATTGTTCCCCTTTTTTGTAATGAACGCTTAAAATAGTTTAAATAAGGAAGTAAATGTCTGGATGTGTAATGCGTTTATATTACTTTCTGTTGTGTTTAGTTTATGTTAAAGTTGTAATATACGCAAGCAAGGCCGTTTCTTACATTATAATGTCGATTCAGTAGAAACATAGCGAATTGTCGGTGATAGAGCCACATTGGCATAATTTTTGGCCACCCTGTTCGTATCTTGGCGATTGACCAGCGGTGCAGAAGTAGATATGCTGTAGCACCACCTGGTAGAAAGCTGCAACAAAGAAGATAGCACAAAACACTTCTCCATAAAAATACATAAGCATGCCAATTTTCATAGACATCGGTTAAACTGTGTTGAAGTGATGCGATTTCCTATATACATACATCCATTTACATATAGACAGAGATATTACGCTATATTTATGTATGTACATTCATGAATAGGATTGTTTAATTGGTTCCCCTTTTTAGTGCATTTTTAACAAGAATATGAAATGCAATAGTTTTGTAATTTTTACATGTTTTTATTAATATTCAAAAGTGTACAAGGCATTTATTTTTTTATTTAATTTTACATTAATTTGTTTATAATTTTTTTATGTCAAAGTGGAGTCCTTGAAAAAAAGGGAAGCTGTTTTAGCCTTCCGTAGTCATCTGAAATTTTAAAAAAATCAAAGAGATAATTGCTCTGTAGACGTTATTCTAATGAACTAACCAATAACATACATATTAAAAAAATTTAAAAATGGCTGACTTGTTAAAAAAATTCTCAAAATCTAATTTTTTTCGTTGATAAATTGCTTAAAAAAATTTATTTACTATTAAAAATTTGAATGTGTGTTTTAAAGGCTATGTATTTATCTATGTGTTTCTAGAATAACAGGACAAATTGCTATCCAAATCGGTTGAATAGTTTTGAGTCAATACTTCCTCAAATGTTCAAAAACATGGTTTTGATAAAAACGCGTTTAAAGTTTTGGCAATACATACGTTAACTCGATATGCCTAGTGCATAGAACAATTCTTCCACTTTCTTAAAGATATCCTTTTCAGCAACTTCGAGAGCCCTGCGTAAGCTTCTGGCCTCTTTACAGTCGTAGTAATCTTGTTTTCTCTTTACAGTTGCATGCATGTAGGAAGATATTTCTGTCTTCACATGTTTACATTTAAGTGTTTTATATTACATGTGTGGCCAGCTGAGCATTTCTCCTTAAAAATTTCTATATTTCTTCTGTTGGAAAGATCAGGTACTTTTTTTGATATATATGAACGGATGCACTTTCGTAAACAATTTCTAGTAAGCAATATATTAGGCGTTGCTTTATCTGGTTAAAAGAATCTTTGTTTCAGAGAAATACATTAACATTGATGGACTTCGATTTCCTTAAAGATTATGACTACAGTCAGCCGCTGAGCCTGCCTGCACAAACATTCAAATTTGTAACACTATTCACTATTATGTATCCAAACACTGACATGTAACTTGCTTTACTCAGCATGCTTTTTGATGGATCTATCCGCGTAGTTTTAATTAATCTTCTTCGGAAATCTATGGACTATCAATTCACGTTTATTCACAATCAATTCTTTGAAGAAAACGTGATATTTAAATTTATTTTGCGTTATATAGTCTATGCTTTTAAGATAGCCGGAAAGAACGAGAGAGAATGTGATAAGATAGAATAGATTGCTACTGATCAGGTATCATAGTATTTTATATCGTATTCCAAATATTTGTTAGGTGAAAGAGTTAAAGTGACCATTGTCACTAAAGTTTAATAGTGTTCAGGTAATTGGGACATTAGATTTTTTTGATCCTACAATATGAGGGTCGACATTGATAGTCCTCTCATAATTGTGTAACTCGCTGTTAATCCACATACTGTTTATATTGAGAACATCTCTTCTCTCTCGTTGAAATTAATTGAATCAGTGTTGCTGTTTTGTAATATCAATAAATAAATTGTTTTTGAATATGGCTAGTGTTTTTAATCAAAGGGTTGGTCGTGAATAAACACGAAGTGAAAGCCCAAAAATTTCCTTAGAGTATTAGAGGATTAATTGAAAGTACGTAGATAAATCCGTCACAACTTGAAACAGGATGGTTTTAGAAATAAGATTGGTTTTGCAAATAAGATTTTCTTCTACAATGATAAACACATTGTTTACAATTATGTATCACACAACTCACTGTAAAACATATATGTTACATTTTCTTAAAATAATTTTATTAAATTCAATTACTAGAGTTATTTGCTTAACTTAAAAGGTAAAATTGTACGCTTTTAATAAAGTAAATTTTAAAAACAATAAAAAAAAATAATTTGAGGATGAATAATATTAATTTTTTTTGAAAGAGCAAATATTAAATCAAACTTCAATGCATGTTTTAATCTATTTTAGCTTTATATTTTGTGTGTGTGTGTGCGTGTGAGAATTACATTTTTTGAGTAAAAATAGTTCTTAAATCACACACAAAAAAAGTAGAATTATTAAATTTTTATGTGTATCATGATGTATAAAATTAATTTTCTAAATAATAAGTTAAGGCTTTTTAAGAGAGATTATAAAAATGTAATCATTAGATGCAATTTACAGTTATAAATTACAATAACAATAATGTAGGAATATACTAACTTTGAGAAATTAGTAAAAATAAAATATATAAAAATGATTATATATAATTTAAATTAGTAGAATTTTAAATACAGATAGATAAATATGAATATATTCATAATATTCATAATAGCGTTAACTTTATTCGTAAGAACGTAAAAAAATAATTCAAAGCTTCATCAGAGGAATAAAATTTAAGCATGTAACACAATTAAAAAAAGATATTGGTGGAAACATTTTAAAATAAATACATTTGGCAAACAATCATTAACATTTCATAGCACTTCAAATATTTCTTTAAAAAAATTAAGTTATTCCAAAACATTCTCATAATTGAAAGTTTATTTTAATGCAATTGCTGAAAAAAAAATATTCACTTTACTTAAACTTAAACTACACTCAGGAACATTGAAAATAGCGACCCAAGAAGAAAGCATCGGATTTAAATGAAATTTAATACACATAATGACACAGACGAGGGATTCACTTGATCTCAAAAACAAGACAATTAAACGAATACAGGGTGTGCAACGACACAAATACTGGGCAAATTCATTAGCGCGTTGGACCACCTCCAGCTGCAATACATGCCGCCACACGGTCAGGCACTGAGTTGATTAGACCCCTTACGTTGTTCTGAGGCAGATGGGCGCACAAAGCTTGAACAGCCAACTCTAAATCATGTACAGAGTGACATGATGGCATC
This sequence comes from Trichonephila clavipes, assembly GCA_019973935.1. Lineage (NCBI taxonomy): Eukaryota > Metazoa > Arthropoda > Arachnida > Araneae > Nephilidae > Trichonephila > Trichonephila clavipes. The sequence continues at coordinate 260,380 of BMAU01017939.1, read as the reverse complement.
TCTCGTTTTAGCTGATCCCACACGTGCTCTACATGGGACAAATCGGGGGAGCGGACTGGCCATGGAAGAGTCTGAAAATGACGTAGGAAGTCTTGAGAAACTCTTGCTGTCTGCGGACGAGCATTATCTTACTTGAAAATTTTGCACCTGGGAGACCATTTAGGAAAGGTCCTGCATGGGGCCAAAGAATATCATCAACGTAACGTTGGCCCGTGAAGGTTCCACGCATCTTAATAAAAGTGGATCGGCTATCATAGGCTATGGCCCCTAGACCATTACACCAGCTGTGCTGGCAGTGTGACATAGAACAGTGTGGGGGGATTGTACTGCTCACCAGGGCACCTCCACACCCGTATACGGCTATCATCTGTCAACAAAACAAACCATGATTCATCACTAAACACAACCTTTTGCCAATCTGTGACATTCCACATTGATCTGGCTTGGCACCACTGTAGACACAGTGACCGATGTTCCAGTGTTAAAGGGAGCGCAGGTAAAGGGCGCTTGTATTTAAGATTTGCTTCTGCAAGGTGTCTGGAAATTGCTTGTGGAACATTTGCCACGCCTACGTCTGCTCGTACCATTGAACGAGTCACTGTGGGGTCCGCAAGTGCTTGCCACACGATCATCCGATCATCTCTCCTCTGCGTCATCCTGGTCTCTCCAGAGCCGGTTTTCCGCGCTTGGGTACCTTCTCGTGTCCACTGCTCCCAACAATTTCTAACGGCACACTCCAAACAATCCACCTGGCCAGCAGCATGGCGCGTCGACCAGCCTACAGTTTTCGTCCGGATGATCAGGCCTCTCTCAATCTCGCTTAACTGTGAGAAATGTCTTCTAGCACGTTTCGCTTACCAAAGTCTTCCTACAATCGGTGGGTAATCGTCGCGTTTATGAAACTTCGAATTTGCGCTGGCTTATATAGCACCCTCTTCCTGATTTTAGCGCCACCTCGGCGTGTATGAGTATGCGTATTGGCACAAAACTTGGGTCATTTACATATCACATTACACTGTACTTATTTGCAAAGTTTCGCGATTGTACTTAGCTTCCTCCTTGGGTCGCTATTTTCAATGTTCCCGAGTGTATTAATAATTGTTACTTTCATTTTTCTTTTTTGAAAAACTAGGCAGTGGTATTTTTTTAAAAAAATGTAATGACATTTAAAAGTAATAAACCCCTTAATTTCCCCGACGGAATATATATCTGTCTCACTCAACCGGTGCTTTAAGTGCCCAAGTCATATACCTATGTGTTCCTGAAACATGATTCTTGCTTTCATGCTGCTATTATGCCAGATAATGCGAAGCACATTTACTTATTTCAGAGGAAATGTTGATTTTATTTCTGCTTTTTCTTTTTCTCCCAATATACCACATACTTGTAGAACTTTTATATTTTTACGATTAATGTGGAAAACGATGGCACTGGGGAGCGAATCAAGTAACTTTTAATCATCATTTGCAATACTAAAATCACTTAGTCTTGAGATATGCGAATAAATCTGTTTTTTAGAGGAGATAGTACAATCCCCCTACTACGCGTTGCCTATTCAAATACAAGTAAAAAAAATCAAATCACAACTTTTTTTCTTCATCCTGTCCATTATTGTCTATGCTCTCAAATAGAAAATAACTTTAAAGCATATTAAAGGTAAACATTGTAAAAAGTAATCAAGTTTGCTAATTTAACTATTGTTAAAAGTATTTTAAATATAATGATTGTTTTATTTTTTTACAATAGAATAAGCATTTTCTTCATCTAAATCAACGTATTTACGGTTATCTTTAAGCTAAACTTTTCACTATTTCCTCAGAAAAATTAGTTAAATATTTAAATCACATTGCAATATTTTTTAAATAGAATTTTCTTCGAAATGGCTTTCCTTAAATTGTAAGTTGCTAATTAATTATTATTTCAAAATGTACCAAGTAAATTACAAAAACTTTTAGCTTCTCGTTATATATAACCTCTTTTTTCTATTACTTCAATGACAATCTTAACTTCCTTTAGCATTGAATGCGAAAAATATTTAAGAAAAAGTTAAGCCTCAAAAACTTATTTCATTTATACAATCAAAACACATTCACACAAACATCAAAAATACATTTATTTAACTTGCCTCATTTCTTTTTTGATAAAATTCTTTCTTTTGCAGTTTGCTTTCTTTTTTTTTCTTTCGTTATGGCTACATTTCTTTGACAGCTTCAAGACTTTTATTTCCCTTAAGGCGTTCTTCTGATGCATTAATTCTTCGTCGGAGGAAGCCATGGGAAATTACAGACTCATCATTTTCCGAGCTGTTGTCTACCTAAATATATGATTTAACAAATTATTACCGCCGAAAAACAAATAATTTTGTTTCAAAGTGGTATATCTTGCAACGATTCAAATGGCACTCAGCCATCTCGTTTCAACGAACATGCCAGCGCAATCGTTTAATGGTGTCCATAAACTTCAAACGCTATCAGAAAATAAGTCTCAATTTTAAGAGAAAGTTTATTTGATATTTTAATTAGTCTAATGATTAGATAAATCAACAACGTATCCTTAACGCATGGAAATGAAATAATATTTAACAAGTGCATTTGAAATTTTACGCGCTAAATCTCGCAAAAGAAAGCATGTGCTTTTAAAAGAATAATCTTTGATGAATAGCCTGTTTCTGTAGATGAAAACTTTACTCATACTTTTTCTCTTGATGTGAAAAGGAAACTTGTGGAACTTTCAGAACTCTCAAAAATTATACTTTCAGTAGTTAATTTGTAACAACGCCTTAATACGTTGTTTAAATTTTCTAGAAATTGTAAGACAATTTATGTGAAATTCGAATGAATAAATTTATGTTAAAACCATGCAAATAAATACAATTAATGTAAAAAAAATGCTTTCATTCATTTCTATTGTTTTTTTTCCACTGTGCTTTGAAGTTATTTTTATTTGAAATCGGAAAATAACTTTGATATTCATATACATTAAATTGTTATAAAGATTTATTTTATTATTTAATAAAAATTAAATTAATTCTTAGTTTATAGCGCTATGTGTTATTTAAAAACTTTTATTTGTCTATTTATCTACTTTTTAAATAATAAAAAGAAACTGTGAGAATGTGCGTATCATTACTATGCAATATGGTGATTTTAAGACTTTCTCTTTATGCATTTTTATTTGAAAAAAGTTTTTTTTTAAAGGAAAACTTGAACTGAAAATTGTACAATGGCAATAAAAATATTAATTTGGATCAGGCTAAATGAATGCATTTTTCTGCAAACTGTGTTAAAAATCCACACACAAATAGGCGTAGTTGCGAATTATATTTTTTTCTTATATATATATGTTTACATGTTCACAAAAAATCAAAAAATACACACTTCATTTCGTTCAAATTTTTAAGAATTTATAAAAACGTATTAATTGTCGTTAAAAAATGTGAAAAATGCTTCATTTTTTTTATAAAAAACTGTTTAATGCCTTATGTTTCCAATGAAAGAGAAAGACATGTTTTAGCATATATATATGCGATTGCATATAAAATCATTTGAAATACTTAACTCACAAAAATTTGTCACGTGTAAAATTTGTACAATTAAAAGCCTTTTTTTTCTACTGAATAATGTACCGGGAGGATGGGATTTATCCTCACTAAAGATAAGTTATAGGTTTGTAGTAAGGTAAAGTTCCTTCATTTGAATGGTTATAGCACTCGGCAAATACAATCTGAAATGCTGACAGTTTAGGGAAATGGTAGTCCTTTATCCGACATTGTTGTCAAGCAGAAAAGGAACTTTTGACCCACACATGGCCTTTTCAGGCCCTCAAAAGGATGAAAGACCATTATTCAAGGACGATGCTTCATCAAAGAAAGAAGAAGAGGATTTCATCCTATTAGGCTGAAGAGCAACAATACAAATCATCATGAATGATAATGATATTAGTCGTGATAGAGTGTGGGGGAATTTGGGGATTTCACTTCAGACTGACCACCTGATCAGGACATCTGCTCAAGCACTTCTGGGTCCAATGGTCAGGTATACTGGGATAGGCACAGTAGGCCTTGGTCCTCATGGGCTGTTGAGCACAGAATTGTGATGAACCCCTGGGTAACACCTTGAACACCCAGATTAATTTGAGGCAATGAACCACCAAGAGCCATTTTGAATAATAATATTATTTATTTGTTATAATTTCTTCAAAAATCTCTGATAACATATAATACAATAATGTTACGTCGCTTAAAGGGATTTGCCTTTATATTAAATTAAATTACTAAGAATACAAATAATTAATAATCTAGCTCAAACTCAAGTAAGGTTTACCGAAATAGGAGATCCGAGAAACACACGTATTCGAATTCTTTTTAAGCGTACGTGAATTATATTTACCGCTGAGTTATATCCGCTTTCTGGTACGTATAGCAGTACAACGTCTTCACGAATCTAATCTCTTTGAATCTTCTAGTAATGCGTTTAACGTTACTAGCTCAATAGCCTAACATCATCTCTCTTGCTATCTCGCAACTCACGACTTAAATACCTTATCTAAGACCTCTTTTTGGAGTTGATCGGAAATAAACGCGAATTTATATTCCCCAGAAAGACGCCTAAGAAGATTAGTGGAAAGGTTCCGTACAGATTCGTCACAGAGTTTGAGTTGAGTAAGTAGAAATATATATATGAAATACTGAACATGTCAATAATGCCATCAGACAAGGTTCCACTATTACCGATTTTTTATTTTCTGAAGCAAAAAAGCATGAATTGAAGTGAGAGATATTGAATCTTTTAGAACAAGATGAGGATGACATATTTTTAAGTGTGTTATTTGTTTTTTATGAACACATCTTATATTTATAAATCTGATTTAAGGACCAACAAGATAAGCAAAACATGGGGAAAGAATAGTTCAAATACTCCAAAGAAGATAATTAGCAGAAATTCATATGTAAATTAGAAAGAACTGTATTTTATCTTTAGACTGTCATTGAATCATCTTAATAAATTTCCTGTTGAAGAGTTATTCTACAGTAATACTTCGACTTATGCTACCCCGACTTACGTGAAATCGGAGTTACGTGGTTTTGAAATCTCGTCAATTCTTCTTTTGCTTGACCTTTACACAACTCGATTATTCACTTCCCACTTAATGATGATGTAGTGAGAATCCTCGGTCAATCTTAGAATGAAGTTTCACAAAAAACTTTATATATAAATGGCGTTTGGGAAAAACTTTTTTTACCCATCGCTAAAACTCAGACGGAGTCAGTGCCAGAACCTGATGAAGTTGGTAATTATGGTTGTAGAAATGGTTGATTTTACCTGGCAAATAAATTTAGAAGTGGATAGTGATGATGTTCAAGAGCTGTGGGTTCTCACAATCACGAAGTGACATTTAATGAGCTCTTACAAATACATGAGCAAGAGCAATACATTGTTGAAGATCAAATGACAATTGGTTTTTTGACAGAAAGCATCAGTTAAATGGAAAAAGGATTACATATCTTAGAAAATGTAGACTCTTACGAAGAGCAGATGTTTTCTACAAAAAAGAAATTTTAAAAAAATAATAGAATGCTTCGAGGAAATTTTGAGTGGGAGAAAAAAACAAAAACGTCAATGAGAGTGAATGAGTGGGTGATTATTAACGTCGCAATGTTCAAATACATGAGGGCGTTTAGCGACGGACCTCGTAATTTTGAACCATGGCCAAGTGACTAGGACGACTCCTGATCTGGAACCTCCTCACCTGACTACCACACCACACCTAAGGAGGAAGTTTGAGCTCGCGATGGATTTAATGTGCATCGCTTCCCTACACGGTGGGTCTTTAGTGGTACTAGGCTCGAACTCGTGACAAGCCAGCCACGATCACCACCTTGACCACTATGCTGCCACGGTCAAAAATGTCATTAAACGGGTAGACCACTTTATCAGATTTTATGTACCCTTCTATATCAAACGATCTTTCGTTTTCAATTTGGTATTTGTGTTATCCAAAATTTCATTAAGCAATTTTTTTTCGTCTCTCTCCCAACTAAAAATCATTCATACGTATTTTTTTACGAAAGTATACTCCGACTAATGTGAATTCGATCTACGCGGCTATGCCTCCACCCCATGAATCAAGTAAACTCAGGGTATTACTGTATATTATAATTTTACTATAACCTACTACTTTTGCAAATCTATGAATCCCCTGATACAGAACATGCGTGATATTATCATTAAAGTCTTCTCGACAACGCGCACCAGTTATCTTATCTCGAGTTATGATGAAGGAATGAAAGCGATGTGGTTTGAAATTTTCACCCTTTCTTACTGACCTCAATTCCATGCGACTGTATCTTTTTAACCAGAACTTAAACACCAAATTGAGGAATCTAACAATTGACTGCTCAAGAAAAAAAAAGGATTCAAGACATGGATGAATGGTTTTAAATAAAATCTGAAATCTACCCCTATGACCTCTGAAAAGGAACGATACACGAGTACAAAGGGTCACGAAGACTACTGGCGACGTTCCTCAAAACTCGGTCGAGTGACGATGATGGAACTTGAGTTTCTACACCCGTCTTCAAACTACTACATCATGTCAATGGAAGGACTTTGAGTTCTACACGGTATATCCTCAGTGGCACAAGGACTCTATTCCGTAATACGCCCGTCACAAGCTCGTGGTTCATAATAACTAGGCTACACTGGCCGCCGAAATACTGGATGACGACTAAGCAGACAAATATAAGGTACATTCAAATGAAACCCGGTCAGTGCGTCTAACTTTGCATTACACGTAAGGAGGCACCACGTAACTGCGTGTATGGTGGCACAATATATAGGTAGAGATACTGACGCCTGCGCAACGTTTGATGTTTCATAACAACAGTGTGTGGTTTCACGCTGAAGAGAAGGTAGTCACACAAGTTATCATCCGCTACTGAACATGAAGGCGAGTAAGAAAGAACGAGAAATGGTTCAATTTTTAGCGTTGAAGGAAGCTCGAGGCCATACAATGCATAGATGGATGAATGCTGTGTACGGTGAGTACAGTCTATGTCGTTCAAGTGTTGTGGAAAAACGCAAAAGATTCCCAGATGTCCAATGCGGTAAAGACGAAAATGCAACAGTTTCGGGGGAAATCGCTGGAACGCCCACCGTAGAGTCCAGACCTTTCACCGTGTGATATTCATGGTTTTGGACCTCTAAAACCAGCTATTCCTGTATATCAATTCACAATGTACGACGAAGAGTGTCCGGCAGCAGCCTAATAGCTTCTTCAAAGATGGATTCGACCGGCTAGTATCGCAATGGGATAAATGTGCCAACAGTTTTGGCGACTACTTTGAGTATTTGTACTATGTATAATTACATTTTTGAGTTAATAAAATGGTTACTGTTACTTTCCACTAGTGAACGGGTTCTATTTGAATGCACCTTATATTACAAATACAAATGAAAAAAATTTTTATTTCCATTATTTTTAATATAAATTAAAACTGCATAAAACTCGCTCGTACATATACTTGATTGACATCCCACTGTGATGATTACGTCCTCTACTACCTACAGTTGGCAGAAAAATAAAAACATAATCCCATTTTCTGTGGTTCTTGATGTAGGAAGAAATGTTTCAGGATTTAGTAACATGTTTGAGGAACGTTCCACATAGATATACTACTGCTCACCCATTATCTTTTGCATTTTAAACATTAAATTTGTCATATTTTTTTTCTCCATTTTAAAATATTCTTCCATAATCCACATAATCCTGCAGTGAGTTACAGTTATACGTTACAAAAACCTTACCATGGGGGAGAACTTTGTTTAATATGATATATATTTGTCCCAGGATTCCTTTTTCTTCACTAGATAACATTTGAATACTTAGAATGTGTTCCTAAGATCACTAAAGGAATTGCTTTTTGTGTTTCCGGACATATATACTCTAATCAAACTTCTCTGGTTTTGATGTGCACTATCACTTTTCACAGTGTGTAATCTTTTTAATCACCACGTTAGACTTAACAGAGTTCATTTAAAATATCAATTAATTGTTCTGTAATGAAATAAAAATCTCCAAAGAATGCAAATTTTAATACTCTTTCCCGAACTAGAACATTAGCTTGGATATTTTTTTATTATTTTTCTTCAAGTCTTTGGTCTGAAATATTATATCAATTCTGCTTACTTATTTTCTACTTTGGGTAAATTAACTAAGATTTATATTTTGTAAGAAATTAATTTTTTTTTCAATATTATGTACGCGCTTTTATTAATTTTCTTTAAATTCCCCAAGAAAAAAATTAAAAAGAAATAACAGTATACTGAATCGCATTGAATTAAAGGAATTGTAATTTCAATATCAACAGTTATATACAACTTTATTCAAATTTTAATAAATAATTAGTCTAACTTCGCCACAAACTATAAAAAGGAAACAAAAACTCATCAAAATACATTAAAATCAGAAATGGGATATTCCGTACCTTTGATACGTTTTTATAAGTAAAAATTTATATTTCTTACTTCTACATTTCTTTTTGGGTACAATTTTCTAGGGAACAATTCTTGTGTTAGGCAATGAAATTTCGTTTTCCTTTACATTTCGTATTCTTTTTTCTAGAATACCGTGGGGAAATATCGCAGTGAAAAGTTAAATGAAAAAAAGAAGCAAGGAGAAAGAGATACTCTCGTTATCATATCAAGTTCATTCTTCTCTTGTCTAGAGGGAGAATAAAATAGGATACTCTGTCTCTCCCCATGTTATGCAGATTTGAAAAGGAGGATAGCTTCTTTTTTTTCATTTTTTCTTAGCTCTGTCAGGATCTTCTTTAGTTTTCCAACTCGCATTATTCAAGGTAGCTCTTTTTCTTGCAATCAAAACCCAATTTTTAGGCATTGCTTTTCGGTTCTTTTGTGAAGATAAGGTTTCCAAAATTTTATACGTCTTTTACTGCATTTTAATTGCGACAACGACAAAAATTTCGCTTGCAGATTTGTCTCTGATTTTGTATGGGTCAGGTTACTCTATGAGAATATGATAAATTATTGAATAAAACGGAGAGAGTATTATTTGCAGTTAAAAATATAATTTTTATAAAAAAAATAATAAAACAAATGTCTCTCGACAATTTATTAAATTTATTTTTACTTGCTAAAGGAAATAATAACAATAATGTAAATCAATATTTAGTTACAGTTGATGTTTTTACATTCTGTTTTATTTTTAAATTTGAATAAATCCGCTTCAAGAAAGTTGCTAATACGAAAAAAAATATGTATATCCTATAAAATTATTGGTACAAAAAGAACTTTATGTTAATGACTAACACATGTTTCTCTAATGTTTGCAGCAATTACTAAAAAAATACTCTGTATAATGCAGTGCTTCTAAAACTTTAACTACTGGTAACACAATGGTCAGTCATAATTTTCATCACGCCCCCAACCAAAAAAATAATAATGTGTTGAATGCAATAATAATGCACTTTGAGCAGTGGTTCTCAAACTTTCACTAATGGCGACCCAATTTTCAATCATAATTTTTATCACGTCCCCTCCAAAAATAATAATGTATTTAATACATTTATAATGCACTTTGGGGGTGCTAAAGCTATAATTCGATCATAATTATAAACCGTACAAATTAACAAGATAAATGTTAAAAGTTTTGTATACTTTACTTCTAAGTAATATATATTTTTATTATTTTTATTTTTTAGTTCGATTCAATATAAAAGCGTGTTTTTAAGTTTGATTTTAGACTATAATTTATTTTATAATTATTTTACTATACACGATAAAAATCACATATCCAGTGAATAATTTAATTAAGAGAAAATATACTTACCTACTTTCAAGGACCTTTCAATTTTTCTTTGATAATTTGAGAAAAAATTCAATAAAACTAAAGAAACTGTTCCAAATGTGCGTGCTCTTTATAAAAGACATAAATCACAGACACTTTTAGCTAACAATACAGAAACGTTATTTTCGAGCAAAACTGTCATATTTTGTTTACTTTATTGTAGTTTTGTTGTCATTTGATGATCTACAAATAGCATTTTGAACTTTTTCTTCCTTGTGTCTTTTTGACAAGGCGAAGTACAACATTATTGCTTCATAATTTTCTTCATAGAGACCTTTAGGCAGCATTTGAAATTTTCAATTCAACTCAAACGTTCCATGCCTATCGCCTTTCTCTTATTTACTTCGCTATTTTGATTAATATGCGTTATTTCAGCAGATTCTCCAATGGGTTGATCAGTTTCAACTTCCTTCAATAGGAATCACAGATGTCCATTTTTTTATATATTTTGCTCACTTACATTTATAAACCATAATAAGTCGTACAACACAGCAATCAAAACCACAAAATTGTTCATCGGGTAAAGTGTAGCCTGTTCATAGTAAATATTTTTGAACAAAAGTGGTCGCACAGTGAACTCGATCAAAACTAGTAACTTGAATATAAAAAAAAAACGTTTGCTACTGTCAAAAAAGAGGCATATTTGTGACAAATTCATTCTTGTTCCCATTACGACTGTCTAATAGGAGGATACAGTGAGGTCACTGTTTACAACTAAACAGTTTTCCCAGAATTAACGATTTCGCTAAACTGGGTTGATTCTGCGCCTCATGCGACCGCTTTATGTTAAAAGTACACAAAAATATCAATGGCAGTTCTAAAAATAATTGTGTAAAACGTGTTTCATTGTGCATTATATCTTTCAGAATACTCATAAAAAACATCTTGGCCAAATAATCCTTCAAAGTGCTCAATGTGCTTATCCATATATCATAAAACTCATTCACATGGAAAAAAAGGAACAGAAAATTATTATATTTAAAACTTTCCTAAAAGAAGAAGAAACGGAGTGAAACATACCAGTAAGTTTGAAGGTCAAATATGTGATAATCAAAAGTGGTATTTTAGGGGTTAAAAGAAACGTTATAAAAAAATCTTTCATCGTGGGATTACAGCAAAGCAATCAAAATTTCTTTTTTTATTTGATTATTGGATAAAGGACGGCTAATGAGCGTTTGAAGTGGAATCTTTTATTTTTGATGATCACCAGATGATAAAAATAAATTACATCAGTGTAAATGTGTATTTTTTATTATGTCAGAAAGTATTTTGCTTTTTACTTCATTCCAAAAAATTAATTTTTTAAACCTTTTATTTCTTATATGCTCGTGACCCCCTCGCAGGGTTAACACGCCCCCCAGGGAGCGCGCCCCACAGTTTGAGAAACACTGGTATAATGAAATTATAAGACCTCTAACGTGAATTAGCATATTTTTCAAGAAGGCATAACATAAAAAATTTTATATGATGCACCCTTCTCCAATTTATTCCTTGTTATTATAAAAGAAAATTACGAATTTTGGGATCAATTTCTCAAAGAATTCACTTGCGCTATACGTACAGCAGAGCATGAAACGACAGTGGAATCTCCTGCGGATATTTTTGGATCAGATATTGGTAATCCTATTTAAAAATTGGTTATTGTATCGGATGGAACAGAGTTAGTGTGCGGAAATGAAGACAAATTATTTGTGAAGGCGAGGCAGAAAACAAAGATCCAGCAGAGAAGATAGGAAAATTATTATAATCGATGAAGAAGGAAGGAAAATGTTAAGGTGAAGGATCAGATATTCGTACAAACACACCCTATGAACTCGGAAAGCAAAAGGTTGGTTAATTAACTCCATTCTAAGTTTGAAGCTCCTTCGGAGGGGATAAGGATTGAGAAAAATAATGTGGTCATATGGAAAGGGGCATCGAGAGCTTGGGGACATTCTTTTAGTAAGAAAATGAATAGTAGACTTATTAGAAGAACGCAACGTAGATTTTTACTTCGTGTCATTAAAGGATACAAAACTAATAGTTATGAAGCAGTGTTTGCTATTCCTGGTATACCACCTATTGACTTGGTTATTCTGAACAATCTTGATGTTCGGAAATCCTATTTGAGTACCAGCCTTGGAAGGCTGGATGGGATGATTCCAGTTTCATTATTGCCACATCCTTCATGTAGGAAACCCATCACTCTTGTGACTTATCCAAATGAAGTCTTCGAAGAATATAAAACTGTTTATTTCACAGATGGGAGTAAATTGAATGGAAGGGTTGGTCTTACCTTCGTTATTTACGAGGAAGGTGTTGAAAATTTTACTTTACAGCATCGATTAAGAGATGAATGCTCTGTTTTTCAAGCCGATATACTCTGCATTAATCTTGTCGTAAAGTTGATTCAGGACTCTCTCTGCCAGGATGGAATGCTCAACTTTCTTATTTGCACCACTTCACTCTCTTCACTCTATTGTTTCCTGAGCGTAAATTCCACAGAAAAACTTGACGTAGAGGTTACGTCCACTTTTCTTATGTTGCGAGCCATAGCGGAAATCTCGGCAGTGATAGAGTGGATCAGTTGGCCTAAGAGGCAACTTGCCAAGATATGAACCTTTTAATGTCTGTGACATTGTCCCACTGGAAGCATGTAGCTTGAGAAAGAACTGTTTCTACCTAGAACACCAAATTCTTCGCCTCACCTAAAGCTTTGTGGACTAAAGGGTTTATTTGACCATTTATCAACGGCTTGGATGTAATAAATTTGTTATTGATTTCAAGCTATCCCTTATTCTAACAGATTTCTCACTCTTCCTTTTTATTTTATGTTTTGTCTTAAATGTTTTTTTTTCAAATTTGTTTTAAATGATATAAATGTGTTACCACTTACGTCTGTAAGCCTCATGTGATGCAATGCGGAGCATGAGAGGTTTTGCAATTAAATTAAATAAAAAAATATAGAAAGGGGGTAAGCATATGACAGTAAATGTCGTCCAGGTATGAATTTATCATCCTAGAGACAGGGGTGAGGGTGATGTGGAGACAGACAGGTCTTGTGATGAGGCGTCTTGAAAAGCACATGGAAAGTCTGAGGTGAGAGAAGGTCAGGTCAAAGAAGAAAACACTAAAATTGAGTAATCGCAGGGTAAAAGGAGGGGAAGAATTCCAGGAACTTCTTCTACATTTCACAGTGAAGTGAAATGTAGAAGAAGAATCTTCCCCCAGGAGAAGCGGAATTTCTTGCAGCGGTCAACACCGTTTTAGCTACAAGATGACACACACACACACACACTAAAATGGGAAGAGATGAGAGCCACATGAGAAACTGAACTGGAAAAAAAAAGACATCACCACATTTCTTGCAATCTGGACCACACAGAAATATGAGACCCGGGGAAAGTAGCAGCAAGAAAGATATGAAATCCCAAAGTGAATCATCGACAGCGGAATCCAAAAAGAAACCAGAAAAGTAAGACAGACACTCCCTATCAACTCAGAAGCTAAGCAGATGCCACCAAGAGATAAGAACATCCAGGAAGGGCAAGTCCCTATCCACTCAGGAGCGGAGCTGGATCAAGGAGACAAGGAGAAGAAGCAACAACAACGAGCAAGGAGAAATGATCCAGACCATATAATTTGCTAAGACGAGGGGATTCTAGGAAATCAGGTTTTGCCTCAGCAGCAGAGAGGAGGTTTGGGATGAAACAATTCGCAAAACGCGCCAGTCAAAGATTGGGTGGCGTTGAAGTCCTCAGTGGTGACTCAACAGGGAGTCTGTAAAGAAAAACGTTAGGTTGTAATTTTTTTGTTTTAATTGTTTCACAAGCAGTCAGGCCCTTATTGTAGAAAGCATGTCCGGTTTTGTAATTATTTTTTGGAGCAAATGTTGGTCACCAAGTTGGGGGTCCTTTTCTTCCACTTGAAAAATTAAGTTTTGTATTTAAATTTCTTCCAAATATTGGAATCCATTTTTTTCGATAGAAAATTGTGAATTGGCTAAGACGTTTAATCTAACGGAATTAATGGTTAAAGCAGTTGTGTAAAAAGTAAAGAAAAAAAATTCTAGATGTCACAAAAAATGTTCAGTATTTGAATGCAACTACCATTCGTAAACGCTACTGTATTATAGCTGAAACAGTAATTACATTAAAAGTATGGTGTTACAACGAAGAAAGTGTGAAAACATGTCCAGTTGATCAGAACACTGTATGCTTTCAAGCTAAGCTGATTTTTAAGAGATTAAAAGAGAATGTTGAAGCGATAGCTAAAGATCAAGAATTTAAAGCTTGTAAAGGTTGTTAACCATATTTAAAAGCATCTATAATCAGCATAGAATTGCAGAAATTGGAGAAAGAAAGAGGCTTCCTGTTACTATCTAGAGAAATTAAAAGTTGTGATATATGAAAGTGGTTATACCAGTCACGCCATATTCATTGTTCATGAGATTGGTTTGTTCTTGCAAAATGTACCTAAATTGACTTTTAATCACGAGTGAAGAGTAAACCTTTCCTCGTTTTATGGCTGTCAAAGATCGATTGACTGATGGGTGGTGCAAATGTTGAATGAGACTGTAGGTTAAGACTTATCTTAGTTTATTCCTCAGAAAATGCAAGAACATTGAAAAATAAATCTAAAGTTGATTTGTTGTCATTTGAAAGTAAAATTGTGAAAATTGGGTAACAATTTTTTTACTTATTAGACTAACTGGCTTATACAGGTTTAACGTCCATCGTTTGGCTCATGATTCATCTTTTCCCTGGCACTTTTCATCAATGTTTTACAATCTGTGTATCTTCGCTCATTGGATCAACGATCTACTGATATCCTGACATCACTGGTTTTTTTATAGAAATATGTTTCCATCTCTTACCTGATGCTATATATGTCTGCTTGATCTCTTTTAAGCAAACGTGTTTGTTTCCTTTTCATTTGTTTGTTTTATATACATGAGATGTGTGTGTGTGTGTGTGAAAAATGTATTCACTAGTATTTTGTTATACACACATAATTATCACAAAAATATTTTATTCTGCAAAATTTAAATTAATCTTTCACTTTAATATCATTCACACAAGTATACATCAATTGTAAAATCAATTTATACAAAACGGAAACTCACAAAAAAGAAATTTATTTCAAAAAATACAATTGCAAAAGTTACACATAAAATATTACAAATTACTACGCGCATTACTGAATAAATTATACTACATATAACGAATAAATTAATACAGAATTTAAAAACATATATGCAGTAAAACCTGTTTTGCGCGGTAGATAGAGACCGAATAAAAAGAAACCGTACAAAAATTTTTTCGAAAGTATATATTTTATAAATACTTACATATAACAAACAACTTTGTGGTTAAAAAACAGAATTTTTTTATGCGGTGAAGAAAGACAACTTAAAAAATTTCGCTCTTAGAAAATATATCAATTTATGAAATTTATGATAAAGTACTTCCAAAAAAATAAATTATTAAATTACACTTGGAAACATATTAAAAACAATTAATTTATCATTGTATATATCATAAAGTTTCAAAATGTGCATACACATTTCACTGCTACCCATTCTAATCCAAAGCACGCATCATCATGTGATGAATTAGCTCAAAATCGCTTTCATCACATGAAGATACAGTTTCAATTGATTTATTTGTCGGCACCATAAAGGAAGTGATAAGCGTTTTCGACGACGCTCGGTTAATCAGTTGCTTGTAAAGGTTACAATAACCAATTATGCATGATCGAAGTTCTTTTTGGAATTTCAAACTCCTTTCAGAATTGATATCTATTTTAAGAAAATGTTGAAAAGCTGGATCCCTGCATATATTTTATCCGCTCTCAAAGAATCCAGTTCTTGTCCTCTTTCACCAGGGGTGTCAAACTCGCAATCCGCGGCCTGCATGGGGCCCACAACGAATATTTTTGCGGTCCCACCAATATATTGGTTCACAATGATGTATAATAATATACGTTTATTATAATGCGTTATTTGAAATAAACCTACATTTTGATGAGTGACGATTTTTTTTGCAGGTTAGGCAATGTTAAACCTTGTTTGTTAGCCTTTGAGTTTGATGCCCTTGGCCTTCATAATGTATCAAATTATTGATAAAAAAAAATTCCTTTATCTTTGAAAGTTTTGTCTTCAATGAAGCTCGTACAGCTAGGGCGTTGAGAGAAAGCAGTTGCACGTGCATTGTCAAGAGACTAACAAATGAACGGAGCGTCGTGAAATGTTCATATGTAGATTGATAGAAAGGCTTACAGTGGCGCCAAAGCCGTTGAAATTAATACATAGCATAAAAAAAAAAGATCGCATAAAACAAATCGCATAAAAAAGGATCACCTAAAAACAGGGGTTCTACCTTATAACTTCAAAATAAATTGCATTCGTTGAATTTCTGAAGCGATGTGCACCGCCATTTACGCAACAATTTAAGCAATAATTTTTAAAAACAAATTTGCTTATTTAAAGAGCATTCTCTTCAAAACAAAATATTAACTATGCCACTTTCAAATAAAAAAAATGAGACATTTTCTGTAACTAAAACCAAAGTTATAAAAACGGAAAGAATTATAAATCCTCAACAATATTAATTTATTATTTTATTTTGGAATAAACTCTTGAAATTCTTGATTAGTACGCAATCAGCAGATACTTTTACAAGATATCAACAAAAATAATTTTACTGTAAAAAAGGAGTTCATCTGTTGTCATTTTAATTAGGTATGTACCATCAAGCACTAAATGATTTCATTTCTTTTAATTTAGAGGACATAACTAGGATAGCATATACAATAGAAAAATATATCTTTATATATATTTTATTTAAATAACATTTATCTGCATTGAAATTCTATTAAAGTGTAACAGATATTTCAACCTATCAACAAACAACATTTGAAAAGGGAAAAAGAAAACTCAGTTGAACACTACAGGGGAAATGGAGAAATGTAAACATTGCGATGCAATTTCTAAGTGTCATGATAAAAACATGGAAAAAGAAATTTCAATGAATTTATCTCTTTTAACACTACCCCCCCCCCACCTCCTTCAACAAATCGCAAAGTTCAATTTAATTTTATCTCGTCTATTTTCACAAAAACCAACCTGAAAAGCTTGTTACATTTTCAGAGAATCTTGATTTAAGATCTAATCTTTTTACTTGAGCAGCTATCGATTCTTTTACTGTAACTACAAGTTCAACCACAGATAACTGCTGTTTTTCTGCACATAGATTAAGATTTTTCATTCGTTTTTCTAGATTATTACAACTTTGTTTTTATCCCATTTGTAACTGACTCATTGGAGGAACAATAGCTATCAGGTGTCTGAGTTTTTGAACGGCTATTTACTTTCCATTTTGTCTATTGTCAAAACCTTCGCAGTAGTTCCTATTTTTTCTTTGTTTTTTAAGATGTTTTTTCCTATTTTTTATAATAAAAATTATATTCTTTCTTTTATAAACAATGGGAAGAAAATCTCTAATTAAAGTTGCTTTTCATTTATATAATCTATCCCAAAACAGTTTTTACTCTGAAACTTTTTTTAAAAGAATCAGACGGCAATGGAATAAAAGAAATGTTCAGTAACTTCTTGAAACAACAAAAGCTTTTTAAATTATATGTAGAGTTTGACTGAACCACACGATAAAAATATGTCATTTATTCGAGTTTTTCTTCGACAGGAAACACAAAACTTGACATTTTTTCCATGCATTTACTTGGATTTTTTTATTACAATCATTATGTTGTTTTGCTTTCTTTCTATTTTCATGCTCGCGATTGTAATCAATTATACATTTTAATTGCAATAAAAAAATTATGTTTTCAATAGCATTAAATGTATGCTAACAAACACTAAACTTCGTGCCAAAGTTAAAAATTTTATTTTAATAGAGATATTTCTGAGATGTGCTTAGATTAAGCGTTTCCTAGTTTCATTTTTACATTTCTTCCAATTTCTTTACTGTAATGTTTTCTCTCATGTTACAAAATATTGAAGTAAATTTATTTAGTGTCCTGCTACAGGTATGCTATTATTTTACCAATTCGGCTCTAGGTAGAAGAAAAGGTCTCATATTTTATTTCAATATTTTGGCATTCTGCAAGTTTCTTCTTAATAATGGTTTATTGAATAGCAATAACTTTCTCTGTACATGAAACATAGATACATACTAACCATTTTATACAGTACAGTAAATAATCAATGTTAGAGTTATAAAACAGAAATTCTTTTCTCCTTGCTAATGTGCCAAATTAGCTAAAAAACTGGAAAATAGTATGATCATTTTCTGTTTTGTAATTCAATTGGGAAAAACATCCTATTCATAGCATAATTTCTCACTTCATGCACTTTTAATATGCTAACACGTTCTCTTGATTGTAACTACTCTTCCATAAAAAAAAAAAAGAAAATGAATGTTATTTTTTGCGACCAATTCGTCTAGAACTTGTCTAGCTCTTACGAAATAATGCATCTCATAAAAATGTTACTTTTTCGTCAGCATGCATATTTAGCTTTACATTCTCATTCGACTATTTTCATTTCGTTTCAAAATAATATTTCCTTAATAATTTGGCAATTAATTAGAAGGTCAACATTTCTACAAATGAAAATAAACTATGCAGCCGCGAAATTTGAAATTCCTAATTATTTAATTTATAAATATTAATTAAAACCTTTTAATCTGTCTTTAAAAATTACAAGGCATGTCAGTGCATGAGCTCTTTTCTAATAGCATTATAAAAATAAAGTGATTATGGGACGTATTCCACTACAATAATGATTTGCCAGAAAATTTAAGAACATATATATAATTTGTTTATAAGTCTCTTGCTATTTTCTTTTTAATAAGAAGCGTTTGGTAGCAGTAATAATAAAAGGCAAAAAAAATTATATTACTTTATAATAGATACATAAATCTTCCTTACATGTATGAAGTAGATACACTTTTCAAGAATACGCATTAGAATAACTGTTAGCTCCTTACAAAACGGGTAAGTTTGAAATTCGAAGAAAGAAAGCAAAATAATAAAAATTAAGCATAATCAAAATGCTGGCATATATATATATATATGTGTGTGTGTGTGTGTGTGTGTGTGTTTTAAATTAAATGTAACTTAAAATCTACTACAATTAATGCAATTTAGTAAATATTAAGAGTCATATATTTACTTCACTTGCTTTGTAAAAATTCTACTAAATTCTTTTAACTCTTTATCTGCCGACGGCACTTATAAGTACCACTCAATTTAAAATTGCATAGAATAACCATCTTTACTGATATTCAGACAATACTTAACAAGAATATTCTTTTGAATCTCCTCTTCCAAGATATATGGCAGCATGGGCTCTATGGTGAGTATTTTAGCGGGAAAGATGAATAGTTTTGTAGCAGAAATTGGGTATTCAGCTGACGGTGTTTTCAGCGGATAGCGAAGATCGTCATTTTGGTTCCGAAAAAATAGATGATGTCAAAAGGAAAGTGCCTTATTTTTTTATGCTAATGAAAACCTTAGAAAACCATTTGAATATTTATTTTAAGTGAATAGTGTATACAATTATTTTTACAGTTGATTATCTGTAATTAATTAATAAGCTCTAACGGGATAAATTTTCCCAATTTGAGTATTTGTTTATGTATATCCCTTAATTTTCAATGCAGAGATTCAAATAAAAATATGCATGAAAAAAAACCCTGCAGTAAATCATATTGCGGTAGATAAAGCGTTAAGTAACATTGATTTCCCTTTTGTAAAATTCTGATACAGTAAAACTATTACTTATGACATAGTAACAGATTCCACCTTTGTTTGTTTAATTCTTCTTATAATATAAAGAAAAATTATTTAATTTATTCTGTTTGTTGCTTAAGCATCATTCACAATTTATTCGTTGCATTAAGAAAAAAATTATTTTCTTTGTGCACTGACAAGTTCAAGCTCAAATTAAAATTTCCTATTAAGTGTAATGTAATTGCTTACACGAAGCATAATTTAACACAACAACGTATTTTTATAAATAAAAACCAGAAATTTTCACTATTAGATAATATTTTTCTAGTGTAAAAAAAGTGAAATTAAATTCTCCAAAATACATTTGTAATCTTATTGTGCATAACTTAAAATCGCGTAAAAACTTTTTCAGTGGATATATATCACAATATTGTTATTTAATGTTTGTACTAAATTATATTAAGCCCATGTAAATAACTTAAATGCTTTCTATTTATGATAATAATGATTTTCATGTCAAACCATTTCACGTTTTTTGTAATCCGCAATTAAAAAGTTCTTTGAGAGGTTATACATTCATGCATTATAATCACAGTGTTAAAAATTTTAAGAAAAAGAAAATGTTTAGTTACCTAATTTAGATTAAAAAAACGTTTTTATATCAAAGCGCTACTTAAAGATAACTTGTTTCTATTTGTTTCTTATCTTTTGGAGTCCTTGAACATGTTTTTAAAAGTGGAGAGTTTCCTGGTATTGGTTTAGGTTTCGATAAGAAGAGTTTCTGATAAATTTAACTTTAGAGAATTATTCAGTCGTTAGATGTTCTTCAATTTTAATAGGAAATTTTGCGGATGAAGAAGCTATTGACATTTCCAGTGTTACAATGACATCGTACGCCGGAGGAGAAATGTTTAAATTTATCTGGCGAATTGAAAACTTCAGCTACAGTATACAGAAAGAAGGAGAATCTTTATCGAGTCCAACGTTTACTGTCGATACTCCTTTAAAGACTGAATGGCGTCTGGAGCTTTATCCTAGAGGGAAATCAGAAAGTAACTTCATTTCATGTTTCCTCAAAAGAGTGGAATTTGATGAAGGCCCGGTTAGCGTTGTTGTGTCTTTCGATATTTCACTTCTAGATAATAGTGATTCTTCTCACAATTCTTTTCAAGTGGACAATGAGACACTTAGCAATGGAAAATGCATGGGTTTGAGTAAGTTTGCCAGATTAAATGATGTACTCAAATATAAAAAAGATTCTTTGTTACCAAACAACATCCTCACAATTTGTCTTCGTGTGTGGAATATTAATCTTGTACAGTCAGTGAAATGCGAAGCGCGAACTAGAATAGGAATAGAAAAAAGATCATTTACTTGGACTATACAAAAATTTGATGAAAGTGCACCCGACCAACAATGGTCTCTCGCTGTACCCTCAGCGTCAAATCAGCCATTTTGCTTGAGAATGACATTTGCGGCTAACGGCGAATCCGAATGTGAGGGAAAAATACGAATTGGAATACAAAACTACGTTGATTGGCCGATATTTTTGACTTGCAAAGTATCTGTGATTGATGCAGAAGGAAACTCTGGAATTATGACTGATGCCGAGCATTTGTTTGAAGGTAAAAAAGTTTGGATACTGCCATCATTTGCGACAAAGGGTAAATTGCTAGCACGCAGAAGCCGTTTACTCCCAGAAGGTAATCTTACATTGCATTGTGAAATTGCTCTCTCTGAAGGTGTTAAGCTTAACTGCATCGAAAACTCATCCTACGGATCTCTATCATCTACAAATGATAATCTAAATATAACTGGTGTTTGCAGCACTGAGGAGGAAGGAAGCCTAAAGGATCATTTGTACTGCCTGTATATCGAAGAAAAACTTTGTGATTTGACTCTGAAAGTCAGCAATGTGTCATTTACAGTTCACAAAGCTATTCTTAGTGCCAGATCCTCAGTATTTAGTGCCATGCTGAATGTTCATGATGGAATCCCATCCTCTGAAATTGAAATTCCTGATATAAATGCTGATACTATGAGAAAGATGTTAGTGTTTATATATTCCGATACTTTGGAAGAATTGGATTGGGAAAGTGCTCTAAATCTTTACTCAGCAGCAGAAAAATTTAAGATTTTCGCTTTGAAAAAACATGTTACTAGTTACATAACATCGACTCTTTCAGCTGCTAATGTTGGAGATGTCTTAGTTCTAGCTGATACATTACAAGACGCGGACTTAAAATTGGCTGCTCAGGATTTTGTTTTCGATCACGATCAAGAGATTATACCTTCTCCTGAATGGAAACGTTTCATTGGTTCGAAGTGTAAGTTAGCAGCGGAGACTATGTATGAAATGTATGCTAAACGAATGAGAATGGAAACTTGACTAAAAAAATTGTATGATTTTAATGTCTAAAGGAGCAGAAAAAGAATACATTTAAAGCTTTATCTCTCACTGAATTAATTTTTTATTTTCTGAAGAATTCATCGTTCATAAGATTTATTTGATGCAATGCAAGTTTTTTAAATACTGTTTCTATTTAAACAGTTATCTAAAATAACATTTTAATAAAAAGTATTTTAATTTTCGTAAGTACCTTTATATATAGTTTAGTACTTATTTTACTTAAATGTTGTAAATAATGTGTTTTTTCCTTGATATAATTAGAACAATTTGCAAGAAATATTACGCAACAATTTTAATATAATATATAATTTTTAAAATTGTGAAAATATTAGAAGTATTTAATAGGATGATTTATTTATAATCATATTTTTGTGAATTATTTTTTAGTTTTAAGAGTTTTAACTAACACCGATGCACTGTTTTAAATTAAAAAGATGAAATGATAAAATAAAGAGTATGATTACTAAAGTTTAGTAGCAGTTTTATTACACAAAGATAAAAATTATTTGGTTGTTGAATATTAAAACTGATTTGACTTAAAGAAATAAAATTATTTTATTTATTAAGTATTTATTATTGTCATTTTAATTCTCAAGCAATAATAATTATTTAATCTACCTTTAATAAATGATGTTTTGGAATTCAGTTCATTTTATTGTAATAAAAATCTATCAAGAGAGATTATTTTTTTTCAATATTCTAATTTTCGCGTTTATTTTCTTGCTTCCAAGTAAGAGACCAAGAAGAAATGAGATAGATAAATAGTTAGTTTATAGATTTTATATTTTTGTAAAGTAATTTTCTTAAACTAACATTTGAATTGTAATTTTTAAAAATGTTTCACTCTAAATTATAATTATTATATTAACTATGAAACTTCTGGATTATAGAATTTTTTTTATAAGATAATATCAGAGAGTTTATTTCTCTCTCTCTTTTGTTTAGTCTCACTATGTTTATTACAGCTATTAATTGAGGATATTAAAGGGAAAAAAATACGTGATTGCATATTAAAGGTAATTTCTATACAATAAACTACAAACTATTTATTAGATTAAGATGAAAAATTATATTTATTTTGAAAACTTTTATTTTGGTTGGGGGATTTATAAAAAAATAATTCTCTTTGCTAAACACCTTGCATTCTCTTACGAAACTGAGAGAGAGAATCATCTATTTCTAATTATGCAACCGTAAAATAGTTGTTAAACATATTATTTTATTTATATGCGTACTCTTATATTTTACAATATTATTGCAAGATTACTTAAAAATAATAATGAAACTGAATCTTATTTATCAATAGTGTACTTTTGATTCAATGGAAACATTAAGAATTTCAACATATAATTTCACTAAAATAAGGTCTCGTCACTTATTAAGTGGTATTAGTGCGAATTTTAAATATTTTTGACTTTTAAACATCTATTATACAAACATAATTAAAAAGGGCTCTAATACTGATACATTTTGGTAAATGCAATTATTTCTTGGACGTTTCTTTTAGCTATTTCCTGCTTTTGCAAAATTCTCTGCGTAAGATTTTTATTTAGTGTGATAGTTTAAGTTAAATTTTAATGCAGAGTTTGAAAGATCTCCAAATGAAAATTTTTAAATTCTGCACTCAATTTATTTTGTTTAAAACATTTTGATTTGTTACTTAATTTTTTGATATTTTTTAAGCTTTGTTACATAAAATGCATTGCCAAAACTTTATTATTGATAAAGTTTTCCTTAAATTAAGGTATGTGCCTACACAAAAACCGCCGTTTCGGTGAAACTTTTCGAAATTTCTTTTACACTTTTATTTTATACTCCATACATATAGGATTCAAAAAAAAAAAACACTCTATTTTTGTTTCCACAATATTTAGAAGCAAAGTTATTGCATATTTCGCAATCCTTAAATGGAGTTTAAAACACTGGAATTAGAACCCTACACAAAATATTTTTAAGATATTGAGCTGAAATTTTCAGAACATATTTTATTTAGTTATATCTGTGTTATGAATCAAAATCTAACTTCTGTGTATATATTTATGTACTTTATTGTTTTTTATGAAAAAAAAAATATTAATCATTTTAAAAAATCGTGTCTTTGGATAAAATTTAACTTATATAAAAACTTTCAAATTATTACAAATCGTTTAAATCGTAACACACATAAAAATGTTATTCACGTACTGTATAAATATTATTTATATACATTTTTTAGAGTTTGTGTAACTTTTGTTTTCATCAAAATTTCATTAAAAACTACAATTGTTACAAAAAACAGCAAAATACTACAAAAGGTAGAATAAGTTAAACATGAAACTAAAAAGATCTTGACATATAAATATGGTGATTTTAATAAATGTAAAATTAGTAGAACAATTTTTATACTGTATTAAAATCTTTAAATTCAATTTCTGAGAAACTAATTTTCAATTTTTTGTTTCACGGTGAATGCAGGATTTCTTTTTAAGATATTAAAGTCGAATTTCAGAAAATATTTTTTTATTTAGTGTTATCTTCAGTATAGAGATAATAATTTAATCTCTGTGTATATATTTATGTACTTTATTGTGCTTTTTGTGAGAAAAGAACATTAGTTTTTTGTAAGAAATTGAGTTCTTGCATAAAAAAAGACAAATTTTCAATCTTTCAAAAGTATTACAAATCTTATTGCTCTAAGCATAGATAATGATGTTATTTATGGACTGTATAAGTGTTATTCGAATATATTAATTAGAATTTTCAATACAATATTTTTGAATACAATGCTTACCGTAACTGCAATTTTTCTCACACAAGATCCCCAATATTTCCAAAATTATATTTAATTTTGTAGAAATTGTACTTGAATTACTAGTTTTATGCCTCATTTTTCATATAAAAAAGTGTTTATTTAGTTGAAAATTTATGTATTTCAAAAAAAGTTATCCGTAGGTTGTCACATACATTAAACAGTTTTTGAAATTTGGGTAAATTTAAATTCCAAATAAAAATAAAAAAAAATTTTACTATACAATGCTTTTGTACTATATATAATTGAGAAGTGAGACAACAATAATTTTAAAAAGTATGAAAAATATGTTTTATCTAAATATGAATTATATGTTTTATATAAAGAAGAATATGTTTTATATAAGTATTAATTATATGTTTTATATAAATATGAAATATATGATTTGGATTACGAAAACTTTACATTTTCTTAGACATTTTATGAAATATAAGCACATCTTATTTCTGCTGTAATTGTTAGTATCACTTCAAAGCTCTATTTTTAACTTAATCATATTTTAAGAGTCTAAAGTAACTCCTATATATATATATATATATATATATATATATATATATATATATATAATCATGACACAATACTGAACGCATAAAATACTACAATAGAAGAAGGCTTTAAATTTAATAGAAGAGTAATCTATTTTTTTCTTTATTAATTTATTATTAAATAAGTAAAGATTAACCCAAAAATTGCAGATCAAACACTAACCTGCAATCGCTTGACTTTAATGCAAAGGTATAAGGTCTGTCACAAACAGTTTGGAGTATAACAATAAATTAGGCGAAATGATCAATATCAAATTAGGCTTTTTACTTGCATGTCTGGTCTCTTCAAAGTTGTTTACTTAGTAAAATTTCAAAATATAACTATTGAGTTCGGTTTTACTCTTTTCAATAAAAAACTTTCGAAAAGCAAAAAAAATATATATATATATAAAAATTTTAATTTTTGAAACGAAATGATAAAAATGCTAAAGTTGTCCATTAAATAGTATTGGAACCTTCTCGATCTGTCATTGTCCGCAATCAAAAATATATTCATTTAAAAAATAAATTTAATTGGATTTCTCCTTTAAAGAAAAAATATTGTAACACAAGTTGTATTCGAGATGATCTTGTTTTCTTCATCTACGATGAACAATTTAGAACTGTCTTTGTGTAGGTACGCAAACTATCTTTTTAAATTTAGCAATATTGTGTAAGGTTTTCGCCCGTGGGTGATACCTTACTTCTAAGTTTTCTTCGTGAACTAGTGGTATGGGAGTGAATGAAGAACCAGGCATTCCCATGATCTTAAAATGTCTTTAGTAAGATCTTAATTTAAACACTAACAATGAAAATATTTATATTATAACTTAGCGGATCTGAGGTGAGAAAACACAAAATACGTATTACCAAATATCCTAATCCCAATATATACACAGTTCTAATAGATAACAGAATTATCCAACTTTAATCTCTTGTTTAACCGCAATCCTCTCGGATGCTAAATATATTTTATTTATCTCGCGTGGAATAGTATACACCTTGACTTGATCGTTCTGTCACGGATAGCTTCACACTCAATGTCAGGTTTATTCTCTTCTTTCAGTTCACGCGCTTTAACTCAGACTAAAATAATCACTTCCCAATAGGTCACACGCTTACGTTAAACTTCTTCTATTTAAAAATTTTCTAATTTGCATATTTACGCTTCGCTTCTGGATTTGGTTGGAAAGAATTTGCCTTTGTGGCCCAATAGATGCCAAGATGAATTTTTAATAGAAAATGCGATGAGCCCGTCACAACCTCCTCCAAGAAGCGAAACGTGATTTATTCGAGAGTCTTAATGGCCCATAAGAAATTAAATGCCTAAATTTTATTTGTCTTAGTTTTAACTTTCAACCTTACTCTGAAATTTGAACTTTAAACATTCCTCTGAAATTTGAACTTTCAATATTTGTCTTAATCTTTAACTCTTAATATTCAGAATACTTTTACTCAAATAATAATACCAAGATTATTATGTATATGTTTTTCTCAAATAAAATTCACTTTTACCTATTTATTAAGGTATATCCCATTCGGATAACAGATCCTAGGGAAAAAACCACATAGCTTCTGGTTAAAAAAGAAGGTCCATACACATACCGATCTTACATTTTTAAATATACTTAAAACTATTTTACTTTTCATCTGTACAAGGTATTTCATGGGGTGGCCCCTAGGGCTTACAATTCAGACCTAAAAAGAAAATCTGCCTTTTTGCAATCATCAAGGTCAGCCACCCTGAAACAAAAACTCTTTAAATATCTCACCATACAATTACATTTTACAAATTTCTTACTTTATATGCAATCATTAAATGACAACTATGTTTCATATATACACCTCATCTGATTTTCTAAATAAAATTCCTCTCAAATCACGCAGCGCTGTTGGTGTTATTGTTAATAATGCGTCTATGCCACGTTCCTAAAACCAAATGCACATTAATATGAATCAATAAAACAATATATATATATATATATATATATATATATATATATATATATATATATATATATATATATATATATTATATACAATTACAAACATTTTTTTTAATAATCACTTAAAACAAACAACCCAAAGAATAATCGAATCTCAGCGAAGTCATACAAAGCAGTAAGCAAATGTACATATACAGTTGTTTCTCCTGAAAAAATTTTTGAAAAATTTTACAAGACCAAAAGTAAGTTCATTTTTCAATCTTCTAGAGAAATGCACCCATTGCAGCTTCAACTTTTGCCTTATTTATAATTTTTTTTTAAATAACCTGTATGACTTTCGTGCTGCAATAATTCTCCTGGCTGCCTGTCAGAAAAATGTATAATGAAGCCATAAAACCCGATTTTTATGTCTTGTAGTTGACGTCTCCTACTAGGACCTCCAGGGAGAGGGATCTGTTGCTGTTCGTTCCTCCTTTCCTTTCCTGGCAATGATGTTGTTGACCACTTCAGATTCTGGTATTCCTGCTGCTTGACCTCATTTGCTTCTCGGCGTAGGGTCTGTACTGTTGTTTCCGCATGCTTGCTATGGATCGAACTGGTCCTCCTTGTTGGGCTATCTTCTCACTAGATGGTCGGGACTCCAATTTTGCACCTCTTCTGGGCCGTAAGCTGTACCCGCTGGTATTTGGCATCACTGTTTCATCTCTCTTGCCTCTCATTCTAAAATAGGGTAAATCGTTACTATTTACCGAAAATTTTCGCTTGGCACCCTGCTACCTCCGACCCTTCCTATACTTTCTCTCTAGTCCTCCAGATCCAGATTTTCACGATCTTTTAAATCCCAAAGTCTCCTTTCTACACTTATTTGTTCTTCTATTTGGTTCTGCCCAAGAGCTGGGTGATGGCCTGAGAAGGGGTCTGTGATTACTGGCAGTACTCGCATGCATCCCACCCTGATCTTACTTAAGACCTGTTCCCTTTTTCCCGAACTCACGCATTTTGCCTGACCCATTCTTCCTACTATACTGCGACTCATTTGATATAGGCCGCTTACCTTCAAAATTATTCGTTTTTCAGCTGGAACTATTTTTTTCAGAATATATCCATATATCCATCCTTATATCCATCTCGTCACTTTTCCTATGATGATATAGTCTAGCTTGATCTACTTTGACTGGTATTCTTTTTACCGATCTCCAAATTACTAAATTATTCTGTTTTACCTCTAAAACCCTATAAAGACCTTCAAAATTTGGTTTAAACTTTTTAACCACTTTTTGTGCTGTCGAACTTAAAGGATGCGTTTTCACCAGGACCTAATCATTAATCTTAATCTGAACATCTTGTCTCCGTATATCATAATATTTCGCCACTTTTCGTGCTTTGCCTTAGTGTTTGATCCAGCTTCATCAAATTATTTGCCAATATCCCTTGCGGCAAACTGAGTTCCGTCAGATATGCTCACTAATTTTTGAAATGGGGTAATCAATTTTCGACCTAAAAATAATTCTGCAGGGGTTTTTCCCGTCATTTCATTCACTTCCGTTCGAATAGCATAAGCGAACTCACGTAAGAACTCGTACCAAGTACCATGTTGATCATTCACATAATTTTCAATCATCTGCACAAGATCGCGATTCAAGGGTTCGTTTCTATTCGCCTGAGATCTATATATAACAGTCTTAACATTCCTTATGCCTAATCTTTTACTTAAATGTTCAAACATATCGCATATAAATTGGGGATAGTCATCACGTATTAATTTTATTGAAGCTCCATAACGTGCTATATAAATATCAAATAAACTATCAGCTATTATTCGAGACGTGGCCTTTTTAAGGGGTATGATTTCAGCGATCTTGCTAAAATGATCCGTTATTACTAAAACATATCGGTTACGTCTTACTCGCGACGCAGAATATGAACCTAGCAAATCTAACGTTACTATCTCGTTTGGATAATTTGAGACTATCGGAATTAAGCGACCAGCTGGCAACGCGTTTTTATAATTGTTAACCTGGCACATGTGGCATGTAGATACATATTGCTCAATAAATTTTCTCATTTACGGGAAATAACAAACGTCCCTTATTTTATGGTAAGTCTTAAAGCGTCCTAAATGACCTGTTATGGTCTTATTGTGAAATTCTCTCATTATTTCATTTCTGAAAGATTTGGAATGTATACTCGCAGTTCACCTTGCGTTTTTGCGTATTTCGCATAAAACAACAAGCCCTCAATCATCTTAAGATTGTGAGATCAGTTATCACACTATGTCGCATTAACCGATCTATATTCGGATTTTCCAGATATGTATAGGTATGACCTGATTCCGGGTCCTTTCTTTGCTCTTCAATTAACTGTTCAAGCGACGAAAGTGCTAAATCCCTGATTATTGCCCAATTAACATTTTCTCCTATTATAATTTCAACCGGGTTCTTTCAGAAATCATCAGCCATCGAATTTCGAGTTCCTGGACGTTGTGTTCCCATTCTATATTAAATTCCTCTAATTTGAAAACCCACCTTATCATTCTACTAGACAAATCTTTACCCTTCGTTAAACGCGTCAATGCAGCATATTCGGTTATAACTTTTACTGGCAGCAAACCTAAATACGTTCTGAATTTATTCAGAGCCCAAACTGCCACTAAACACTCTCTTTCCGTTACTGTATAGTTTCTCTCTGCACTACTAAGCGTGTGGGAGGCATGTACCACTGGTCTCTTTTTCTGATTTTGAACTGCGCTATTGAATTTGTATCCACAAGCAATTCAAATGGCTTTTCGAAATCGGGTAATTTTAAAACTAGCTTTAACTTTATAGCCGCTTTGACTGCGTCAAAGGCCTTATGGTCCTCTACTGACCAACAACCCGTTTTAAATTTCTTCTTCAAATTATAAAGGGACTCGCATATAACGGCATAATTCTTAATAAACTTTGAGTACCCCTGGGTAATTCCGAAGAATTTGAATACCTTTTTAGAATTCTTCGGGGTTTTACTATAGCTCGAACCTTTGTCTAGTCATTTGTAATTTCATCTCCTTACTAATTATCAAATCTAAATATTTCAATTTATCACATCCAAATTTACACTTCTCCTTGTTCAAAAATCTCCCTATCACCGGTTTCAAACTAATTTCTATTGCCTTCTGAAAGTTGGCCGCTGCCACTGAGAGCCCGAACGGCATACGCCAGAATGCGTACGTACCATTCTTCGTTACGAAGGCCACACACACACATTTTAACTATATCACTGGAGTTTACCTCGAGTTGAAAGTACCCCTACCTCAGGTCCAGGGTCGACATAATTGTCGTATGGGGATATTCAAAATCAAATCATCAATTAAAGATAAAGGATATCGTGGATAATTCGTAATAGCATTCATCTTTCTGTTGTCCACGTCAAATCGATACGCTTTTTTCTACACAATTCAACTGGCCACACGTACGGAGATTGAATTGGTATTATGGTATCATTTTTCAACATTTTCTCTACATGGTAGTCTAAAATGTTTTGCTTAACCCTGTCATAAAGATATGACCTGGAAACAACTGGTGGCTTATCCCCCATATCAATCTCATGATACAAAACATGCGAAGGCCCCAGTTATTCTGAGAATAATCCTTTAAAACTATTACATAAATCCTTCAACTCCTTTTTATGACTTTCTTCCAACCATGTTTAAGTAAGATGTATTTCCACATTTCCTTCCTCAATCGTTGTAACAACTTTTTCAACCTATGAATCCGGGATTTCCAACGCTTTCCGATCAAATTCTAAAATAATCTTCGATCCACTAATGAAGTCAACGCCGAGAATACATAGGTATTTTAAATCTACCAAAACGTAAAAGATCCAAGGTTTCGCAAATTCTCTGATCCGCACATTCAATTCAATTATACCAACGTTCCGACAACACTCCCCTGTGCCGTGATCACTTGAGCACGTGATTTTTTCACTTGCTTATAAAAAAAATATTTTCTATAGATATCCTCGGACATAAATCATTTCTTCGCACCTGTATCCCAAAAAGCTTTCGTAAAAGTTTTATTTAACAAAATGGGAACATATGGAAGTTTCACCGAACACATGCATATAGCAGATAATTTAATTGGTACCTCTTTTACCCACTACACGACTGATCATTTTGATCATCTTTAATCTTCAAAGCATTTAATCGACCCCCATGCCTTTGATTAGCTCTACTAAAATTTGTTCATGAACACCTATTTCTACGGTCCTCTCGACTAAATCTTTCATTTTGAACTCTATTTCCCGATTGATATCCTCTTTCAAATCTTCGATCATTTCTATTCAGTACATTATTTCTTTCGAACCACTAATTTATTTGATGACCAGACTCCTAATTACCCCTATAATTATTTCTGCCATTACTCGTTCTATGGAAAACTTCCGAATTTCTCCAATTCCTCTGTCTGTCACCATGATTAGACCTCCTACTCTCATTCCAACCTCGTCGTTCAACATTACCACTATTCCTCGAACCCTGCATTTTCTTGCAAGAATATCGTTCTTCGAATTTCACTAATACCTCTATTAACTGGGCTGTTATTTTGGGGTTTCTAACCTCTACGTAATCTTGGACCTGTGCTTTGAGGCGAACAAAAATGTGGTCCACTGAAACTTGTTGGACATACTAAGTCCTAGTTTTTATGTACTTTGAGCTGATCATAAATAAAATCAGTCGGTTTCTAATTCCTGTTCTGCTGGGACGCATAAAACTGACTTTCTAATTATTTTCTATTACGGACAACGAGGAAGTTTTTAGTTAACGCCGCCTTAAATTGTGTGACGTCCGAGGCTATATTTTTCACTAATGCTGACCCAAATACCAGTCGCGAGCCCTTTCAAGGAGATGACCCTTCAAATATGCACATGATAAATCACTGGGTAACTCTAGTAGTTTAATTTGATTATCAATGTCCTCAATAAAATCCTCTACATTCTCGGACCCAGAAAAATATACCTTCTGCTAACCTCCTAACACTGCTGCACCTCCTACCTCGGGGTGAGGGAAGGTAAACCGGGATAGGTGCCATTGCAAGGTTTTCACCCGTGGGTGATACCTTACTTCTAAGTTATCTTCGTGAACTAGTGGTATGGGAGTGAATGAAGAACCAGGCGTTGCCATGATCTTAAAATGTCTTTATTAAGATCTTAATTTAAAAACTAACAATGATAATATTTATATTTTAACTTAGTGGATCAGAGGTGAAAAAACACACAATACGTATTACCAAATAAGCACGAGTTGTTTGATCACTATATCCCCGCCTATTCCAAATCCCAACCTATGCACAGTCCTAATAGATAACAGAATTATCCTATCTTAATGTTTTGTATAATCGCTATCCTCTTGGATCATAAATATATTTTGTTTTTCTAGCGTGGATAAACAAAACTCTTCCTTCAGTTCCCGCGCTTAAACTCAGACCATTATAAGCACTTCCCAACGCTTACGTTAAACTTCTGCTATGTAAAAGATTTCTAATTTGAATAATTCACGCTTCGCTTCTGAATTTGGTTGGAAAGAGTTTGCCTTTTTCGGCCCTAAAGATCCCAAGAGGAATTTTTAGTAGAAAACGCGATGGGACCGTCACAATTAAAAAATAAAAGGAATGCCTAAGATATACTTTCATCAAAATTTTGTACGTATTGTTCATTGTTTAAATTTTCTTTCTACTTTTTTTATTTTAGTTTATTTAGTTTCTTATTTAGTTTAATTCAACATTACGTATAATATGGTATCATAAATTTTTCATAACAGATTTTTCAACTTCATACCCGAAAAAATGAGAATGGCCTTCATTGTGAAATATTAGGTGTGTTTAGTTTCAAAACAATATAATCTAACTAGTATTAACTAAAACTAATGAAATTTTACTACAAGGGTTTACTTATGAGGGTATTCCTATAGAAAGATAGATATTTCATTTTAATTAAAATAATGGAAGTTTTAAAACCGGATTATCTTATGACTTCTTACCTGGTTCCAAGAATTCTTTATCTCGTCTGAAGAGGAACAAAGAAAAAGAAATGATAGAGAATCTTTTGGACATCCTTATATTCACTATGATGACATAATATAACGACTCAGAATTAATTTACTCACAGTGTATGCATTAGTTATATAATATAATAATTTATTTTGAGTTTTACAGCTAATTATATCAATGAAGTTAAAACAAAGGAATGCTTTTATTGGGGCATGGGGATTGAAAAAAAATTCATTCTGTAATACTAATCAATTTTTTTAAAAAAATAATTACCATTTTTTATTATCATTTATCGGAAATAATTTTTACTTTACCAGAAGTTATTTTCGGATTTGTTTAATAGAACTAAAGAATATTCCAAACTGTGCAGGAATTTTACTAAGGAATGCAATTTCATTCCCTTACAATGGAGAGGAAATTAAGCCTGACTTACAGTCAAGGCTTAAGGAAAAATTCTGTGCTTTAAACTGCATAAATTTGTTTCTTAAAAAGAGATTTCTCACATGTGATATCAGGAACTAATCTAACAAAATACACTGCTGGACAATTGCTAAGGACGGATAACACTATCATCCATAGCAACCACAAAATGAAAGGAAGCAAAATGTGGAAAATTAGAATAAGTGCGGGATATTAGTAAGAAGAAGTATGAGTATGCAAATTTTTTTCCACGTCTGTTCATCACGTTATAGCGTTCATAAGAGCTTTAAAGGTTTTGACGCGTGTGGACAGTTGTTGTTTCACATCAAAGTTTTACAGGAAAGATTTAATAGACCAACTTAAAATTTTTGGCATGTCTTCCCAACATCCCATAGATGATTTTATGCAAGGCCGAATTATTGGAAAGATCGAAGAAGGGCAAAAAATAACAGATGTTGCCAGAGAGTTCGACATCGCTCACAGCGTTGTTTCACGGTTGTGGAAGTCATTTAAAACTACTGAAATGTGTAGTAGACGACACGGAGGAGGTCGTGTTAGAAGTACGACGCCTGCAGAAGACAGATATATCGTTCTATCAGCAGAAAGGAACAGGCGCACCACAGCTCAGCAGGTGGCAGATCAGTTTCTTGCTGCTTCAGGAAAGCAAATCTCCCGAAAAACTGTTGCGAGACGTTTGAGGGGAGGAGGATTATACGCACGCAGACCTGTTGTGTGTGTCCCATTGACCAGACAGCACCGTACTGCCCGTTTGCAATGGTGTCGTGAGCATCACAATTGGACTGAACAGGACTGGGCATGCGTACTATTCTCAGATGAGAGTAGGTTCAGTCTGTCATCGGATTGTAGACGCCAACTGATCTGGCGCGACAGTGGTACTGCTTATCGTCCAGAAAATATCAAGGAAAAGAACCGATATCCGACATGCAGTATCATGGTGTGGGCCGGCATCATGATCAATGGCCGCACGCGCCTACATGTGGTTGCGAATGGGACTATGACGGGCCAACGATACATTGACGAAGTTCTACTTCCTCATGTTCGCCTTTTCCGTGGTGTTGTCGGTGATAAATTTGTTTTTATGGATGACAACGCAACATGTCATCGAAAACTCGCTGTTCAGGATTGTCTAGATAGCAAAGGTTTTCAACGTCTCGTAGGGCCAGTGTGTTTTTCAGATCTAAACCCCAATGAAAATGTGTGGGATGCTTTGGGGAGGCAAGTTGCTGGTCGAAACTATCATCCGACAAACAAGAACACCGTTATCCGTGCACTCACAGAGGAATGGGTAAATTGCCTCAACAGCTGCTGGATAATGTTGTGCAAAGTATGGTACGACGTGTGGAATGTTGCATCACACTCCACGGTGGACATATCCCGTACTGATACCTTTCTTTAAGGTACCTGCTGACTTTTAGATGCATTGTTTCATTTCTCCGTACGCAGATCAAATGAACACTTTTTTTCTTTCAGATGTTTCACAGCTTTTGTACTTTCCAGAACAATAAATATTCTTTATTCTAATGTCTGAACACTGTGGCAACTATATTTCATCCTACTAGGCCCCATGTCTCGCTTAATGTTATGCTACATAGCAATTTGTGATCCGTCCTTAGCAATTGTCCAGCAGTGTATATTAAATGCATCATATAGATGCTTTTCTTAAAGTATTTGCTCTTCGACTAACATTCCACACATATTTTATTAGTAAAAACCAATAAGTATATCTTCAAATGCTATTTAAAGCATATTTTGTCTTCATGTGCATTAAGGTACCGACTACGTTCGGTACCGTGATGTTAAAAAGGCGCATAAATGGAAAATTTTCATGATATTTAGTGTCCCTTACATTAGGATACAGGTATATAGTTTTAAGAACATCTTGACAAAACAATTTATTAAAAGACAATATTTCGGCTAAAAATTAACTTAGAATAAACTTTTTTTCAAAATGTTCTCCTTTTGTGAAAAATGCTACTATTATAATAATATTTTGCCAGCCTCAGACCTCTGTACAGAGGCTCAACTATGATGTTTGAAAAATTCACATTATTTTCAGTTACTACAAAACTTGGTGTAGATATTGCCGACCAAATGGCTTGGAAATATTCTCTGAAGGCAGGATCAAGGAGGTGGGCAGTTAAAGTACTCTACAATACTGTTGATCTTGCAGGGATTAATTCATGGGTTTAATAAAAATAAGTTACTGCTAAAAAAACTTATGAGAAGAGAATATCTTCAGCGACTTATTGAAGTGAGGCTTTGGGTAGCCTAGAAGTTAGAGCATCGGACTCCAGACCGGAAGGCCTGGGTTCGATGCCCGATGCCACCAAACACCCTCTGAGTACACACGGAGTACGTGCTCGTTAACCCTCTAAGTGGATACCTTCCTCCTGAAAAGTTATTCCGAAAGCGTTTTACTCTTATTTTGCAATTGCCTTCAAAAATGCAAGACTTCAATTATTTCCCCCTTTTAGAACTTGGGAGGTCGAACGGGGACAATTTTATGACCTAGTTCGGTTAAACCTTTAAAAGGGGGAAAGGATTTCAGAAAAGTGCGGCTAATCCGCTTTTGAAAACGTTTCTTGAAGGCAGAAAAATCCGTGCAGTCCATTTTCGAAGCATCTTTACACTGACGGAATTTTCCGTGCTATCCGGTTAGAGGGTTAAATCAGTGGGTCCGTAGTCTTTTGAGCTTAATCACGAGTGCAGGGACACTGGAGAATATTTTCTTCCCCTTCAGTTAACATGCAGAAATTGTGGAGGTGGAGATAGAGGTCGTGTCTTCCTCTATCGTCCCTTCGGGGAATTTCGCCGAGCTAAAATCGTACTGTCACCAAAATGGTGCTCAAGGCCAACGACAGACGTATCTCTTGCCCATGCCAC
Organism: Trichonephila clavipes; assembly: GCA_019973935.1. Lineage (NCBI taxonomy): Eukaryota > Metazoa > Arthropoda > Arachnida > Araneae > Nephilidae > Trichonephila > Trichonephila clavipes. Next base: position 223,769 of record BMAU01017939.1, on the reverse strand, counting down.
GATGCATTTCGTGGGCCTCGACCTGACTACGTCAGACAGGTTGCATTAGAAAACAACAATACTTATTGAAGTGTTGCATAGTTCGTATATTCGCAAAAGAAAGTCAGATAGAGTGTTTTTTTTTCCACGTATAGAAGTTTAAGTTGGCATTACTTTCCAAGATGGCGACCGATTTATCAGCTGTCAAGTGATTTATTTTTAGTTTGGTTTGGCAATTCATCATGAATAGACTCACGCCTGAACAACGCGTTCAAATTGTGCAATTTTATTTCTAAAATAATGGTCGATTTTCATAAGCGAATTTTGTTTAGCGATGAAGCGCACTTCTGGTTGAATGGCTACGTCAACAAACAAAACTGCCGCTTTTGGAGTGAAGCTAATCCACAAGTGTAAGTCGAAACACCGTTACATCCAGAAAAACTGACTGATTGGTGCGCTTTATGGGCTGGTGGAATCATTGGTCTGTACTTCTTCAAAAACGATGAAGGCCACAACGTTACAGTCAATGGTGATCGGTATAGAGCCATGATTACTTTTTCCTGAATTGAACACTCATGATGTCCAGGAGCTGTGGTTCCTACAAGACGGCGCAACATGTCACACAGCTCGTGCCACAATGGATTTATTGAAAGACACGTTTGGTGACCGCCTAATTTCACGTTTTGGACCTGTGAATTGGCCTCCAAGATCTTGTGGTTTAACACCGCTAGACTATTTTTTGTGGGGCTATGTAAAGTCATTGGTCTATGCAGATAAGCCACAAACGCTTGACCATTTGGAAGACAACATTCGCCGTGTTATTGCCGATATACGGCCACAAATGTTGGAAAAAGTCATCGAAAATTGGACGTCCAGATTGGACTACATCCGACCCAGCCATGACAGTCCTATGCCAGAAATCATATTTAAAATGTAATGCCACACGATTATCTTTCGACTAAAAAAAATGTCAATCAAATAATGCATCGTTAATTTATTGCAATTTCAAGTTCTATAGCACTAAAAAAACACCCTTTTTTAGACAAAAGCGGATACTACTAAGAATCTGCGCATATGTGACAAAGGGTTTATTGCAAAGATTTCCAGTGTCGAAACAAAACTACATACTTCTTCTGACTGTAAAATACCGATAAGTGGAAAATGTACAAAATATATATAAATAAGTTACCCAAAATATGCATGAACTGTGTAGGAAATCTCGAGTGTTAGAAATTAAAAAAAAATATTTCTATTCAAGTTTTCTGAATATTTTATTAACAGTATACAATATTACATATTGTAATATCTTATTATTTTTATTACTTATTATAACAATTTAATGTTAAAAATGAATAAATGCCGTTGCCACATAATTACAGTCTACTTTTAGCATAACAATACGGGGTCTTATTAATTAAGGTCAATTTGTCCCAGCCTGCGATTTTAGGTATACCGAAACTGCCGCGGTTCTAGTATTAAATTAATTTCATCAGTTTATGCCTCATTTCATAGTGCTATAAGGCAAATATGAATAAAGAATCCCTCCATATAACATTGTATTAAGAGTTAACGGAATGTTTATAATATTGAATGCTGATAAGGGAAATGACGATTTCCTTTGTAGCCATGGTAGCTTAGAGATCGATGTAATGGACTCGTGTTTAGAGTATCATGAGTTCAAGCCTAGTACCACAAAAGATCCGCTATGCATAGATGACTGATGCACGTTAAATATGTCGAGGATCAAACGTCCTTCCGTTGGTGTGATGTGGAAGTTAGGAGAGGGGGTTCCAGCTCAGGTGTCTTACTTCTCTATTAACGATTACGAAGGGTGCTATCAAAAGCCCTCGAGTAGCTGAATATTGCGACACACGTTAGTAATCACTCAGTTACTCCTTCTTTACTGTATCACAAGTGGAATACATTGAGAGTTTAATTACTTTATTGTATTTAAAATTTCACTTTGTTACTTGAATCTATCTTTCAAGCAACCCAAAAGTAATAACAAGGAGTTATGCATAATGTTGCGTGGTTAGACTGTTTTCTTTGATTATCGTTCACATTCTTAAATGAATTTCTGCTTTTCAAAGCGATGGGATATTTTCAACTTATATACTCATAGTATCCTTTGCCTACATAAAAAAGACAATTAAACAGCTCTTTTCAAGAATCAGAGCAAAACAATAGTTTGCAAATATCTATAAATTTCGAGCGTTTCCAGATATTTTACATACACAAGCTTTTATTTAACTTGCAATGTAAAATGTTGGGGTGGAATCTTGCAACTCAATTTTGAAGCTGATGTCTTCAAACGAATGAGCTGATATTTTGTATACCCGTTTAGTTTTGGTGACAATGCATGTTTGGACCATTTATATTCCGATATCGCAATTGGTTAAAAATCTATTAGATCAAGTAATTTGTTCGGGTGGAATATCTTGCAACTCAATTTTGAAGCAGATGTCTTCAACCAAATGACCTAAAATTTGGTATACTCGTTTAGTTTGAATGGCAGTTCATGTTTGGACCCTTATATTCCATTTTGTTAAAAAGTTATTAATTCAAGTAATTTGCGCGGGTGGAATCTTTCAAATAAATTTTGAATCTGATGTCTCCAACCGATTGAGCTGAATTTTTATATACACGCTTTGTTTGGATGACAATTCATGTTTTGCCGATTTATATTCCGATATCGACCTAGTTACTGTAACGATCTTGTTGAGGTGTTAAGGAGGAGTTATGTTTACTATACAATAGTATGTCAACCGGGACCATAGCTCAGATTGTAGAGCGCTCGCTTAGCATGCGAAAAGTACGGGGATCGATGCCTCCAATTAATATTTTTTCTTGTAAAATATGTTTGAAATTCGCTTGATTTGTACAACTAGATATTTTACAATACTTCCGTTTGTATACGTACAAAGAGTATACTATATTTTTACAAGCTTTTAATTAACTTGCAATGTGTAAAATGTTCCGGTGGAATCTTGCAACTCAATTTTGAAGCAGATGTCTTCAACCGATTGAGATGAAATTTTGTATACACGGTTAGTTTGGATGACAATGCCTTTTTTGACCATTTATAATCCAATATTGCATTTAGTTAAAAATATATCAATTAAAGTAATTTATTCGGGTGCAATCTTGCAACTCAATTTTGAAGCTGATTTCTTCAACCAATTGAGCTGAAACTTTGTATTCACGTTTAGTTTGGATGACAATGTATGTTTGTGCCATTTATATTCCATATAGCAAATAGTTAAAAAAGTATTAACGTAATTTTTTCGAGTGGGATCTTGCCAATCAAATTTGTAGCTGATGTCTTCAACCAATGGAATGGTTTTTGGTTATAATATAGTATTATTCTAAAAGCAAAAAAAATGAGTTCTAATATTTTTTTCGTTAATTTTGCTTTGTGTAATGTTGTTTTGGACTTACAGCGTTTTCCCTTTCTCCCATTATTATCTTGTTGCTTCCCAAAAAAAATATCTATATGTAACATGAACGTGGCCTCGTGGAAAAAAAGACAGATCTAGCCTGTTCAAAATTAACTGAAAAATGACCTTGCAACAATGATGGGTTTACTGAGATGAACAGACTGAGAAACCTGTACAGTGATAACTAAAAAATAAAAAATAAATTTTAAGTACAAAAACTTTTTTTAAAACAAGCTTTTATTTGTATGCTCTAAAAAAATAAAATAAACTTTTCTTTTAACCCTCTAAGCGGATAGCAGGGAAAATTCCGTCAGTGTAAAGATGCTTCGAAAATGCACTGCGCGGATTTTTCTGCCTTCAAGTAACGTTTCAAAAGCGGATTAGCCGTACTTTTCTGAAATCCTTTCCCCCTTTTAAAGGTTTAACATCTTGAAAGATAATTAGGGACGTTGGAAGCAACACAGCAGGACACTGATAGGAAGTTTTATGGCTCGCAGGGAACCCCGTGTTTTGACCCTGGGGCAATCGTAAAAAATGGGGGGGAAATTTCCTTAGACCCCAGGAAGTGTTTATTTGTTACCTCGTATTTTAAAAGTTTTGAAAAGTCCAACGCATAAGTAAAATATGTTACAATTCCCTTTTGGTTTCATATTAATTTGAAACTGGGGGTTTCATATTAATTTTGGGGCGTGTCAGTGCAATCTGCTATTTTATATAGTTAGACAAATTATCTTTTTTTAAGTATATTCTTTCGCTTCATTTTTCTTATTTTAATCAAAGATTTCAGTTTTTGAAACATGATTATTTTATTATGATTATTTTATTATTTTATTATTTAAAAATTAATAAAACACCAAACTCTTTAAAATTTAAAACCTTTTCAATTTTACAACGACTAAAAATGAATAAATTTAAACTTCATCAAATCATTTGAAACATTTTCTTACACTTTGATAAAAATAATAACGAAAAAAAACTAATTAAGATTTATTAGTTTTTTTTTTAGATTTCAAAGCCTAAGCGTTCAGGGAAGTTTAAGTACAGTGCCTGGTTATATATTGTTAAAATACACCGAATTATATTTGAATTTTAAGTACTTGAACTTCAGTTTACATCAAAGACAACATGGATGAAGATTTTCACACATTTTTTTTATAACTTGAATAATTAAATAAATAGTAATCAAAAATATACGGAAACATTTACAGTAGACATTTATGCATATAAATATACATAAAAATCAATTTTAAATTCGAGCTATTGAAAAACATTCGAATTATATATTGTTCAAAAATATCTATTTATACAAAATACCTCAACATTTATCTTTTTTAAAGGCTAACTGAATAAGTAATTAAAATCTGGATATGTTTTGAAATATCGACCTTTTAAAGCTAGAAATTTTATGTTAGAAATTCCATTTGAAATTTCAAAATAAAAATGCATCGCGCAGTTAAAAATTATTTACCATAAGTTTTAGCAATTGTTTAAGTATAATAAAAATTTCAAATTTTATTATATAGCTTCTTTGGTATCTTTTAATATAGTTCGAAGATTTCCTACAATTCAGTTGAAATCTGCATGCTAAGAGCAAAAATTAAACTAAAAAAATTGATGAATATACAATTACAATAAATTCTTACATAGGAGCAAAACTGAGAAGCTAAAGCGTAGGAATGAAACATTTTGAGTATATCTGAAGTAGTTTTCAAAATATTTATTTTAAAGTTTAGAAAATTTGTGTGCGTTATGTTATACTTAATATTAATTAAATGGTTAAAATAATATGTTAATATTAGTCATGTAAGCAAAAAGTGTTAAGAGACTCCCCCAGGAGAAGCAAAATTTCTTGCAGCGGTCCACACCGTCTTAGCTACAAGATGACAGAAATGGGAAGAGATGAGAGCCACATCAGTAACTGAACTGGAAAAAAAGACATCACCATATTTCTTGCAATCTGGACCACACAGAAATATGAGACCCGGGGAAAGTAGCAGCAAGAAAGATATGAAATCCCAAAGTGAATCATCGACAGCGGAATCCAAAAAGAAACCAGAAAAGTAAGAAAGACAAATCCCTATCAACTCAGAAGCTAAGCAGATGCCACCAAGAGATAAGAACATCCAGGAAGGCAAGTCCCTATCCACTCAGGAGCGGAGCTGGATCAAGGAGGCAAGGAGAAGAAGCAAGAACAACGAGCAAGGAGAAATGATCCAGACCCTATAATTTGCTAAGACGAGGGAATTCTAGGAAATCAGGTTTTGCCTCAGCAGCAGAGAGGAGGTTTGGGATGAAACAATTCGCAAAAGGCGCCAGTCAAAGATTGGGTTGAATTGAATTCCTCAGTGGTGACTCACAACAGGGAGTCTGTAAAGAAAAACTTTAGGTTGTAATTTTGTTTTAAATGTTTCACAAGCAGTCAGGCCCTTTTTGTAGAAAGCATGTCCGGTTTTGTAATTATTTTTTGGAGCAAATGTTGGTCACCAAGTTGGGAGTCCTTTTCTTCCACTTGAAAAACTAAGTTTTGTATTTAAATTTCTTCCAAATATTGGAATCCATTTTTTTCGATAGAAAATTGTGAATTGGCTAAGACGTTTAATCTAACGGAGTTAATGGTTAAAGCAGTTGTATAAAAAGTAAAGAAAAAAAATTCTAGATGTCACAAAAAATGTTCAGTATTTGAATGCAACTACCATTCGTAAACGCTACTGTATTATAGCTGAAACAGTAATTACATTAAAATTATGGTGTTACAACGAAGAAAGTGTGAAAACATGTCCAGTTGATCAGAACACTGTATGCTTTCAAGCTAAGATGATTTTTAAGAGATTAAAAGAGAATGTTGAAGCGATTTCAAAAGATCAAGAATTTAAAGCTAGTAAAGGTTATTAACCATATTTAACCCTCCAATGAACAGAACGGATTTTTCCGCCCTACTAGAGATGCTCCGAAAATGGACTGCACTGATTTTTCTGCCTTCAAGTAACGTTTTCAAAAGCGGATTACCCGCACTTTTCTGAAATCCTTTCCCCCTTTTAAGGTTTAACATCTTGAAAGATAATGAGGGACGGAGGAAGCAACACAGCAGGAGTTTTATGGCTCGCAAGAACCCCGTGTTTTGACCCCCCACACAATCGTAAAAGATCGGGGAGAAATTTCTTTACAACCCAAGAAATGTTTCTTCGCTAGCTTGTATTTTAAAAGTTTCCAAAAGTCCCAACGCATAAGTAAAATATGTTACAATTCCCTTTTGGTTTCATATTAATTTGAAACTGGGGGTTTCATATTAATTTTGGGGCGTGTCAGTGCAATCTGCTATTTTATATAGTTAGACAAATTATCTTTTTTTAAGTATATTCTTTCGCTTCATTTTTCTTATTTTAATCAAAGATTTCAGTTTTTGAAACATGATTATTTTATTATGATTATTTTATTATTTTATTATTTAAAAATTAATAAAACACCAAACTCTTTAAAATTTAAAACCTTTTCAATTTTACAACGACTAAAAATGAATAAATTTAAACTTCATCAAATCATTTGAAACATTTTCTTACACTTTGATAAAAATAATAACGAAAAAAAACTAATTAAGATTTATTAGTTTTTTTTTTAGATTTCAAAGCCTAAGCGTTCAGGGAAGTTTAAGTACAGTGCCTGGTTATATATTGTTAAAATACACCGAATTATATTTGAATTTTAAGTACTTGAACTTCAGTTTACATCAAAGACAACATGGATGAAGATTTTCACACATTTTTTTTATAACTTGAATAATTAAATAAATAGTAATCAAAAATATACGGAAACATTTACAGTAGACATTTATGCATATAAATATACATAAAAATCAATTTTAAATTCGAGCTATTGAAAAACATTCGAATTATATATTGTTCAAAAATATCTATTTATACAAAATACCTCAACATTTATCTTTTTTAAAGGCTAACTGAATAAGTAATTAAAATCTGGATATGTTTTGAAATATCGACCTTTTAAAGCTAGAAATTTTATGTTAGAAATTCCATTTGAAATTTCGAAAAAAAAAATACATCGCGCAGTTAAAAATTATTTACCATAAGTTTTAGCAATTGTTGAGTATAATAAAAATTTCAAATTTTTTATTATATAGCTTTTTTGGTACCTTTTAATATATTTCGGCCGCGGTAGCCGAGTGGTATAGGTATAGGAACGTGGCTTGCTTTGTCACGAGTTCGAGCCCAGTACCACTAAAGACCCGCCGTGTAGGGCAGCGATGCACGTTAAATCTGTCGAGAGCTGAAATGTCCTCCCGTTGGTGTGGTGGGGTATTAAGGAGAGGGGGTGCCAGCTCAGGTGTCGTCCACGTCACTTGACCATGGTTCAAAATTACGTGGTCCGTCGCCAAAAGCCTTGGAGTAGCTGAACAGTGCGACGTTAATATTCAATGATTCATTTAATATATTTCGAAGATTTCATACAATTCGGTTGAAAACCGCATGCTAAGAGCAAAAAATATACTAAAAAAATTGATGAATATACAATTACAATAAATTCTTACATAAAGAAGCAAAACTGAGAAGCTAAAGCGTAGGAATAAAAAATTTTGAGTATATCTGAAGTAGTTTTCGAGATATTTATTTTAAAGTTTAGAAAATTTGTGTGCGTTATGTTATACTTGATATCAATTAAATGGTTAAACAAATGTGTGTTAATATTATTCATGTAATCGTTTGATGACACATTCATATACTAATAAAAATTATCATGGTCATTGATGCGAATGTCAAGAATTTTATGTAATTTTAAATTCAGACATTAAGATATTGATGTAGAAAATATAAAACGAAGATCTAAAATACATGAAAAATGCAGGCTGCTATAAAATGATCTTGACAAACAAAATTCGGCATTTTCACTTACTATAGTAGAGCCGGCTTAGTCAGGGGCGATCTGGAAAAACAGAGAGAGAACCGCGGTTTTGATGGATGCCGCTCTAGCTTTTAAAGTTCCCAGGAAAAATTATATATATAAAAATTACAAATGCAAAAATAAATCTTGTAATTTTCCATACATTTTTATAACAGCGAATTGTGGACTTGGCTTCCAATACATTGTTGTGTTTGACAATATGTAAGGTAACCAACCCTACTTTAGATAGATTTGTACTACTTTTTCGTAACCGTATTCCTTTTAAAATTAATTCGTGCAGCCGAAATACACCTTTTGCACCCTTAAAAATTTATGTAAACTATAACGGTTAATTTTAATTTATGCAACTTGTGAAATGTTAATAGTTAACCATTTCCGTCTAAACAGTTTACATGAAAAAAAAAGATTGGACTCCTTCATTCATTAGGGATTTATATTAGATTCTAACAATACATTTTATTTTTCACCGAATTGGAACGAGTGGTAGTTTATCGTGCTTCCACACCACAGTTCTGGGGTTCTATTAACGGGCTGCGCAAGGTCGACTCTGCCTTTCATCCCCGCTACATTGGGTCGATAATTGAGTACCAAGCTTGCTTCGGGTCTTAAACACTGAAGGTCTCTCTTCAGTCAGACCACAAAATCGGGACATCTGTTCATGCACCTCAGCATCCAATGGTCACGTGTATTAGGATGGGCACAGTAGTTCCTGGCCCTCTTGGATTGTTGTGCCACTGAGTTTGAGTCTTAAGTTTGAGGATTACCTCACTTTGGAGATACCCCTTAGATAAACATGTATTTCCACTCATTTGCAATTAAACATTTTTCTTCCAATTACGTTTTTTTCAGAAGAAAGTTTGATTTTTCAAATGTATTTGCTTAATAACATATATATTTGTGTATAATATTAAAAACTTGATCAATCCAATATTACATGTTTTTAGCTCCTTTAAAAGCTTTTAGGATTTTACAACTGATCTTACAATCCATATACGTTTTATAGTAGTATATTTAAAAATGATAAAGACATTTTTACGACTGTGTGAGCTTTTATGCCTCGTTTATAAATATAAAAAATTGCATTCAGCTACAGTTTTTAAAATGTACTGAAATAAGTGGAGGATTAGGATACTTACATATTATGAATATTTTTGACTGCAGTAAGATATATTTATATTTCAGTTTCTTTACAATTTTGAATAGAAGTTGTAAGCCATTTTGCGAATAGTTTGATATTGAGTATAAACCCTTAGGCTGTTTAATATTGTAAAGTGTTTTACTTTGATACCAGCACACATTAAAATAAGGCTCATTTGCAGTTATATGATCAGCTTCAGTGATATTTAAATTTTCAAAAATAGTCTACACGTACGAAAACATTCTTTTACAACCGCAAACCACATCTCTCATACTATATCTTCCCTACAGCAGGAAATATTTATGTATACTGAAAAATTTAATACAGGATACATTTCCAAGTGTTAAATTTGTTTTTAAAATTTGGTATGAATACATTGTGGAACTGTCGGTTAACCTCACTGAACAAAATTGTTTTAAGTGTACTGTTTTCAAAAGACAAAATTAATTAGGGAGAACATTTCTCACAATAGAATTTGTAATGACTGAATTGTGTGAAAATGTAGTTATCGATGTGTGACATTTTTCCTTGTAATAAAAGAAACAGAAAGATAACTAATTTAACTTGAGTAGAAAATGGTTAGAAGTACTGTCATGCGCATTTGAAGAAGTATATGCCGCATTAAAATTTAAAATTATTGCCTGAATGTGTGTTATATCCATCACAAATGCCGATGTAGAAAAGGAATTTTTATTTAATACAAGAAGTTCGAAAAGGAGAACACTAGGAAGGAAAATTTAAATTTTTTCCGAAAAATATTCAGTTAACATAAAAATATCTTTTATATGATTTTAATTAAAATAAATTTTAAGTATTGAAATCCCTTTTTATGCTATTTTAAATTAAAAATATAACTGAATAGAGAAAGATCGGTTTTATTTCATAAATATAATCATCGTATGTATATCACCGGATGCACCATTTATTGTGTTATTGTTTAAAAAATGAGATAGGGCCTTTGCTCTTTTTACCTCATTACTTTTTTTAAAAAACAGGAAAGTGAGCGCGTTTTCTTACTCTCATATTCAAAAATGAATACAGGATGCTTTTTCTGGTTCAAATCGCAATACCAAAAAAATATTTTTTTTTTAATTTTTAAAAAATGACAGAAAAATAAATTTTGTTTGAAGAAAATATAATTATTTTTCAACTTTTAACATACTATTTATTTTATTTTTTCCTTTTTTTTACCCTTCATTTTGTTGTAATGTTACTGTGATTGAACATATAGGAGAAAGAAACACCGAATTCCACTACAGCTTTCATACAAGATTGCCCAAGGCAACTTAACAGCTAGCTGTAAACGATTGATCTCTTGGTTCTGACTTGACAAAGGAACTGAACTTGGTTATAAAATTGTCCCCGTTCGACCTCCCAAATTCTAAAAGGGGGAAAGGAAAGAAGTCTGCTGCATTTTTAAAGCGAACTTCCAAAATAAGAGTTAAACGCTTTCGGAATAACTTTTCAGGAGGAAGGTATCCACTTAGAGGGTTAAAACTTTTTTTGCTATCAACTGATAACGTCATTACACAATTTATAATATAAAAGCTTATCGCCAGATTTACCTGTGTAGATAAAGAAGCAAATTAAAGGACTTAATCTGATTAATTTTAAATTTTTTTAAATTTTCAAACTAAGTAAATACGAGTTCTTAAATCTCACGACGAGTTTTTATATTATAAATTGTGCAATGACGGTATAAGTTGATAGCAAAGAAAGTTTTAAAAGAAAAGCTTATTTTATTCTTTTTAGAGCATTTAAATAAAAGCTTGTTTTTAAAAAAGGTTTTATTATTTCAATTTTTTTTATTTTAATGATAATAACCATTTGGCCCTCTATTCTCATTGGGAAGATTAGATAAAACTGAATTGCTTGATTATATATACGTTATGAAATCTGAAATCTAATACATTTATTTGAAAATTCGAATCTTCTCAAGTAGTATTATTCTAATAATAGAAGAAATTTTAATTGGAGAACCTATGTTCTTTAAATTTATACGTTTGGTACTCATTCCTTAAAATATTTCTAGTTAAGTATTTCTGCAATTAAATCATGTTGAAATGTCTTAATATCTATATAAATACAATATATTAGAATAAAATAAAGATACAAGATAAAGATAAAAAAAAACAAAGATGAATAAATTGATTTTAAGAAATAGTTCTAATACAGGATATTTATAATGCAAAATCCTAGAACAGGTCTCTTTTTTGTTTAGCATCAGAATTTTTTCACCAAATGGTGCCAAGGAAAAAACCGTGCTCTTCAAAATGGCGTCAAAGAAGAAAATCATGATGAAAAAAAGCCCTGTTTTCTAAATAAGCGTCAGTTGACGACAAACTTTGAAAAAGCGTAGTTTATAAAATAGATCAATGGAGATAACTGGAAATACATGCTTTAAGTTGATTAAGTAATGATGTGCGTTTCTCTCGGACAAATGCATATAGATTCCAAATTCCCAACATCATTACCAAAACACTATCAATCCATCACTCATGCAAAAATCAATCATTTATTTCATTCAAAAGAATGAAAATTCACTTATCATGATTCTAAGATAAACCTGATTTACAATACTGTTTCTAGAGAAAAAAAAACATCGAAAAGATTATCTTAAAAAATGTAACAGTGGAAACAATTGGAGAAGCATGCTTCAGATTGATATAACTAATGTGTGTGTACCCCTCTTTCTCTCAAATACAAATATTTTTTTACACATTTTCGTTCAAAATTGAAAAAAAAAATCTTGTAACTTCATTTTCTTACTAACTTCGAACTATACCGTTCGAAAGTGACCATTGTACGAAAAAAAAAACTGTAGAAAACACAAGCCAGGCAAAAGTCACTATTTTCTATTAGTTGGCAAGGTTGCCAACTTGGCACACAATTCTAAAAAAATCGGGCATTAAATTATTGTTTCTTAATCAAGGGCTGTGCTAAGATACAACCACTTCTTATATATTAAACTTCGACTGCTAGGGACCGGGATTATTTTTAATTAAAAAAAATTGTGACGTAAAGTTTTTTCATGTTTTCTACTAAATCTGTTTTAGAATGCTTCAATTTATATAATCCCTAAAGTATAATAATGTATTCTAAACACTTCAGCCAAGTTATAAAGGATTAATTGTAGCCCTCAACATATTCATTGAAAATATGAAAAAATATATAAATACAAAATAGGATAGTAAAAATTAAATAATCTAAGAACGTTTTGTCTAACAACACTTCTTTTGAAGCCATGCGAGGAATATTTGTGCCAGTAGACAACCAACCACTCACTCCAGATTAATTTAAAATATACATATATATATTTTTTGAGAAATTAGTTGATACTCTTAAATCAGAATAGGAAGCAAAACCCACAGGCAAATGTGGCTGCGGTCGCCGAGTGGTATAGGTATCGGATCGTGGCTTGGTTTGTCACGAGTTCGAACACAGTTCCAAAAGACCCGCCGTGTAGAAGAGCGAGGCATTTTAAATCTGTTGAGAGCTCAAACATCCTCCCGTTGGTATGGTAGTTAGGAGAGGGGATTGCCTGCTCAGGCTTCGTCCTCGTCACCTGACCATGGCTCAAAATTACGGTTCGCCGACAAAAGCCCTCATCTAGCTGAACAGTGCGAAGTTAATATTAAATCAATCAATCAACCCACAGGCAAATCCTGGGCTATAAATCAAGACATAAAAAGTTTTGTGAGAAGGCTTGCAGAGATGGTGTGGTCAACTTCAGTCTGCAAACAGGTCATGATTGAATGGCAAAAAATCTTAAGGCATCCCACTAACCTAAGATCATGATTGTTTTAAGAAATTGACATTTTTTTTATGATTGTATTTTATAGGCCATCTTATTAGCTTTATAAAATTACCAATGATTTTATTTTCCATTCACTGGAACAAAAACTACATGTGTTTTAGTAAAAGCGGTTGCCACAACTTTACATAAAATGTCAAAATTTAAAATGCGTTTTACTCGAAATGTGTTTTTTTCGAGATGCTCAAACGGGGACAGTGATTGCACAAAAAGTTTTTAAAATAATTTGCTGAAATTGTGTGTGTATGTTCTGTATAACTGTAGAAATGTTTTAACTTACATTCTTATCAATCGCTATTTTATTACAAAATTCACAGTCCCTTATGTGAATATAATCACTGTTTTTATAAGCAATTTTATACACTGCTGGCCACCGTAAATGCAACACTCTGAAGGGAACAGGCAAATAACATGAAAATTACAACATGCATTAGTGGAGCTAAGGTATGCAAATGATTAGAATTTCAGCGCTAACACACATCACGCGTGCTTGTGGCACCACCTCAAAGCGTTATTTAAGGCTTGGAGCTTTCGACGATTTCAAGTTCGGCAATTGTGTTTTTCTTGTGCTTTTTCAAAAAAACGCTCAGTTATGTCTCGTAGAAAACAGCGATCAGCTTTTGATCAAGTATCCGAGTTCGACAGATGAAGGATAGTGTTCTACAGAGATTGTGGATTACCTTTCAGGAAAAATCGGTAGTCGTGTTGGACGAAACCAAACAACTGTAATGCGGATATGTGACCGTTGGAAATAGGAGGGTACGACGGACCGACGTAGTCGATCGCATCCACCTCAGTGCACCACTTCACGTGAGGACAGGCAAATTGTGCGCATGGCAGTGACGGATCACTCATTCACTTCATGAACCGTAGCACAGCACATTGAGTGTGTTATGCGTCATTCAGTGTCTGTGCGTACCATTCAACGCCGTTTACAGCAGGGTGGTCTGTACGCAATATGTCCATTGCTTGGTCTACCCTTGACGCAGAATCACAGACGTCTCCGCCGCCAATGGTGCGATGAAAGAAGGATGAAGGCGGCAGAATGGAACGAAGTTGTCTTTACTGACGAGTCACGCATCTGTCTGCAACACCACGATGGTCGGATTTGAGTCTGGAGACACCGTGGAGAGAAGATGCTGAACAGCTGCGTTATGCACCACAACACTGATCCTAAACCGGGTATTATGGTATGGGGTGGTATTGGATAGCACTCTTGCACTGCTCTAGTACTCATTGCCGGTATTTTAAGCAACCAGCGCTATAATTCCAAATTGTTGGAGACAATTGTCCTTCCTTACCTACAGGGCTTGGCCAGCGCCATATTTCTACAGGATAATGCGTGAATATACGTGACACGCATTGTCCAAAGTTTATTCGTCAACCACCAGATTGAATTGCTTCCCTTACCTGCTTGCTCTCCAGATCTTTCGCAGAAAGAAAACATGTAGTCCATCGTAGCTCAACGATTGACCCAGATTACACCCCCAGTTGCCACACCAGATCAGCTTTGGCAACGTGTTGAAGCTGTGTGTTCTGCTGTACCCCAAGAACACATCATAAGTCTCTTTGAATCAATGCCGAGTCACGTGGCAGCGGTGATCTCCAACAATGGCAGCTACTCTGGCTACTGATTCTGGCAGGAGCCACTCTTTACAGAAGTCTATAAATTTAATCATTTGAAACTTGGTCAACATGTTATCTAGAAAACAAATTTTGTAGTGCAATATCTTGTCTTTCTTGGTGTTGCATTTACGGTGGCGAGCAGTGTATAATAGCTAAAATAAATTTCGTTATAGTTTTGGTAAAATTTGAAATATATGTTATCCTGATGTCATTTTAAAAAGGAAGAGCAAAGCAACACATCAAAATTGAAAAAGTAAGAATTGGTTCTTTTACTATTTGTACAGAGAGAGCCAATTTTTAACAATTTTTTGTCAATTTTTAACTATTTTCCCTCATTTTAGTAGTAATAATTTATTTTTCTCTTCTTAATTTTAGTCTTTTTTGTTTAAAATGTGCTAAAAAATCTACAAAACAAAAAGTAAATATCCATGTCTCCATTTGTTTAAAAAATCTTGTCGTAAGCAGTCGGATATACACTCAGGAACATTGAAAATAGAACCCAAGAAGAAAGCATCGGATTGAAATTAAATTTAATACACATAATGACACAGATAAGAGATTCGCTTGATCTAAATAACAAGACAATTAAACGAATACAGGATGTGCAACGACACAAAGACTGGGCAACTTCATTAGCGCGTTGGAGCACCTCCAGCTGCAATACATGCCGCCACACGGTCAGACATTGAGTTGATTAGACACCTTATGTTGTCTTGAGGCAGATGGGCCCATAAATCTTGAACAGCCAACTAAAAATCATGCACAGAGTGACACGATGGCATATGACGTTTTAGCTGATCCCACACGTGCTCTACAGGGGACAAATCGGGGAAGCGGGCTGGCCATGGAAGAGTTTGAAAATGACGTAGGAAGTCTTGAGCAACTCTTGCTGTATGCGGTCGAGCATTATCTTGCTGAAAAATTGCCCCTGGGAGAAAATTTAGGAAAGGTCCTACATGGGGATGAAGAAAATCATCAACGCAACGTTGGCCCGTTATGGTTCCACGCATCATAATTAAAGTGGAACAGCAATCATAGGCTATGGCGACCCAGAATATTACACCAGCTGTGCGGGCAATGTGACGTAGAACAGTGTGGGGGGGGAATTGTACCGCTCACCAGGGTGCCTCCACACCCGTACACGGTTATCATTTGTCCCCAAAATGAACCGGGATTCATCACTAGACACAACCTTTTGCCAATTTGTGACATTCCACATTCATTTGTTTTGGCACCACTGTAGACGCAGTTCCCGATGTTCCGGGGTTAAAGGGAGTGCACAGAAAGGGTGCTTGGATTTAAGATTTGCTTCTGCAAGATGTCTGGAAATTATTTGTGGAACAATTGCTATTCCTACGTCTGCTCGAATCGTTAAACGAGTAACTTTGGAGTCTACAGGTGCTTGCCACACGATCCTTCGATCCTCTCTCCTCGTGGTCTTCCTGGTCACTCCAGAAACGAATTTTCGCTTGTGGGTACCTTCTCGTGTCCACTGCTCCCAACAATTTCTAATGGCACACTCCGAACGATCCACCTGGCAAGCAACACAGCGCGTCGACCAGCCTACAGTTTTCATCCCGATGATCAGGCCTCTTTGAAACTCGCTTAACTGTGAGAAAGGTCTTCTAGCACGTTTACCTGGCATGTGTTTCGCATACCAAAATCTTCCAACAATCGTCGGGTAATCGTCACGTTTATGAATCTTCGATTTTGCGTTGCCCTATATAGTATCCTCTTTCTGATTGTAGCTTCGAGAGATGTACTTCCATTTGGAAGTACATCTCTCGAAGCATTAGCGTGAGCTAGAGGTGTAGGGTTAACGAAAGAACTAGGATCAAACATTAATTTAATACTACTTTATTAAGATATTAATCCTCCGAGCGGTTAGCACGGAAAATTCCGTCATTGTAAAGTTACTTCAAAAATGCACTGCACGGGTTTTTTTTCCTTCAAGTAACATTTTCAAAAGCGGATTAGCCGTACTTTTCTGAAATCCTTTCCCCCTTTTAAAGGTTTAACATCTTGAAAGTTAATTAGGGACGTTGGAAGCAACACAGCAGGACACTGATAGGAAGTTTTATGGCTCGCAGGGAACCCCGTGTTTTGACCCTGGAGCAATCGTAAAAAATCGGGGGAAATATAGTTAGACAATTTATCTTTTTTAAAGTATATTCTTTCGCTTCATTTTTCTTATCTTAATCAATGCTTTCAGTTTTTGAAACATGATTATTTCATTATAAGATGCAAAAAAAAAATAATAAAACACCAAACAATTTAAAATTTGAAATATTTTCAACTTTCCAACCACTAAAAATGATTAAATTTAAACTTCATCAAATAATTTGAAACATTTTCTTACACTTTGATAAAAAAATTACGAAAAAAAACTAATTAAAGTCTATTAGTTTTTTTTTTCAGATTTCAAAGCCCAACTGTTCAGGAAAGTTTACATACAGTGCCTAGTTATATATTGTTAAAATACACCGAATTATATTTGAATTTTAAGTGCTTGAACTTCAGTTTACATCAAAGACAACATGAATGACGATTTTCCACATTTTCTTATAACTTGAAAGTTTGAATAAATGGTAATCAAAAATATACGGAAAAATTTCCAGTAGACATTAATGCGTATAAAATAAACATAAAAAAATATTTTAAATTCGAGCTATTCAAAAACATTCGAATTATTCTTCAAAAACATCTGTTTATGCAAAATACCTCAAAATTTATCTTTTTTTAAAGGCTAACTGAATAAGTAATTAAAACCTGGATATATTTTGAAATGTTGACGTATAAAGCTAGAAATTTTATGTTAGAAATTCAATTTGAAATTTCGAAAAAAAAATGTATCACGCAGTTAAAAATTATTTACCATAACTTCTAGCAACTCTTTGAGTATAATATAAATTTCAAATTTTTCTTATTATATAGCTTCTTTGTTATTTTTTAATATATTTCGAAGATTTCATACAATTCAGTTAAAAATTGCATGCTAAGAGCAAAAAATATACTAAAAAATCGAAGAATATACAATAAAGTTTTATATAGAAGCAAAACTGAGAAGCTAAAGCGTACGAATGAAAAATTTTGAGTATATCTGAAGTAGTTTTCGAAATATTTATTTTAAAGTTCAGAAAATTTGTGTGCGTTATGTTATACTTAATATTAAATAAATGGTTAAAATAATTTGTTAATAATAGTCATGTAATCGTTTGATGACACATTCATATACTAATAAAAATTATCATGGTCATTGATGCGAATGCCAAACATTTTATGTAATTTTAAATTCAGGCATTAAGATACTGATGTAGAAAATATAAAACGACTATCTAAAATACATGAAAAATGCAGTCTGCTATAAAATGATCTTCACACTCAAAATACGACATTTTAACTTACTTAGGCAGAGCCGGCTTAATCAGGGATGATCAGGAAAAACAGAGAGAGAACCGCGGTTTTGATGGATGCTGCTGTAGCTTTTAAATCTCTCAGGAAAAAAATATATAAATTACAAATGCAAAACTAAGTCTTGTAATTTTCCATACATTTTTATAACAACAAATTGTGGATTTGGATCCCAATACTTTGTTGTGTTTGACAATATCCAAGGTAAACACAACCATACTTTAGATATATTTGCACTACTTTTTCGTAACCTTATTCCTTTTAAAATTAATTTGTGCAGCCAAAATACACTTTTTGCACTCTTAAAAATTTATGTAAACTATAACCGTTAATTTTAATTTATGCAACTTGTGAACTGTTAATAATTAACCATTTCCGTCTAAACAGTTGACATGAAAAAAAAAGTTTGGTGTCCCTCATTCATTAGGGATTTATATAAGATTCTAACATTAAGTTTTATTTTTCACCGAATAGGATCGAGTAGTAGTGTATAGTGCTTCCACACCACAGGTCTGGGGTTCTATTAACGGGCTGCGCAAGGTAAACTCTGCCTTTCAGCCCCGCTACATCGGGTCGATAAATGAGTACCAAGCTTGCTTGGGGTCTTAAACACTGAAGGACTCTCTTCAGACAGACCACCAAATCGGGACATCTTTTCATGCACCTCAGCGCCCGATAGTCACGTATATTGGGATGGGCATAGTCGTTCCTGGCCCTCATGGATTGTTGTGCCACTGAGTTTGAGTCTTAAGTTTGAGGATTACCTCACTTTGGGGATACCCCTTAGATAAACATGTATTTCCACTCATTTGCAATTAAACAACTCTCTTTCAATTACGTTTATTTTAGAAGGAAGTTTGATTTTTTAAATGTATTTGCTTAATAACATGTATATTTGTGTATTATATTAAAATTTTGATCAATTTAAATTTACAAGTTTTTTGCACCTTTAAAAGCTTTTAGGATTTTAGAACTGATCTTACAATTAATATACGTTTTATAGTAGTATATTTAAAAATGATAAAGACATTTTTACGACTGTGTGAGCTTTTAAGCATCGTTTATATATATAAAAAATTGCATTCTGCTACAGTTTTTAAAATGTACTGAAATAAGTGGAGGAAAAGGATATTTACATATTATGAATATTTTTGACTGCAGTAAGATATATTTATATTTCAGTTTCTTTACAATTTAAATAGAAGTTGTAAACAATTTTGCGAAGAGTTTGATATTGAATATAAACCCATAGGCTGTTTAATATTGTAAAGTGTTTTATTTTGATACCAGCACACATTAAAATAAGGCTCATTTGCAGTTATATGATCAGCTTTAGTGATATTTAAATTTTAAAAAATAGTCTACACACGTACGAAAACATTCATTCACAACCTTACACGACATCTCATACTATTTCTTCCCTACAGCAGGAAATATTTGTGTATACTGAAAATATATATATATATATATATGTATATATATATATATATATATATATATATATATATATATATATATATATATATATATTTAATTTTTAAAAAAATGACAGAAAAATAAATTTTGTTTGAAGAAAATGTAATTATTTTTTAACTTCTAACACACTATTTATTTCCTTTTTTCCACCCTTCATTTTGTTTTAATTTTACTGTGACTAAACATATAGGGAAAACGATCCAGTTGCACTACAACTGTCAAACAAGATTGCCCAAAGCAACTGGACAGCTAGCTGTAAACGATTGATCTCTTGGTTCTTACTTTACAATGGGACCGAACTGAGTCATAAACTTGTTCCCGTTCGACCTCCCAAGTTTTAAAGAGGGAAAAGTAAAGAAGGCTGTTGCATTTTTAAAGTGAATTGCAAAATAAGAGTGAACGCTTTCCGGAATAACTTTTCCGGAGGAAGCTAACCACTCAGAGTGTTAAACTTAAACCTTTAACAAATATAATTATAATAATTAATATGAAAGAATCTACGATGACTCAATTCGCAACACACAATATA
The DNA here is from genome assembly GCA_019973935.1 of Trichonephila clavipes. Classification (NCBI taxonomy): domain Eukaryota; kingdom Metazoa; phylum Arthropoda; class Arachnida; order Araneae; family Nephilidae; genus Trichonephila; species Trichonephila clavipes. The sequence continues at coordinate 203,445 of BMAU01017939.1, read as the reverse complement.
TATTTATAATATGATCTAATCTAATTCAGACCAATCTCAATAAACGAACCGCCTAATCCTCGATTATTATATTAAGTAATGAATCCTACTTTATATTATTCCGTAGTGCTACTTGTCTTTATCTGCAATGGGATGCAGTTTGATGACTAACTTCTAGTCGAACACCAATATGTTTATGCACGTCAAGCACAACTAATTCAATCTTTAAACATGAACTGTAATAATGATCAACTGCCACAATGCACATCAATTGTCTAACTTTCCTTTACATTGCCATCCCGTTAACTCTAAGATCCTATATTTTAAGTCCGTTTATTTGCATCTCTTCTTCACATCTCGTTTCTTGGATTTGGTTGGAAAAGTGTTGCCATGAATTCTGGCCCAAAGGACTTGTTAAAGAAAAGACGCGTAAGACGTCAAAACCCCCTCCAAGAAACAAAACTTGACTTATTCGAAGGCCTTAATGGCCCTTAAAAAATTACGTGCCGAAATTTTATTCTAACCGTTAATTTTTAATGCTTCACTTAAATTTTGATTTTCACTATTCATCTTAAGTTTAATTTTTAATATTTCGCCTTAATTTGATTTTCCACAGCTTTAATAAATTTTACTTAATTAACTAGACTAACATTTATAGTCATGCATTTTAATCACTGTAGTTTCTCACATGTACAGAATAAATAGACGTGACCCATCTGGGTAACAGAGCCGGGGAAAAACCATATATGACTTAAATGGTAGAAAAAACGAGGCCCACACGTCTCTTAACTAAATTCATTCTACCTAAATGTTTACTTAAATTGTAACAATTTTTCTTCTTTACAGCTTCTCATATCCGTCATGAAACGCTAGCTCTGTTTTTTGTATAAAGATAAACTTTTCCTTAAATTCCTATAGACTTAGGGGTATGTCATCCTGAAACTAAAATATCTTAAGCGATTTGAAAACGCATTATAATTACATTTCACAATTTTTACGCATTATAATTACATTTCACAATTTTTATACAGTACATATCACTTTTAAATTGTAACTAATTTCTATAGATATTTTTCATCTGGTTCTTTCAAAAACTTCCCTTCAAATCGCACAGCGCTGGTTAAATGTTATGTTAGTATGCTATCTACTCCGCGTTTCCCAAAACCAGATGTTCCTTAATATGAAACAATATAACAACACATATATATACACTATACAATTACAAACATTTTTCAAAATAAACAAAAAAAAAACAATCAAAGGGATTGTCACATCTTAGCGAAGTCATAACAGAAGTAAACAAATGCATTTTTACAGTTGTTTTCTCCAGAATTATACAAAAAATTTACAAGACAAAAGTTGTTTTCTTTTCTAGAAAAACACTCATTGTAGTGTCCACTTTTTTGCTTGGCTTCTAAAATTTTATTTATCCGACCGTGACTTGACTTTATTGCAAAAATTCTTCCGACCACTTGTTCGAAAGAATATAATAAGAAACGATACAACCTGGTTCTTATGACTTGTAGTTGGCGTTTCCTACCAAAACCTCCAGTAACAAGGATTTTTTTGTCCATGTTCCTCTCCTTTCCTGATCTTGCCGTTGTTGATCACCTCCTCGTCTGGCCTTCTTGTTGCTTGATCTTTTTCGCTTTTCGATGTAGGGACTATCGTTCCTTTCTCTGCCTTTTCTGGATCGAACTAGTCCTCCTTGTTGTGTCTTCCTCTCTATGGTCAGTCGGGACTCCTCTCTTTTCCGTTTTCTTGGTCTCAGACTGTAGCCGCTTGTGGTGGGCGTTACCGTCTCTTCCCTTCGGTTTTTCTTTCTGAATTTTGGCAACATACTATTAGACTCATGAGATGACAAATTTCTTTTAATCACTCTATGCTCTGATCCCTTCGGAACCTTCCTTTCTGGTCCTCCTGACCTAGATTCATTTGATCTTTTATATACTAACCTTTCCTTTTTGCTTTTTTTTTAATCATTTTAACTTTCTCAGACCAAGAACAAGGTATTGATCTGATAAGTGGTCCGCGCTTATTGGTCTTATTTGTGTGTTTCTCACCTTGATCATTTTTAAAACTTAACTGTTTTTTTCCTCCAACTCACGCTTTACTTCTGACCCTTTCTTTTTACCATCTCGCGACTCATTTGATCTCCGTTGTACTCTGTCAAAACCACTCGATTCATCGCGCAAACTACCGTTATCCGAACTACCAGTTCCTATCTCCGTCTCGTCACATTTCCTATGACGATATATTCGAACCTGATCTACATTAATCGTTAACCTTTTTCCCGCTTTCCATATCACTACGTTGTTATTCTTAACATCCAATACTCTATACGGACCTTCAAATTTTGGTTTAAACTTAGCTATCACTTTTCTTGTTGCCGAACTTAAAGGATGTGTTGCTACCAAAACCCAATCATTCATCTTAATTTGCACATCACGCCTGCGTCTATTATAATATTTCTCCCATTTTTCCTGTTTAGTTTTTCTGTTTCGTCTAGCCTTCTCAAACGATCTCTCAATATCTCCTACTACAAATTCCGTTCCGTCTGATACCATCACTAATTTCCGAAAAGGCGTAATCAACTTTCTACCTAAAAATAATTCCGCAGGGTTTTCCCCCGTTGTTTCCTTTACAGCCGTATGAATAGCATAAGCAAACTCACGTAAGAATTTGTCCCATGGGTCATGTTCCTCATTGACATAATTTGCAATCATTTGCACCAGATCGCGATTCACGCGTTCTGTTCTATTTGCTTGAGGTCTATATAAAACAGTCTTCACATGCCTTATGCCTAATCTTTCACTTAATTTTTCAAAAATATCGGAAATAAATTGGGGACCGTTATCACTAATTATTTTTATTGAAGCTCCAAAACGCGATATATAATTATAAAAAATATCATCTGCTATAACTCGAGCAGAGGCTTTTTTAAGGGGTATGATTTCAGAGCCCACTTGCTGAAATGATCCGTAATTACTAATAATCAAAATGCAACAAAGTGATTCATTTCTCCAAAATAAAGTTAAAAATTTATAAATATTACTTAAAAACAATCAATACCTTAATTAACAACTACTTATTATAAATATTAAACAATTTGTGATATGAATGCAGTGTATTACTGTGATTCTAAAATGCTAAAATTCGCCACATGCATATGATGTTCCCTCTTTTTCAGTTAATTTCTTACAAGTAGTTCTAAATTGCATTATTTTAGCCTGTCGTACTTCTTTTGTGCGGAGATTAAAATGTACTTCTGAAGTCTGAATTATTTTTATATCTACAAGTGTAACAAATTTATGTGCAAATTGACCAACAGTCAGACCAAGCTATTGCATAATTTTTAGTCTTCCTTGATTGCCATCATTAAAAATGACAATTCCCTCATTTGTAGATACGTATATCAACAATCTTTCTACCACAACCTTAAGTTTTTGGGCATAATTTCCATATTAATGAGTTAATGGATTCATTATTATTTTGGGTTTTACCCCCTAGACATTTTTGTAGAAGTTTAGGTTGTGATAGATCATAAAACACAGGTTTTATGGCATCCATTACTGCCACTGGCAATTTGTTACTGTATCTAAAAGTTTCCACACTGCCCTCTACTACTTGATTTTGATATTTACACCAAGAATTAGGATCTACGGGACAAAAACTGTGCAATGGTTCTTCGTCGCTTGAACGTATATGGAAATATACAGCCAAACAGCTTTTCGCATATCCAACAGGCATGTTTTTTTTTGTCGGATTGCATTTCCATAGTACGTTGTAATTAAGTCGATCATTCTGTCGGTCAACCTTCCCTTTCCCCCAATCGACTTCCCATCACTGAGTTTGGAGCTCATTTGTTTTAATTTTCGTAAACGAGTTCCCATTCTTTTTTGAACATGTCCAACACATTCAATTTTTGAAACTGTGATATCTTCTCCATACGGATTGGATGCAGTAATAGATGAGAATGTTTTGGAATCGCCATCCCCGATGTATGATGTATATCTCACAGAACGATGACTTAATGAACGCTAAAATATACGAACCATTCCCACAGTCTCCATCATGCCAGCTGAACCATTGTGATTCTTCAAACATTCTTTAACGTGAAGAATTTTCCACTTTTTGTAAGCATGTGACCCCTTTCTTCGTTTCCAAGAATCACATCCTTTACAGAAAGAAGACATCACTTCCGCATCAATACACTTTCCTGTTTTGTCTCCTATAACAGCACACACACCAAGACGAGAAGAATAGCCACGGGTTTTCCATGTTCCATCTCCACTAATTATTATATCGGAAGAATTTGTCAAAGTTACCTCTTCCAAAGCTGCACTTAGCATTGAAGCTTCTGCGACTTCTTTACTACACAATTGTAGTTTGTTTATAATGTTATTAAAGGATTTTTCAGCAACTGGAGGAGGAAAGTCCATGACACCACAGAAAGTTGTCATTGCTGCATGACCCTGTCCAATTGTCCTCATTGCGTATACAAAACGTCTGTTTATTTCTGGAATATTTTTTCTTTTACCCAGCATTTTTGAATTTCTAAACGAACACAAGTATTTACAGTTCTTGCATTTAATCGAAAAAACACTAGACAAACCTCTAACACATTTTTCTGATAGTTTAATATCACGACCACATTTTTTGCAAGAAACAAAGTTTGAATGTTTGTAAACATGATAATTTATCAAACATTCTATAGCCATCAAAACAGTCATCATGTTCAATAAAAGATGAATCAACATCTTGCAGCCGAATCTTTTTTCCAGATGCACTGTTGTTTAGTGATTCATCCACACTGTGTACAGCTTTGCATCTCGTATGCATATTACCAGTAAACTTCCTTTTCTTAGAACGTTTACCAGATGGTTTTTTTTAGCAGATTCAGTCGAATTCATCCTTCAAAAGTTTATAAAAAATAATACTTTTCCTAAAACTTATCTTAGAATAAGATACGGTATGAAAATCAAAAACGAGCGAGTATAAATTCAAGATTCACTTTATCAAAACAAAGTAGAAGTAGAAGTTTATAAAGTTAGTAGAAGTTGTAGTTAATACTCAGAACAACAATAATAATATTTGAGGCTTAGATTCAAGCATTTAATAATAATTAGAATGAAAATATTAGAAACAGAGAAACGCAGCTGTCACCAGCGACATGACAGCTGTCACCCTGGAGCCAAAATGTAAACAATATGTAAATCGCCTTTTCTACTTTTTTTATTTTCTTAATAACGTCCGTTCTATTGGGAATACCTGCATGCGGTTTCTTTTAGAACACTCAGAAAGGTTTACTCTATAAAATAAAATAATAATAAAAAAATCGATTTTCAGAAAATTTTAAAAGGTATATGACCCCTTAATCAATAAATTTTCTCATATACGAGAAATAACAAACATCCCTTATTTTATAATAAGTTTTAAAACGTCCAAAATGACCTGCTAATGGCTTGTCGTGAAATTCTCTCATTATTTCATTCCTTCAAGAATTTGGGGGGAATGTATACTCGCATTTCTCCTAATGACGTTGCATATTTCGTATAAAATAACAAGCCTTCTACTAGCCTAAAATCGCGAGACCAATTCTCACATATTGCCGCATTAACCGAGCTATCTTCTGGGTTTCTAGACATCTATAGATATGACCTAATTCTGGGTCTGTTCTTTGCTGTTCTATGAACTGATCCCGTGACGAAAGTACCAAATCCCTGATTATTGCACAATGAACTTTCTCTTCTATTATACTTTTAACCGTATTATTAACTAAAACATTAGCCACAACATTTAACTTTGTTTCTGACAAATCAACGTGCAAATTCCCTTCATCGAACGTAATATCTTCAACTTGCGAATCTTGAATCGCCAACGATTTCCGATCAAAGTCCAAAATAATCTTTGATCCACCTATGAAGTCTATCCCAAGAATACATGGGTATTCCAAATCTGCTAACACGTGGAACAACCAAGGCTTTTCGAAATCCTTTATTCGAATATTTAATTCCACAACTCCCATATTTCGACATTTAGCTCCCTATGCCGTGATCACCTGAGTACTCGATTTCTTTACTTGTTTATAAAAAAAATATTTTTGGTATGTCTCCTCCGATATAAATGACTTCGCTCCAGTGTCCCATAACGCTTTTGTAAAAGTCTCGTCTAATAAAATAGGAACATACGGAAGTTCTACCGGAGACATACATATTGCTGAAAGTTTAATCGGTGACTGATTTATCGACTGCGTCTGATCACCTTTAATATCAGTCACTTTCAAAACATTTAATCGTCCCATTTGTTTTCTGCTGCCTCGACTAAAATTTTCACTCGAACCCTTATTTATTTGGTCCCCTCTACTAAAATCGTCATTTTGACCTCGATTTCTAAATTGATATCCCCTATCGTTAAATCTGCGATCATCGTTTTGAAACCTATTTCTGCTCTCGAACCACTGATTTCCTTGACGTTTGTTCTGATTGTTACCCCTATAATCATTTCTACCATTATTCGGTCTACGCACCACTTCAGAATTTCTCCAATTTCCTCGATTATTACCAACATTAGATATCCTACGCTCATTCCAACCTCGTCCTTCAACATTATTATTATTTCTCGAACCCAGTGTTGCCTTGCACGAATATCTTTCCTCAAACTTTGCTAAGACTTCCAATAATTGGATCGCGGTTTGTGGATTACGCACTTCCACATAGTCCTGGACTTGCGGCTCAAGTTAACGAAAATAGGATCTACAAGGGCTTTCTCAGACATCCCCAGTTCTAATTTCTTGTTAAACTTCAGCAAATCGTAAACAAAATCTGTCGGCTCCTGGTTCTGTCTTTGTTGAGACGCGTAAAAACTTGTTTCTAAATCCTTTTTATTTTGGATGACAGGGAATGTTTTCGACAATGCTGCTTTCAGCTGTGCGAAGTCCGTGGCGGTATTTTGCACTAATGCCGATCCGAATATTTGGTACCAATACAGGACTCTACCCAGGAGATAACCTTTTAAATAAGCACACGATAAGTCACTGGGTATTTCAAGTAATTTAATTTGATTGTCTATACCCTCTAAAAATTCGGTGAGGTTCTCCGATCCAGAAAATTATACTTATGGCCAAATATTAAATCCTCTCGCGTTTCTCATCCTGGGGTCATATGGGTTAAACCTAATTGGGCGCCATTGTGATGTACCTGCCCTTGGAAGTACATCTCTCGAAGCATCAGCATGAGCTAGATGTGTAGGGTTAGCGTAAGAACTAGGATCAAACATTATCTTAATATGACTTTATTAAGATATTAAACTTAAACCTTTAACAATTATAATTATAATAATTAATATGAGAGAATCTACGATGACTCAATACGCAACACACAATATATATTTATAATATGATCTAATCTAATTCAGACCAATATCAATAAACGAACTGCCTAATCCTCGATTATTATATTAAGTAATCAATCCTATCTTATATTATTCCGTAATGCTACTTGTCTTTATCTGCAATAGGATGCATCTTGACTACTAACTTCTAGTCGAACACCAATATGTTTATGCACGTCAAGCACAACTAATTCAATCTTGAAACACGAACTGTAATAATCATCAACGGCTACAACGCACATTAATTGTCTAAAATTCCTTTACATTGTCATCCCGTTTACTCTAAGATCCTGTATTTAAAGTCCGTTTATTTGCATCTCTTCTTCACTTCTCGTTTCTTGGATTTGGTTGGAAAAGAGTTGCTATTAATTCTGGCCTAAGGAACCCAAAGGACTTGTTAAAGAATAGACACGTAAGACGTCACAACTTGAGCTGTTTTACATGTTTGGATCGATCCTTCCAATAAAGTCATATGTAACAAACAAACACACACACATATTCCTTACAAAGATTATTATTCATTTCCATCTTTATCAAAGATAAATTCTTTTTCTTCGAAAATAAACTCAATGTAAAAAGTTATACTTTTTTTCAGTTAGTGGAAAGGAAACACGAAATATTTAATAACACATTTAATTTAAGAAATCGAATTTCTGTAGAAATTACGGGAATGATTTACAATACTGATACTATTTTTTATTTAAATATACTCGCATTATAATTTTGAAGGAAATTGCTTTGTGACATTGTTGTTATAACAAAAAATTGTTAAGTAGTCTATATCCTTGTAAAATATACTATTAACGGTTAAAGAAATTATAGTTCAATTTAAACATGAAAAAGTTAATTAATCTTAGTTTTTAAAAGTAATTTCGGAATGAATTGCAGTTTTATTTGGCAAAAATGAACCTATATACTTTATCATCATTATATTATTCGGTAGATTTTTTATGAATAGCACCAAAATATAATATTTTTAAAGTATATTTGTCTCATATGAGAGAGAGTTTTTCTTACATAAAATGTGTTACAAAATATATTTCTTCTTACAAAACTACATAATTTTCCTTGTACATCAGTTAATTATGATATATACATGCCAATACCATATAACACTGAAAGCACTATCATAACAAATAATATTTTTTATAAATCTTTAGATCGTGTATTTAATTTAGAAAAATATCATGTTGTTTAATAATTAAATAAATATTATTTCATACCCTCATTAACTAATATTTTGATTCATTTTGATTACGCCTTATGAATGCATCAGTAAACAAACCTACATTCATACAGTATTAACAAACTAATATTTACTTAATATTTTTTTAGAAACAGAAATCCAAGTTTTCTAGTTTATTTTGTTTTTGTTTCAACAAACAAAACTGCAGCCTGAATTTTTTATTCATCTCACACAACATTTTAACACAAAGACTGGTTTCCTATTCCTAGAAAAACAAAATAAATAATTATATTTTACGACATCAAATTTTGTTAGGAGAGCATATTTTATTTAACTCGTTAATAATTAATGTAGGGAAATGAAAATGGAGACATGTTTTTCGAAGTTAATATTCTATTATTTTTCTTGAGTTAATCCGAACTTTTGTGGTAAGCAAAGAAATGGGAATTATGTTTACACAAGGAATACAAATAAATATTATTTTATGTAGTCAGAGAAACTTTTTCATGGAACAAGATTAGAATTATTCTGAATTATTGATTATATTTTTTGAAAGTATCGCTGTGTTGAATTTTATTTCCTTATATTTAATCTGAAATTGTAAGGAGTTGTTAATTTTAATCTTGTTAGAAACATCGTTAGATATTCATGAATTCTACGTTATGCTTTGTTTTTTATTACAAGTTATACTATCGATTTTTATGTATATGAAAGCGGAAAATTTTGATTAGTTTAATATATTTATGCATTTAATTTAACCTACTTTTATTATTTTCACTTTTTTCACGAATTAATAAACCAAATTACATTTCCCACGTTGTCATCCACCGAATTAAAGCTGTAACAAATAAGGTTATTTATCAGTGGCCGAAATATACTGCAATAATTTCATTTAAGGCTTAAAAAAGATAACGTTAGTGCTTAAAATAATACTTACATTCCATAATTGATAGAAACACTAATAACTCTTTGAGCATATCCCAGTTGGCTGTATCCCTAGTGTGATGATGCGAAGTATTATACTTTACAGCAGAAAGTTGCCAACATATCTAAAACTTCAACAGCTCAATGATATGTTACTGCTATTATACTGCCAGTTGCACTAGCCATCAAAAATATTATCTATGAACCATTTTTGTCCAGAATAATTCCAGGCGTTGTACGGCTTAAATATCTCAGAATCACGTCTGTGCTGCTCATACACTTGTTTCATATGGAAAGGCTACCATACATTTCATCAATCTGACGCGTATGGAGTAGTGTAGGTCTCCAGGTTAAATTACCTCAACATTTCACATATCTGAAAAAGTAATTCTTTAATTTCTAGCAGAATACAGGGTTATTCTTAAAGAACTAAACCACTTCAATGTAATATTTTATTTTATAAATGCATCACACTACAATGACACCTATACAATTAGTGTACGAATTCTCCAATATTTTTCGACATTTGAATTAAGGCTAACTAATGCAGAGCACACGACCAATTTGTCAGTCTTCATAGGCTGACAAATGGGACACAGAATAAAGTCCGGTTAAATGGACAAATTAATTCGGTAGATATGCGATGTCATACAGTCATGACCTGTCAGAATTGTAAACTGAGCTACAGAAGCTTTTTCTAGGAACCCCAGGATTCCAGGAGGTCTTAGTTCAAGATTACCCAATTCTTGTCCTTCGACAACCCCGTAACTTCCATTATTAAGTTATTCTTGAAGGTCATATTAGAAAAAAGCCTTAAGGAATGAAGGATTGAAATCCTTGCTGGTTTTTGAATCACAAGGTCTCCTTTCTTAGCGAGAAAGTCAGCATGAACATTCCTAACTATGTCACAATGAGCTGGTACCCACTGTAACAATATAACTGTAGTACAAACCATTAAGACTTTAAGAAATTATGAGTTACTTGTAGCATAATTGTATGGGATTATTTAAAGTTTTGTTAGAGACAGTCATAAATGTCCTATGTGTGAACTATTAGTCACATGATACACTTTGAGTCGGTGATCCATTTCCACCCAGACGCGTGTTAAGGTATCTGAATCAAGCCCCCCGACGGTGGTTGTGATGCGCTCTTTCAGATCTAATACATCAACAGGGGGAGAGGAAAGAATTCCTCGTCCTTCCCATAGAAAAAAATCACAAGGTGTTAAGACAAGACTTCTTGGTGGTCATTGGGTAAGTCGCGTATTGTAGCTCGCGACTCATCCAATCCATCGGTGAGGAAGATGTTTGTTGAACTCTACAAGGCACTAGAACTTGAGCCAATTACTTAAGAATAATAATATCAGCCAAAAAAAAAGAATTCGGGACCATGAACAATAGGTTATCGCTAAGTAATGTTATAGATGCTTTTTCGCTATCTAAACAAACATGGTTTAAAAGTATGATGCCCATCATGGATAACTATCACGCACTTTTAGAGCAATTTAAATCAAATGTATTTTATATAGATATTTTTTTAAAAAAGGTGATATATATATTTTTTGAATTTAGAAAAATTGACATTAAAGTTTCCAATCACACACACTTTAAACAGAATGTCATTTGTTCTATAATGTCAGTGTATATCAGATTGCATTAATTTTAATTAAACATTATTATTATTAATAAAAAATATTTGTAAACTTTATACGGCATGATAGAAGCAGCGTCACAACTACGAATTTGAGCTAATTATGATTTCAATGTCATTACCACCAAAACATACATTCCAATCGTTTTTATAAATTACATCATGTTCCATTTAAAAGCTATAACAGTGAAAACGAAAAAGTCAAATGATCGCAATATATTTAGATATATATTTTTAAATACTTCCAATAGAAATCAGGTTTACTGAGGAGAGGAATATGTTTCAAATATTAGTATACATTTGTTATAAAAAAAATGTATACACACTTGGATGAAAAAAAAGGCATACACATGCTACATGACAAGGCGTTCCACGGGTTTCTCTACTTCAGTGTTTCTCAAACTGTGGGGCGCGGTCCCCTGGGGGGCGCGATAACCCTACTAGGGGGGCGCGAGCATATCGAAAATAAAAGATTTTAAAATAATTAATTTACTGTAATGAATTAAAACAAAATACTTTCAGACATAATAAAAAATGCACTTTAACTCTGATATAATTTATAGGCGCGTGCGCGAGATATTAAGTCAACAAAAATAAAAATTTCTTCAATACCTAATTAGCTATCTTTGATCCTATAAATAAATAAGAAAACTTTTATTTGATTTGCTGTAATCCCATGATGAGAGATTTTTTTACTACGCTTTCTGTTTAAACCTAACATACAACTCTTTCAGAGAAAAAACAGATTCCAGACGCAGAAACGAAAAAATTTAGGAACATAAAAAATTCATCACTGCCATTATTCTTGAAATACTGCACATTATAGCTGTAATCTGTTTAACCTTCTAAGTTATTGGTACAGTTAGTTATGAACTTTCTCTTTATGTGTGTTTGTTTCTCATTTAGGGAAGTTGTAAGTAATGAATTTCTCTGTTAGGCTTTTTTTGCATGCAAAAGACTTTTATGATATTTGGAAAAACACGGAGAGCACACACACATACTTTGAAGGATTACTTGGCCAAGACTTATTTTTACGAATTTTCTATACATATGAAGCATAACGCGAAAAACGTTTTACACAATTTCATATAATCATAATGAATATTTTTTTTACCCGGAAGTGGTCGCGCGGGACGCACAGATTACGAAATCGTTAATTCTAGCAAAACTGTTTATTTGTTACCAAAGAAAAATTGAAAAGTCCTTGAAAGTAGGTAAGTAAACCTTCTCATAATTAAATTATTCACTGGAATCATTATTTGTATCGTGTACAATAAAATAATTATTAAAAAAAAAGGATTGGGGTGACTCAATAACCCCGCTCGACCATATCGAGTGCGTGCCTGCTCCCGGGTTAAAACACGTTTAAGTCTTTTCGCTTTTAATATTTAAAATAATACAGTTATTCTTCATCGGAATTTTATATTATTGTTCATTATTTAACATCAAATATAAATGCTAATTCTGTGAGGCTTAAAATTACCATTCGCTTAAAACTAATTATAATTTGAGCAACCATTTTAAAAAAATCATTTTAAATTTTGTAAACATTGTCGAGCATTTAGCTTTGCACTTCTTAGAATTCAGCTATTACATCATTAATGTTTTATTTTCTTATAAATGAACTCTTGCAAAGAGCGGGCACTTCAGCCGGTATAATTTTAATGTATCAGTGCTGCACAGAGTATTTTATAACTAATTAATTAATACTAAATTAAGAACAAGTTTAATAAGTATTAGCGACTTCCATGGGCTTGTCTTGCAAAACAAAGTTTTTATAAGAAAAATGTTTATGATTAGAAATTTACCCTCTGAGTTATTTTTCTATATTTAGCAGATATCTATATTTTGTCTTCTGAGCAGCCACCGCAATTTGCAATAAGTTCAATTTAAAAATTAGAGAAAGGAAAAATAACATAATAATTATCCTATTATATTAGTTATTTATTGCTTAAAAGTAGTATATAAAATTTAATACTTATGTTACTAATTTGTAGGGTTTATAATTAAAATCGCCTATTGTAGCTTTAGCGTCTAAATGCATTATTACTGCATTCAGTACATTATTAATGTATAAGGGGGGGCGCGATAAAAATTGTGATCGAAAAGAGGGGCGCCAGTATTGAAAGTTTGTGAAGCACTGCTCTACTTTTATATAACTCACTTCTCTTCACAAAATCACCTCTTCCATTATTCTTTTTCGAAGTGTCGTTCTTGTCACTTAACAATGGTCAAATATTTCGAGGTGCGTCGCCAAAAGCTCTTGAGTAGGTGAACAGAGCGGTTTTAAAATTTTTTCATTCACTTCGCAATTTTTTCGTTGCAATTTTAGCCCGCGGAAAAGAAAATGTACCTTTTTTAAAAAAAATTATTGCAAATATGGTACAGTAAAAATTTTTAAATTTACAAAATTCCACAAATATAATAAATGTTGATTTAAAATTGTGAGTATTTTTTGAAATGCTCAACACAAGTGGAAAAGATTTCATGCAATCATTTTTATAAAGAAAGAATTTATTAAGACTATGATTTAACTGTTGTGTATTTTTTAAAAATTAGTAAAAAAAAAGTTTTCGGTATTTTTATTTTTTTAAATCTCTCTCTGATTGTAAAAAAGATCAAAGTATGAACGTTTTAAAAAATTATTATCATTTGAACGCATCAATTTGGAATCATTTTAGAAAAAAAATCATAAAACATATGAGATATTTCTTTGTTTTGTAAAATATAAAGAGTGTTTTTTTCCAGGTATAGAAGTTTAAGTTGGCATTACTTTCCAAGATGGCGACCGATTTAACAGCTGTCAAGTGATTTATTCTCAGTTTGGTTTGGCAGTTCATCAAGACGATCATTAAGCAAGGCGTATATTCGTCGAATGGGCCCAAAACGAGATTGCCGTTGTTCCCGATTTTCATAAGCGAATTTTGTTTAGCCATCAAGGGCACTTCTGGTTGAATGGCTACGTCAACAAACAAAACTGCCACATTTGGAGTGAAGCTAATCCACAAGTGTATGTCGAAACACCGTTACATCCAGAAAAACTGACTGTTTGGTGCGTTTTATGGGCTGGTGGAATCATTGGTCCGTACTTCTTCAAAAACGATGAAGGCCACAACGTTACAGTCAATGTTGATCGGTATAGAGCCATGATTGCTAACTTTTTCATTCCTGAATTGAACAACCATGATGTCCAGGAGCTGTGGTTCCAACAAGATGCCGCAACATGTCACACAGCTCGTGCCACAATCGATTTATTGAAAGACACGTTTGGTGACCGCCTAATTTCACGTTTTGGACCTGTGAATTGGCCTCCAAGATCTTGTGGTTTAACACCGCTAGACTATTTTTTGTGGGGCTATGTAAAGTCATTGGTCTATGCGGATAAGCCACAAACGCTTGACCATTGGGAAGACAACATTCGCCGTGTTATTGCCGATATACGGCCACAAATGTTGGAAAAAGTCATTGAAAATTGGACGTCCAGATTGGACTACGTCCGAGCCAGCCGTTGCAGTCATATGAGAGAAATCATATTTAAAATGTAATGCCACAAGATTATCTTTCGAATAAAAAAAATTCATGTCAATCGAATAATACATGGTTGTTTTTTTTTAAAATTTCAAGTTCTATACCCCTAAAAAAACACCCTTTATATATATATATATATATATTATAGAGACTCGTAGTAATTTAAAAATATATAAGAACCAAAAAATAAAAAGCTGAAAACTTATTTACATCCACTGTATAAAATCTTCAAAACGAAAATATACTTTGTGTTAAAAATATATTTCAGAAGATTTTAAAGGTTTTTATTCTACTGTTCATCAATAAAACATTCTTTAAGAATGAAGAAAACTATGAGTTGTGTTATTAAAAAAGCTTACACTCTTTAAAACATTTATCTGATATGTGTAATGAATTGAATACTGCTACACATAGCAAATAATGTAAAAGATGACTGGGCCTAAAACAGGAAAATTCCCGTAATCCTTCAAAAACCATGAAAAGAGTGACCTTTAATGATTTTGTAGCACGTGCTCAAAATTTCCATTCGTTATAAATATCAACGTGAATCTTGACATTAGGTAGCACGACCTTGACGTCAAAGGAATATTTCAAAGAAATTTTTTAAAAAAATTAAGATAATGTTTTTAAAGTTAATGTTTTAATACAGTTAAACCTTTTTTTCTACAGTATGTTTTAATCAAAAAATAAAAAAATACTACATCGATTAACTCTCGCAAAAAGGGTAACAAACAAAAAACACAAAACGTTTTTAAAAAGTTGTAATTTTTCAGCAATTTTTCAATCTATGTTCTAATTAAGGTTAAGATTGTTCTACACACAGAATAACAGTGTCGTGAGGTTACCTTTATAAATAACGAAGTTATTAAATGTTTAATTATAATTTTGAGTATTTTTTGAACAATAGTTAGAAAAAAAGTATTTCATATTTAATTTTAGAAATAATTGATTCTGAAAGAGAAAAGCTTGAACTTTGTTAATTTAGAATATCAATTCAATAACACGGAAGGAAATAAAAAGGAAACGATTTACAAATAATTTTCATGAAAGCATATCGCTTTTGTCTCATTTTAGAAAATATAGTGAAAAATGGAAAATATCATTATTTTGTAAAAGAAATATCCCGTATCATGGCGAAAAAAATAATCTTTCCGATTCTGTAAATATTTTATAGCAAGAATTAGATGGCTTTTTTTAAAAAAAAAACGCGGAGAAAGTCCGATTTTCACTCCGCTGAAATGGAAATGGCACTCGGCGAAATAAAAACCAACTGGGGTAAAACAATTATGCAATTTAAGAGAACAGGGACATCATATACTTTCAAATAATCGATTTTTCAATTTTAGTTCCAAAAAATAGTGCTTATTTTTCTAAATCTAAAAATGTATAATCCTTATATGTTTGTTGATAAAATAGCCCTAAAATATGAAAAATAAAAATGTAAATAAATGACCACGCCCCTTTTGACATGCCCCTTTGAACTTTAAATATGTAGTTTCCCCTGTGTTTTATCTATATTAACTTTTGATTGTTTTTTTCGTTTGAATGTTAACCCACTACTTTTTAGCCACGCTTGTGCGTGAGCTATTGTTCCAAGCTGTGTGACAAAATTTCTTACTTTAAATTTCGGTTTATGGTAATGTTTTAAACCGAGTTCGTCTATTCCGAAGTTTCTTGTGGCATACACTACTTAATTTTATATTAATTTTCCTAAGAAATATTTATTTTTTACTTATAATTATTAATATTCATAAGATTTTAAAAGTATCTTAACTTTTTTTAAACGAGTAATTATGCCAAGAATAAAAAAATTTGGCAGAAGGATGTATAGTAGCAATCAACATAAAAAGTCTAAATCGACTGAAGAATTGCTTTTGAATTCCGTGGAAAGTGCTTCTAGGAGAAAAATTAAAATACCGGATTTACTAAAAGAACAAGATTCTCAAAATGTAAACATAATCGTTGAACTGGATTTATTATCTTCCCTTATGAAAAATCTCTTATGTTGTAAATATTGCTGTTCTTCAGAGAAAATTGAGCTGAGAGAAGATTTAAAATGTCGTAGAGGTTTAGCTGTGAGTTTGGAAATAATTTGTCACAACTGTGGAGAATCGACGAGCACACAATGTCATCAAAAATATCAAATAAATGTTATGATGTTAACCTAAGATTGGCATATGGAATGAGAGCTATTGGAAAAGGTGAAGCTGCTGCTCGAATATTCTGTGGGCTCATGAATTTGCCTCCACCACCTGCAAAGTTTGAACGCCTTAATTCTTTGTTTTTAAATGTTTTAAAAACAATTAGTGAAGACTCCATGAATGCAGCTGTTCACGAAGCAGTCATAGCGAATGATAATAATTCAAATATAGCTGTGGCTGTGGATGGCACATGGTATAAAAGAGGATATTCTTCATTGAATGGAGTTGTATGTGATACGTCTGTTGAGAACGGAAAGGTTATCGACTTTGAAGCTCTCACAAAATGTTGTTCTTCATGTAAGGGTAAAAAAAAACCATGTGAAAATTGTGCTAAAAATTACGAAGGATTCAGTGGGGGAATGGAATGTCGGGGGTATTAAGTATATTTCAGCGATCTGAAACATTACGAAAAGCATGTTATACGCAGTATCTTGGTGATGGGGACTCAAAAGGATTTCTTACCATAAAAGAAGCAAAAGTATATGGCGACACAGAAGTTGAAAAATTAGAATGTGTTAGCCATGTGCAAAAGCGTATGGGCACAAGGCTGAGAAACACTCTAAAAATGAGCAAAGGCATTAAGCTATCAGATGGGGAAAATATTTCGGGACGTGGACGGCTAACGCTTAAAGAAGTGGACTCAATCCAACATGATTATGGGTTAGCAATCCGTAAAAATTTGTCATCTGTGGAGGACATGAAAAGAGCCATATGGGCTATTTATTTTCATAAACTAAGTACTGAGGATAATCCTCAACACGCTTTGCGTCCTCTTGGTGAGGATAGCTGGTGCGGTTATAACCGTAGCATTGTTACGGGGGAATTTTATATTCACAAGCATTCTTTACCTGAGTTAATTTTATTGAAAGTGAAAAAAGTGTTTCGGGATCTCACAGAGAAGGACTTATTGAAAAAGTGCCTTCATGGAAGAACACAAAATCCCAATGAAAGTTTTAACAAATGTATTTGGGAGCGAATTCCTAAAACAGTTTTTGTTGGCATTGAAACTTTGAAATTTGGAGTTATGGATGCTGTAATTTGTTTTAACGATGGATATGTAAGTAGGATAAAAGTCTTTGAAGCTCTGGGCATTAAACCAGGATACAACACGGAACGTGCCTTACTTATAATTGATAACCAACGAATTTTGAGGCTGAACGTATAGTAAATAAAGTGTCATTGGAAGCCAGAAATAAAAAGGTCTTTAAAAAGGAAAATGGATAAACAGAATTTAGATGAAGAAAATGAATACCAAGCAGGGAAATATTAATCAAATCTATAATGTAAGGAGAAATTTTTTTGTTAAGTTTTTGTTATATTTTTCTCGAATGTTTAATATTTTTAAATTTAGGTACACTTTAAAAAACTATTGTAGCATATTGTTTGAAACCTTTTATATATCTAAACAGGATACATGTGCATACAGTGAACAAAATATCTTTTAGTATGTGTCTAATTTTTTGAAAATTGATTTTATATGTAAAAAAAAAAAATTAAGATTTTCATAATTTTAAGGTTTTATGATTATTTTTAAGAAATTATGCAATTATATATATAATTAGTTAAAAACAGATTCATTATGTTTAATATGTTACTTTATATATATTTGTAAATTTTTGTATATTCAAAGAATATTTTTGTAAGAAATGGGACCTATACATGAAAATATGTATTACAAGATCTCGAAAATTATGTTCATGTTAACTAAAACAAAGGAAAAAAAACATATGAATTTAAAAAATTACTTTTGTAACTCTAGAAATTGTTTAAGGATTATTATTAGTCATATAAAAATAGGCAAGGAAATACTAATTAAGTGTATAATATGTGAAAATATTGTTTTTCTTAGTTTTTTTCACTTTTTCTCAAAAGCATATTATTTTTGCATTTAGGTACATTTTTTAAAAACAACTATTGCACTATATGATTCCTGATTTTTATACTTCTATACAAGATGCCTATGCATATAGTGAACCTAATTTTTTTCTATTAAAATAGTGCCTAATTTTTAAAAATTGTTTTATGCATAAAAAAAAAAGCAGAAAAATAAAAAAATTTCAAATTTCAAAGTTTCATAATTTTTTTAAAGAAACTATACTAAAATTTTACTAAAAAAGGTTTCACTGTATTTTATGTATTGTTTTATATATGTGTAAAATATTTTGCATAAAAAAGGATACTTTTTAAAAAATGGTACCTAAACATAAGTATATATTACGAGTTCTCAAAAATTATGTATTATTTAAATTAAGTAGTAAAAAAAAACTTTTGGAGTAAAAAGTTATTTTTGTAGTTCTACAGAATAATTAAATTATCTTTATTATAAACATAGAAAAATCTAAGCTCTATTGGAAATTTTAAATGATATATGTCTCATAAACAAAGGGTCTTAATTTTGGCATTTTACTCTTTCGAGTATGTCCTGGTTCCCTTAAGGTTTTTATTTAATATATATATTTAACTATTTGCGATATCAGAATATGTTGTTGTCGTTGTTACTGATGCCACCTGATCAGCAAAGGCCAGATCGAGGCC
The DNA here is from genome assembly GCA_019973935.1 of Trichonephila clavipes. Classification (NCBI taxonomy): domain Eukaryota; kingdom Metazoa; phylum Arthropoda; class Arachnida; order Araneae; family Nephilidae; genus Trichonephila; species Trichonephila clavipes. The sequence continues at coordinate 184,050 of BMAU01017939.1, read as the reverse complement.
CACGAAATTCAGCATGGCAAAGGGATAAGTGAAGCATGTCGTTAGTCGTAGATTTGAGCACCATACAGGTGACACTAAAATTTGGCTCGTTTCCACCACGATTTTGAGGGAGGACACCTGAGAGTGGTCATGATCTACCCACCTCTCTTTCCCTTCCACCAACCTCTCAAGAGGCCTTACGGCTCGACGGCTATTTAGAGTACCCCTCTGCCTCGAAGGCACTATACATCTGCAAACATCCATGTCTTCTCCGGGATTCGAACCCAGACCCTACGGCACAGCAGTCAGCGTCGCTAACCACTATATTGGATGGGTGACATATCGGAATATAAATAGTGAAAACGGCTTCCTCGGATCGTTCCCCGTCTTTTGGTACCCTGTGCGAGTTTCTGCGTGATGTGGTTCTTGAAAAAATAGACGCATTAAGCAGAGATACATAAATGCGTTTGTTTACTTGTGTAGATTACAGTGTATAAAAACTACATAGTTACAATAAGTGTTCCAACTATAACCCCTCTGTTTCCAAACATTTTTCTGCACCATGCCGTACGTTGTTGGTATACTACAGGGATTGCGTAACTAGCCAGTTCAATTTTACAGCGTGGCTTCTTGCTGTGCACCATGTTTTTTAGGTAACCCTATAAATATATGTCAAGAAGGGGTTAAATTAGGTGAGCATGCAAGATACTCAATCGGACTCCTTCGTCCAATCCAATGACACAGTGCAACCGTATCCAGAAAGGAAGTCAGGATAGAGATAGAATTTCAGACGTATTTTTACGCCATTTTTTTATTTTTCAACTAAAATACTAGCGCCCTCTGTAGCAGAACTATTGTTGAACACATCGAAACACTATTGACAGCTTTTGATGCCGACTCTCACAATAACCCTATAGCCAAGCTGATCTCAAACTTATGGCATTAACATATTTTCCAGTCTTAAAATATGTATATCTGTATATTTTTATAAACCCTGTATATTAATTTTCTATCATCTTCTAACAACAAATATAAATGTGATGTACTGCTGAATAAATGTGCATGGAATTGGAAAACATTTTGAATTGGTGTTTAGAGAGCATATAAACTCTAAAAAATATACAGATAAAGTATTACAATAAGAAAAATATTGAATATTATAATTATTTTAACAGAAATCTAGAACAAATTATAATAAACAAAAATAGAGATTAAATAATTGAAAAATTCGTCGTAAGGATTATAATCATTAAACTAGGGGATCTTTTTAGGTTAATTCACATTATGTCTTCAAAAACTCTAAGTCATGACTAATATTAGTTTTCGAAGTTTCAATAAACAGTTGTTGCCGTACTATCTCAAAATTTCAATTTTAATGAGATGACATAAATAATAATTTTAACCTATTGGAATGACATTAAGTCATACCATACTTCGCATCAGGTAAAAGAGTTTGTATTATAAAACATATATCAATAAAATATTTTTAAAGAGAAAAGAAAACTAAATTTAATAAAAAAAAATCATCTTATCATTAACTATCCAAAATTTGCATTATTACTTTGAAAAAATCCAGTTAATTCTAAATAAAATTTATTTGTTTATCATAAAGAAAGGGATAATTAGAGATTGAAAATTCTTTGAAAATAAAAAGGCACAGTAAATTTATTGGGGGATTTATTTAGTAGAACAAAACACTGGTATTGACAAAATTAATATTTATTTTTATTCGTTATATTAAAATGTTCTTATAATAAATGGCAGTAAAAAAATTCTTATAATTAAGAAATTTATTCCTAGACATCCTCACTTCCCTAATCATTTGTTTACATAATAGAAATACTATAGTTATTGAAAAATTTCCCACAGACAAACGTACATTAACTGTAGAATAGTGTAATAATTTAACGCATAAAAGGTAAAGATTTTAAAAATACAGAGGTTAACTAATATAATGAAACATCTTTTGTAATTTTTTTGAATCTGTTTTTCTTTTTTATTCCAATAAATGAGCAGTTTGAATAAATTTTAACTGTATAAGGCAAATGACTCCAACTAGAACGCAAGAAAATATAGAAAATCATCAATTTATTTTTTATATTCACAAAACTAAGACAAAATCCTTAAAAAGGAATTAAAGGAATTGATGAAATTATAATCCTTTCCATTATTCCTTTCTTTAGCAAACGAGTTAATTTAGTTATGTCACCAAATAGCTAATTCTTCCGCAAACATTATATTTGTGTGGTTAAACATCAACCACATTAAGCTCATTTTCATTTTTAATATTATTAATTATTTTAATGGAAAGTAAACTAACTCCACGTATATAAGCCAAACAATTACTGAGTACAGATTACGATAAAAAAATCTAAAGCTTTAAGTAAGAATTTATAAATAAATTTTGCTAAAGGATCTTACCATTCTTTAAAATGAATTTAAATGTCAAATCCGAGGTCACACAAGAAGAAAGTATTGAACTAGGTATGTTTATCAATATGTCTAACAGTATTTTAAACCATGCGAATCGTTGAATTAGTTTAAGTATTCAAAAAGAGTATCTAAGTAATATGTGTGTTTGTGGATTTTTAAATTAAATTTTATAAAACTTAACTGATATGTTTAATATAATACAAAACTAATTAAATAATATTATTTTTATTAAAATTACGTTAAAAATAAAGATAATGATTTTCAAATTCTGAGCTATTAAAATGAAGCCCTAAAATTTTATCAATTGATAAAAATATTTGAGTCATATATATTCCTGAATAAACTTAAATAAGCCTTAATGCCCTTGAATCAATTATAAAAATACCTAAATGAACCAAAAACGTTTAAATGGTAAAAAATTGAAACTCAATGACGAAAGAAATAAATTTTCGAATACACACACACACATAAGTCACTTAAAACTCATAAATATTAATATCTTACATTTGACACACTACATCTATTTAAAACCTTTATGCCCAACATTAGAAACTTACATCTGACAAGTTCAGGGCAACATAAACTTTTTTTTTCATACTACATACAAATTATTTTGAATAACGTGTCATTCCGAATTTAGAAAAATTTATTTGTACATAAAACACTTTTATGCAGAAAAACTAGAAATTGTTAATGTAGATGCTTAGGTTTCCTTATAATAGTTTTATCTCTTGAAATTCAATTAAAAGCTACTCAAATAATATTAAGCTACTAAAACATTTTCTTAAATGCATTTTGCTTAATTAACCTCTTGGGTTGCCTTGTTTAGTTTGAGAACCGCAACTTATGATACAGTCGTGATTTATATAAACTATTATAATTGCTATATAACCAGAAATTAAGTCAATAGCCATAGGAATGGAAGAAATTTACTTGATTTATTGAAATTCCAGTCGATCTTAGCTAAACTTATGTCCAAGAGCGAGAGAGACATTTTTTTTTGATATTTTTTTCAAATCGAATCAAATATATATTAAGTATTACTACCTTGGCTGTGGTAATTTCTGGTCTCACGATGACTCAGAGTCGTTAATCATCAAAAATGAGCTTGTTTGCAATGATTTGTTGAATAATGTTTCCCTTGCATACGTATATTGCATTTCATTTCTAAATTCACAACAAACTATATAAATGTACAATGCTGGCCACACAAAATGCAACACCAAGAAGGACCAGAGATATCACAGCGAAATTCATTTGGCATATAATATGTTATACGAAGATCAACCGATTAAAATTAAAGACTTTTGTGACGTATGGAGAATGGCAAAATCAGTAGTTAGTGTAGACACCATTGTTGGCTATAACCGCTGCCACACGCCTCAGCATACAATCAAAAAGTTAATCTGGAGTAGTAGCGGGTGGTGCATCGCGGGTCAGTCGTTGTGAAAGCATGAAACTCATGCTCTTTTTCATTAACGATAGATCTAGAGAACAAACAGACCAAGAAAGCAATGTAATCTGATGGGAAAAGAACTTTCGAATATTGCGGGGCCTGAGGTTTTGCGCATTATCCTGTAGGAATACGAATCACGGCAAGCGCTGAATTTATGGAGGACCACGAGCTCCACCACCTCAGAGATGTAGCACTAGCTGTTCAGTGTGTCGGCAATACGGATAGGAAGTTTGCAGCAGTGGAATCCAATACCACCCCAGACCATTATACTGTATGCTGGACCAGTGTGGCGATGCATAATGCCACAGTTCATTAACCTCTCAACATAGTGTTTCCAAACTCGAAATCGACCATCGTGATATTACAGGCAGAAGTGGGATTTGTCAGTAAACACAATGTCGTTCCATTTAGTTGTCCATGCCCGACGTATATCGCGCCTTTGGCGGTGCAAACGCCTGAGGTTCCCAGTCAAAGTTAAAAGAAGCAATGGACACCTTGTGGGCATTCCATAGTGCTGATAATGGCGTCAACTGGTATGAGTGGACAATGAATATCGCATAACAGACTGAAACTATTGTGCAATGTTTTGTGATGTGACTGCGGGATACGTCACTACTGTGCTCTTAATCCACCTTTCATCACAGCTCTGTCAAACTGTCGTTTCCTCCTGCATCCTTCGAGATGAGATCCGTTTCACAGTTGCATGGTTTCGTCCAACACGGTGGCCAATTTCTCAGAAGGGTTATCCGCATTCCCTTAGGTTATTATTCTTCATTGGACGAATTCAGAAACTTGGTGAAACGACGCCTGATGTCTTCACAAGGTATAGGTAAATAGCGTACACAAAAAAGAAATAAAATCACGAAAAAATAGTTGGCCTACGGCAAATCACCAATCTGTTATCCCCTTATATCACGCTTATAAATCTTACTACGGTCAACGGTTTTGTGAGTCTGTGCGTAATGCTAATTATTTGCATATATCATCGCCGTCAACAAATGATGCAAATTTCCCATGGTGTGTTTATTTTCTTCAGGGTGCCTCATTTTGTGTGGCCAGCAGTGTTATTATATACACGAAAATAAATGTACATACAAAAGAAGACATAAAAGTAAAGGATTAATAATTTAAAGTTGCAAAACGCATATGTTAAATGAATTGGAAATGCCAAATTAAGCAAGCATAGGATTGAAGTTTAACAATTTAAAAAGAACTTGGGGCTGATAACTAAATAAGCAGGTTTAGTAGTACCATGCAATCTTTGTCGTATAGAAGCATTGATTCAAGTGACCTCTATTTTCTTCAAAAGTTCTTCACTGGGAAATTTTCAATTCCTACTATTAGCTCACACTCTCTATAAATTTATTTGTTTATTTATCTTGGTGGAATTTTCAATCGTTAATAAAATACACTTTAAAGCGCTCAATTGAGCTGAAATTTTTATATACATGATTATTTTGGATGACAATACAATAATTTAATCATAATTAATAAAAATTAATCGATTAAAACTAATTATTTAAAGAATTACAAATACAACTACATTGTGTCGAAGTTGAAAAGTTTTTTTCACGTTTTAAAGCATTCAGTTGAACTGAAATTTTATATACACGATTAGTTTGGATGACAATACGATACTTTAATGATAATTAATAAAAATTAATCACCACTTAATTTTGGAATTCTGTCATATGTATATACAAATTTATATGAATTGTAACTATTCAACAAAAAGTAACTAAAATAAAAATTTTCTTTGTTGATCTAGATAGGAATGGACTTCATTTTTTTTATTACTTGTTTATATATATATATATATATATATATATATATATATATATATATATATATATATATATATATATATATATATATATATATATATATATATATATATATATATATATATATATATATATATATATATATATATATATATTCATATTAAGCTACTGTAACACTTTTGAATTTGGTTGAATTTTGGGGCAAAATTGTGTATTCCAAAGAATCGTTTGTACGCTCCATCAAATTTGATAATATATGCATTACAGTCATTAGTAGTGCAACTGAAATGAACAGGAAATTAGCCATTGAAAATGAGAGGGTACTCGATGTTTAGAAAATTATTATTTTGAAAGGACTTAGATTCAGTCTTTAGAAAGCTTTATTATCATATAGCTTTATATAACCCCTCTGCTAATATATCAATTGATGTTTAAGATATTCTCACGTTCTCAATCCTGAATCTCAAATTTTAAACCCCCCTTATACAATGAACATTAATTCTTCCATGTATGCGATTGTAATCTCAAATAAAGAATATATATATTCATAATCAAATCGATGTTAAGCTCTTGACCCCCTTTTTTCTTTTAAAAAATAATTGCATTGATTGATTTTATAAATTGTCGTTTAAAGCATTTCCGCTTTGTGATTCTGATCGAAGTTTTGATCATATGACACCTGAGTTTGCACTTCAAGCATTTAATTTCAGCAGCATGTAAGTTTTAGGATTTTAAACCTCGATCATCAGCATCTATAGTGAATTTTTAATTTCCCCAGGGCTCGAACCTATGACTCGTGATAAACGATGGAAAGTTTGAACCAAAAATAAAAATGAACAAGTAAACTTACGCAAATGTGAGGTAGTAAAAATGCATTCAATTTTTTTTTAAAATTTCTAACGGCAGATATGAAACAAAACAGTACATAGAGAAAACAAGGTATTTAAACAAAATAATTAAAGTCATTGATTCGTGCGCTGTCTCGCAAACTAATATACATCGCTCTGTCTCTCAAATTGCAATACACCGTCTTAGATGATGTCTATCCATTCTACTATTGCTGTAGGTTGGTGGGTAAGTTGAACTTTGCAGGATACCAAGCAGAAAAAAGCGTACCGCTAAGCAATCATGATCTGTAGTTAGGCGCAATTTTGCTGCAGCTACAGGGTTAAGTCAATCAGGAATATTATCTTGAATAGTCTTCAATCAGTTCATGGAAGAATATCTATTAAAAGGTCTTAATGGAAGTTGAATAAAGAATCTCATTTTTAATCTTCTGTGGAGTCATGGATATCTTCTTAGCTAATATGTCAGGTGTTAATTGCCATCTACTCCACAATAGTCTGGTGCTTACTGGATTGTAATCAGAATTTCTTACTTCCTAAGCTCTTGCAGATAAGTTCGACATTATAATACATGCAATGATATAGTAGTAGGATCAGAAGCAATAGCTTGAATAGCTGCCTAAATAAATTCAATATAAAGAGAATAATTTTTATTCTGGCAAGACTGAGAATCTCATATTAATAAATTTTTCTTAAATTTTTGAAGAAAGTTTACAAATAATATTGAAAGTTGCTCTTCTGGAATGATAAAATTGCAATCATTTAAGATATGCGACTATCCAAAAACCGTGAGTTTTGCCAAAAATTGACAAACTTTTTTTACCATTTTATTTCATAAGCCATCTTATAAGCTTTATAAAAATACCAAGTTTGTTATTTGCCAATCACTAGAACAAAAACAATATGTGTTTTAGTAAAAGCAGATGCCACTATTTGAAACAAGATGTCATACTTTAAAACGCGTTTTACACTAAATGTGTTTTTTAAATGCTCAAAGGGGGACAGCGATTGCTGAAAAAGTTTTGAAAATAATTAACTGGCATATTCTTTTTTATGTTCTGTATAATAGTAGAAGTGTTTCAACCTTCAGATTTATCAATCAGTATTTATTACAAAATTTACAATCTCTTTTGTGAATATAATCGATGCTTTTAAAGCAATAAAGTGTTCTAGTTATTGAAAATTTAAAATACCTCTCACCCTGATAGTCGTTTCAAAAATGAATAGCAAAGCAAAACATCAAAATTAAAAATTTGTTCATAATTTCTTGGTACAGAATCGTGATCCGCTTACGTAATTTTTTATAATTTTTTATCAATTTCTTCCCATTTATATAATAATAATTTCTTTTTCTCTTCTTAATTTTAGCATATTGTTCTTAAATGTACTAAACAAATCTAAAACTACAAAAAAAATCTCCATACCTCCCTTTTTCTAAAAAAAAATTGTTTCAAGTATTTGGATACTTTAATTGTTTTTCATTAAATAAATGAAAAATAAATAGGAGAACCTGTATTCACATATTTTCTCTTTGTAAGAATGATTTTAATTCTAAAAATAAATTAGTATATTTCGTTATTTACTTTCCTCCAATATTACTCTTTTAGCTCATGTATATTTCTTTACATGTACAATAAAATTTTTAAAAAATCAATAGATTATTTTTTTTGTATTTATTGTTAATTATTTCTTCCTTTGTAGGAACAAAAGAACAATCAGAGTATTTGATTATTTTTCATTTTATCTGAAATATAATATTATTTCAGGAAGCAAAACAAATGTTCTTTTACCAGTTTTATTTTATGCTTTTCTTTGCTTGTTGTTGTATTTATGTTATCTATTTGCATTAAATTCAATCTTTGTTTTTAATTTAGTGTTTGTTGTAAGGTTAATTATAGAAAAACAATACACGAATATTAACATATTTTTATTTTTGTTTACTCACTATTTCCTTTTGTGATATTAGATTCATCCAATTTATGAAAAATAAAGCAGCGAATCACTTTCAAAATACAGCACACTAAAAGCAAAAAAAAATAATAACATTTTTCAATTTCAATGTAACTGAAACTAGAAACAATATATGATTTCATTCTAGAGTATTAATAAATAAATAGCCTACCTCTCAGCACTGAAACAAAAGAAAATTCCATCAGAACGCATTGAAACCAGAAAGTGATATTTCGTATCTTTGATATATTTTTAACGAAGCGACTTCGTATTTTTTTCCTATTTGTTTTTTTTGTTTTTGTTTTTTTCGAACAATTTCATGAGAAACAATCTCTATGTTACGCAATGAAATTTCATTTCTCCGTAAATTCCATATTACTTTTACTAGGGTTTCCATCTAGAAATTTCTCAGTGAAAAGTTGAAAAGAAAAACTAAGTATGAAGAAAAGAAAAGATTCTCGTTATTGTATCAAGTTCATTCGTATCTGGAGGGGAAAAAATAAGAAGAAAAAAAAAAGGAAAAACATTCTGCCTCTCTCTCGCAAAGCCATGCAGATTTGAAAGGGGAATAATTTTTCTTTTGCTTTTTTATCTTTCACAGCCTCTTCAATTTTTTTCACTTTCATAGTTATTCTAGGTAGTTATTCTTGCATCTTTTCTTGTTCATTTTAAGTTCTCTTTTTTCAGCTTGTCTTCCTAGTTTTAATACCATGTTAGAATCCTAAGTTTCTTTCATTTCTTCAGTTTCTCTTAGTTACAATTATAAAAGAACATATATTACTTTTAAATATAGTACTTTATGTCAAAAAACAAGAGAGAGAGATACTAAGTATTTATTCAAAGAACTGCGCTCTTGAGACTTTTCATAATATATTAATCTAACTCATTATGATCGTGATATAATATTAGTACCTGCATTGTTTGTCGCACTTTATCTTTTGAAAAATATTTTTTCTCCAAATTCTAGTTGAATGAAGATTTTAATAAACATTCCCCTATGGAAAAACAAGAAGATTATTGTAAAAGAGTATTGAATCCTGGTGAAGTGATACAAAGGATAATTAACATGAAACCTCACTCCACACTACTCTAACAGGAGGACTTTCAGCCTCTATGGGTTTGCAATGTTTCACCTCTTCTACTCGGTGGGTTTATAGTTATATCAAGACTCAAACTCGAGACCCGACAACACCGATATGTTAACCAGAATCTATCATGAACATTTTCATACTGCACTGCCGCGCAATAATGTCTAGATATTATATCTCAAAATCCAGCGTTCGCCTTACTTAACAAAAGTATTCCACTACTACTTCTACTGGTATAAAAAATATTGAGAACCAAATAGCCTTATTAATAATGATTTGAAAATATCGAATTATATATGTATAAGATGTAGGATTCAAAAGTTCCTGGACTAAATCTATAACTTAAAAAATATTACCAAATTGTTGCAACACATCCTCCTTTGAAATAATAACTTGGAAAATAACACACTTATTCCATCTCCTGTAATGGTCATCGAAACATTTTTAGAGTCCATTTTGAGCCATGGTTTTTAATTCAACCTGTGATGTAGTTTTAATTTCATCTGCTGACTAGAATAGGCAGTCCTAAGAGCTACGTGCCTATTCTGGAAATATTCTGAAGTCCCCATAGGCTAAATCAGGGAATTAAGGAGGATGTGGCAAAAAAGTTGATTTCGTTTTCTCCCCGTCGTTGTTTGAAGCCTGTTCAAACGTTCCACCTCAGAAACCTTTTCAAAGTTTTTAGTGGTGTGAGAAGTCTGCGAACCCCAGAACGTTCCGCGTCATTAAAACTTTCCCTGCATTTCCTGAAATTCCGATGCCACTCAAATACTTACATTTTAGATAATGTATTACTGATGTACACTTTCTTCAATATTTCATCAGTATTTGTAGCACTACATAATTTAACTCATTTTCTACTCTACAAATGTCATTTATTTCAATCACCCGTTACTAAATACATCCGATTACAAAATATGATGCCGTGGTGAGCGAACGACCTCTTGATTTAAGAAAATTCACTTATAGAAATGGGTAAAAGTTCAGCAACACAAAAACGTTATCACAATCACTCTACTGAAAAATTGTTTTACGTTATAGGTTCAGTCCGTGGACTTTTGAATCCAACCTCGTATATACCGGGTGGGCAAAAAGTTCATATAAACTTTAAAAGTTTATAAAACTCGGGAAATTAAACAAAATAAAAAAATAGTTTGCAGGTTTAGCATCCATAAGTCACGAGTATTTTTAAGATAAGAAAAAAACCTGCCGACAGATGACCCTGGTACAAACGACTAAGTTGGAAATATGCAAATGAAGCAGACGATTACAAATACTGACAAACTTGATCCAGATGTAATTCTCCGTCGCATGCCAAATAAGTGAATAAAGATGCTGAGTGAGAAAGACAAATCTTTGTTTTTGAAGATGTTTTTCATGAACAAGGAGCCAGCAACTTTTGCAATGCATAAATTCCGTTTTCAAAAAAATGTGATGACTTGAAAAGGGCCTTCAAAAGCGGTGCACCTCATGAAGCTTGTTCAGCGATTTGAGGAAACTGAATCGTGTAAGATAAGGACGACTACGTCTAAAAAACATTAACAAATGTTGCAAGTTCGCATGACCTCTTTGGTCTCTAGATCTGACTCAAATATACTTTTGGGTGTGGGAACATTAAAATTCTAAAATTCCGACCATCAAATCCGTCAAAATTGAACGACAGATGTCATGTATACATGTGGACATTCTACATTCTGCCGTTGCTGGATTTGTGACACACTTGGAATGTATCTTCCCTTGTGGTGGTGTATATTTGGAACACATGCTGCTGTAATAAATGATTTGGTAACGTTATTTCGGTTACATGCAAGACTTTTCTTTCACTTATGTACGAAACCTATCGATTTTTTTTCCTTTTTCTTATCTAAAAAAATACCTTGATTTATCAATGCTAAACCTGCAAACCACTTTTTTATTTTGCCTCATTTTCTGGGTTTTATAAATTTTAAATTTTATATGAACTTTTTGCCCAGCCGGTATATATATATATATATATATATACAGGGTGTAACTAAACTCTGCGGCAAAACCTTAAGGGATGATAGTACGCATCAAGACTAACAAGAGTAAATAGGAAACTTAGGGTCCCAAACGTCTTCCGAAGGAAATAGGTGTCATTAAAGTTTAGGGTTCGAAATTTCATATTTTTATAAAAACCGAAAATATTGGTCAATTTGTTAGCGGTTTTCGCCAAAATTACTCTTTTTGTCAGGAGTTTCTTAAAAAATAAAAATAAATTTTAAAGATAAAGCTAAAAAAATGTCGATAGTGGGTGCTTTAGACTTTGGAGTAACGAACAACTATTTTTAACTGTTATTTTTTGTATCACATTAAATGTTTTCAAAAGCTTAGACTTAAATTTTGAGCTCAAAATTTTAATCGTTGGGGGTGGTTAAGAAGCGCAAACCCAATTGTGTGCAGGTGGGGAAAATTAAACTCACCTCCTTTCCTGGACACAGTTCAGTTATTCACGATCTTCGATGCTCGGTCGTAGACTAGGCAGCAGCTACTACCCACTAAACGTAAAATAAACGAGAGAGGGATGACAAAATTATATAAAAAAGTTATTCATAACAGACATGAGCAATTTCTCCTCGCAAAATACCCGATTATGCAAATCAGCCGATTTGCATGCAAAGTGTAGTACACAAGGGTTTAACTGCATGTTGCTATTTGTATGTAAGAATTAACGTTCTACTGCAAACTGTTCGAGCCAACATAAAGGCTTGTATGTGGTTCCAACATGACGGAGCGCCTTCATATTTCAGCGCAGATGAGTGAAGTGCTTTGCATACAGCATATCCAGGGCTATGGAGTGGACGGGGTGTTCCTGTAAATTGACCGGCACGCTCTCTTGCCTAGACTTATTCTACTGGGGACATATGAATAGTCTTGTTTACGCAACGCTTGTTACGCCCTTCGACTCCGACGAGTCCCTGGTTGCGAGGATTGCCGCCGTAGCAAGCAAAATCCGGGAGATGCCTGGTATATTTTCTTATGTCCCACATGCCCTCCGCCGGCGGTGTGAGACCTGCTTCTTTGCTGGAGGGCACTTTTTCGAGCAGTTTCTGTGATTCCGCTAGAAAATCATTTTCTACTCATCATCATTCATTCAACCTCCATTCATACGCACTACGTGATCACATCAAATTGTTTCTTTTTATTTTGAGCAGAGAAATTACTCATGTCTTATGAATATTTTTTTTTTAATTTTGTCATTCCTTTTTTCGTTTACTCTACGTATAAGAGGTAGTAGTTGCTGACTGGTCTACGACACCAAGATCGGGAATAACTGAACTTTATTCAGAGGGAAGGGAGTTTCAAATTTGAACTCCAGAACACAATTCCGTTTGCGCTACTTAACCACCCCTAACGATTCAAATTTTGAGCTCAAAATTTAAGTTTAAGTCTAAGCTTTTGAAAGCATTGAATGTGATTCAAAAAGTAACGGTAAAAAACAGTTGTTTGTTACTCCAAAGTCTAAAATGCCCTCTATAGAACTTTTTAGAACTTTATCTTTAAAACTTATTTTTCAAAAAAAATACTTACAAAAAGAATAAATTTAGAAGAAAACCTCTAATGTATCGACTCATTTTTCTGTTTTTTATAATCATTTGAAATTTCGTACCCTAAACTTTAATGGCTCCTATCTCGGCGTTTGGGACCCTAAGTTTCCTATTTACTATTGTTTGTCTTGATATGTACTATCCTCCTTTGAGGTTTTGCCGCAGAGTTTAGTTAGACCATGTATATATATATATATATATATATATATATATATATATATATATATATATATATATATATATAAATATATATATATATATATATATATATATATATATATATTAACATCTAGAATAAATTCCAAAACGAGGGTGTATGAGAAGTCTATATAATACAAGATGTTATAGATGCGAGAATAGCACGTACGACAATTGATACATAAAAACCCATAACAGCATCCTGCCTCTGCATGAGGGATTTCAATTGCTCTATGTTTTGAGAACCCGTGACTCGATGAAGTCATCCATGGGTTCGCGACTCTGACCATTCGTCTATAGCGACCACTTCAAATCCATCTTTGAAAATACTAGGAAATATCCTTGTTATATAATTCATTAAATATTTTATTGCAACATTTAAAGTGTTCTTTTTTCGGTTTTTTAAGGACATGAAAAAAATCAAGTGAAATAATGTTTTAATGAATAATTAAACATGTGTCTGAGAATTAGCACATGGAATTATAAAATGCAGTTTCAATTTATTTTCTTGAGGGAAAATTTCGAACTATTGTCTGTTTAAAATAGGTAAAAATTGTACAATATGTTTATAGAATAAATTAAATTGACAATAGTAAGTACAAATTTGAAAAAGAATTCGATTATTATTATCTATTATATTGTTTAGTTTTAGACACATCTGTCTGAGTAAGACTGAACAAGCACGAAACAATTACTTTCAGTCAAAAACAACTAATTCATTGCATTAAAATTTTGTAGTAAAGACATTTATTGTAATCTCGTGATTTATTGCCACTCAGAGTAATTAGTCTTAAAGAATCCTAATAACTATATCGAATGAACGCTATTAAAAAACCGGAAAGAAAAGAAACCATTTAACTTATTATAGGAGAGAGAGAGAGGGATTGAGAAGTAAAAAAGTTGGAATCACACTCACACATTTTCCGTAGTGATCACTTTTTCTTAGAACAAAAAAAAATGTGAACATAAACGATGACATAATATATAATTATCAAAATAAAATAAATTTACCTATAATCTAAGCCAGAAGTGGATAAATAGTGACATGTGGAGAATTCTTTTGCAGCCAATCAAGGCAGCCAGGGAATCCTTTTTGGACCGAGATTTCTTTTCAATGCGTGAACAAAAATTCGTCTTATATTTTTCATTAGGGAAAAACAGACTTCAATTACTTCTTTATTATTGAACCAAAGTAGGTGAAAAATTTTCTTGTCAGACATCATCTGCAGAAGTTGAAGGATAAGGGCACAAGAAAATTTCGAGTTTCATATAAAATTGAGCCTTAATGCAATATTTTCTCTCTGTTATCCTATTATTGCTGATTTGATACAGTATCTAAAGAGATGCAGTACCTGATACTGTACCAAAGTTTTTCTTGCGTGAAGATCAGCAAAAGCAAATATAGATTCAAGTTGCCAGACTTAAATTTGCAGGCTGTGATGAGAATATAAAGAAGCAACCCACCCCCCCCCTCCTTTGATTTAAAAGAAAAATATCGAAAAGTAAGACACAGTACATTTGTCTCGCTAAATAAATTCCAAAATTAAATGGGCTTCAAGCTTAAATAATGTGGGACTAGCACATGAAATAAATTGAATAAATTTGAGACTATTATATTTAACTTATATTTATTATTTTTTTATAATAAATTCAATGATTTAAAAAAAGTGAGGTCATCCGCTTTCAAACTGTGGCCTAGCGACCAAAACAAATTGCCCACCTCCAATCTATGCTAACGTATTATTTATCTTATGTTTCAATAAAAATATTTAGTTTAAGTGTTACAAAAAAACTTTATTTTTTTTTCTCCATAGAATATAAGAATTCAAAACTACAAAAAAAAATCCTTCAAAATGGGACATTTTACGCTGGTTTTGCATACTACAACATTATTTTCATAATAAATCTTAGCATATTCAAGTGAAATGAATCACTATTACATCATTTCCATTTACAGCATTCCATTTCACTTCATAAGTCACAAAATCTTACTCATTTTCTGCGTCAGAAGACCCTTAAATATCACAATAATATCCTGGTTTCCACCTCATAAAAGGTACATAATGGAAAATTCATTCTACACAGCGAGTTTCTCCCGCCGATAAATCCCCCAAAGCAGAGACAACCACCAAGAGTGCATTTCCTGCATAATAGTCATCCCGATGATACTGATATAAAGTGTGGGATTCAGGAAACGATTTCTCTTTTCCTTAATGGTGTCGCTCTCACGTTTTAAAAGCATTACGTCTTTCTTCTTCTTTAGAGTATTCAAGTTAGGAAATATGGCTAATAATGTATACAATCACCAAAATAATTCGCGGAAAGCTCCTAAGACACAAATCATTCATTATGGAATATTTTATTTCAATTTTCCAGATTTCAGGATTCATGATAAATAATGAGTTTGTATCAAGTAAAAATAAGTACTTTGAGGAATCGAAGCTGTGGGAGATAAATTAAATTAATATAAAATACTCTTTACTTTTCCGACACGAAAGAAAATGTTTTCAAATAGAAATGAAAGTATTATTATATTTGTTTTTTCTTTTTCAAATTTTCTAATGGTATCTAAAAACAGAGATTTTAATAAAAAAATTATTTCAAAATTGTTATAAAAGTCTAGTCATGCAATAAGTAATACACGTTGACTTTAACATTGTATAAACTGTATGATATGATAATGAGAGCGTGTAAATTAACTTTGCAATATGTGAAGCTACATTACAGCAATTGGCGTCGAACCTCGTAGTTTTGAACCATGTTCAAATGACGAGGAAGACATCTCAGCTGGAACCCTCCTCTTCATACTTCCACACCGCACCAACTTAAAAAAGTTTCAGAATCGAAAATTTTATCGTGCATTAGCCCCTCTACCCGGTGAGTCTCTAGCGGCTCTAGGCTCGAACTCCTGATACGCCGTTCACGATTGTGTATACGTTTCATATATGTTTCATATACAATTTAATATTTAATAAGGAAAAAAACTACCTTTTTAAATATTACATGAAGAATTTTACATATTAAATACTTGAGTCTCTATTTAAAAATTTGGAAAACTTTTACATTAATGAGACAATTTTGATACATTCACATGCATTTATTGTACAATACAACTGTACAAAACTGTCGCTATTACGTCTACCATGTTTCAAAATTTGTGCCGACAAAATGATTTTATGATTATTCGTGTAGTACATTTCAACACGATGCTTAGTATATATTCGAAAAATTCAATTAAATATTTCAAACATAATAACTTAGGAAAAATACATTAAAATATAAAAACCTGTTCAGAGGATACCTTTTTCTTAAAACCAAAATTGGATACTTAAGCATCATGAACTCTTCTTAGGAATTTATATTATTAAATATTAATACCTAAAATGAAATGTTTTCAAACATTTTTTTAAATTTTACAAAATCCCCAATAACGAGGAAAATTTAACAAGTTTCTAAAAACTTTTTTATTAAGCAGTTAGAGAAAAAAATAGTAACTCGCGCGCATCACAAAAATTATTAATAATATAAACTATTCACATTCATATAATTAACATACTAAAATATAAATGTTTCAGAGTTCATCGAAGAAATATTATAAGACTTCAACTATTATTTATAAATAATACTGGTCCTACAAGTCAAACAATAACCGTGCAATAAAAATTGTCTTATTACATTCTTTGGAAAATAATACAAACTTCAAGTTCAAAAAGTTTCATAAAAATAGTTATAATACTTCGAGTTACCACATGCACGATAATAGATTTTTAAATATTTAAAAATGACAAATAGAGAGAGATTAAAAACCCAATTCCGTGTTTTTTCTTTTATTTTAACTCATTTTTAACACAGAAACAAAATAACTTATGTTTTATGAAGGCAAAAGATTTCTCTATTCAAAAAGTTAAACTCCAAAAACATGTGTTTTAATCGAAATTGGTCCTTTTAACACATACTCAGACACCTTAAATTATATATTAAGTAAAAGTATATTATGATTATATATATAAATATGCTATATTTGTTTGCCTATTCTTTTACATTGAAATTATTATTTTGTTCCTAATTTATATAAGTTAAACTTATATTTCATTGCCGAAAGCATTAAGAAATCAACTGGAAATAAAACAAAAATTTATGTAGAACACAATTAAGAAACTTGACTGTTCAGTGACTTAAATGTTCTTTTTCTACAAGTCTAAATGTCAATGATGCATGGGAATCTAATATTTATTTTTATTTTAACGAAAAAGGTGGAAATATTAGTTCTCTTTGCATATTTTAGAAATTTTTATTGAAGTATATGAATGAAAATGAAGTATATTTACTAATCTTTATACAGCTTTTTGTAAAGTTTATGTGAAATTTTATTTATTTAATTTTCAACCTGGCCTTCAAATATCCTTCCTTCACAGAAAGAAGACAAAAAAAAAACTTCAATATTAAAGCAAGAAATACAAAGGGGCAGCAAATAGTTTTATGTATTCATCGCTTCAAATTTTTATTTGCTAACATGTTTATTTCTTCTTCAAATAAGAAGGAAATGTAAAAAGATGCATATGAACTTCCTTTTATTGTAAGGATTCTTTAGGTGCTTCAAATTCCTGTTGAAAATCATTTCAAAATCAAATACGAAAAAAAGTAAAGAGAAGAAATACATATTTGCTTTTCTTTCATAAGAAAAATGGGAAGTCATAATAATACTCAAAGATGGAAAGTAGAAGCTCAGAGAGCTGATAGCTATTGCTCTTCTGATGAGCTACTTGCAAATCGGACAAAAAGGAAGCGATAAAATAAAATAGAATATGAAAGAGAAAAAAGATATCCGTCTGTGAAAACAAAATAGTTAACTGTAGTAGACTTAGTAGTTACAGTTGGAAAATCAATAAGTATAGAACTAAAAAGCTTAAATCATAGAACAGCGTTCTGGAAATGGTGCAAACATTTCAAGTAAGTATTGGTAAAAAAGCACGGGGGAAATTAAATTGAATTTTGGGATTTGAGAAACTTTGTACTGGAGCGATGAATTCGATAAGGTTCTTTTGTCCTGGTTTTTATCATTATAGTCGTGAGTTAAATTGCAATGTTTGCTTACCATCATTGTGTTTAGAATTCAAATGAATTCCTTTTCACTTGAAACATTTGTTTGCAGATTGAGTAGAAAAAGCTTATTCTTTTCGTTAGCGATGTAATGGAATTAATTATCTAGAAAATGAAATAGAAATTCATACGACTTCGCATTCATTTCGTTGCTGGTTCGAAGCGATACTAAAGAAAGTATAAATAATGGAATGATTTTGCTCCAACCATGTAAAAGAAGCAAAATACAAAGAGACGGTGGCTGTACAAGCCACCAAATGGGATCTAAAATAATGCATCGATTTTCTTAAAGCTGTAGTTAATCTTGAATTTTGACTCTAAAAGGATTCAGAAATATTATTTTTCTTCAAAATTCACTATATTATTTAGAAGTATTCTTTAATATTTTTTTCACTTAAATTATGTATGAAATAAATTTCAAAATTTGGTGTGTTCGCTTTATAGAACAATTCAGTTTATTTATGCCAACAAAGGGAAATTTATTTCAATGGAAAATAACTGTTCACACATTTGAATAATTTATTGTAATCACCACAAAGTCATACTTTATATCATAAAATACTCTTGATGTCACTGTTTTGTCACTTTTATACCTTTATTGACTTAGATTCTAGAAATAGAATATAATAATGAAAAAGCCCATTGTATTCATAATTTAATTGCATGTGATATATTACTGCATATTTCTTATTTGTTGTTATATTACTTCAAATAGTTTCTAGACTTTTAATATTAAATAGAACTAAAATAATTTATTTATCAATTATTTAAAATATAATTTAACGCTATTGTGGTTCGATCGAAGAAACTCCATAATATGGAAGATATATTTTTTTATTTATTTTATATATTTACAATTCAAAAATTATTTAATTGGTATGAAAAGGAGTGAGGGAAAGGGTATATTTTCCTTATCTGTTGACAAAGAAATGGTCAGAAAGTATAAAATGACTTACAAACGTAAAAAACGGGTATCGGGCTCTAAAACGCAAATCATCCAATATGAAAATCAATTTTGAAAAAAAAAATGAATTTGGCATTCTTCTAGCCGCTGATCAATTATTTTGGTAATTGAAGAAAATCATCTAATATGAAATTACAACATGTATATCTTTAGCCCTTAACATACCACAAACGTCACTCAAGATGCAAAAAGCCTTGATAGTTTTTAATTACCCTAAAATCAGGTGTATAACGCGCACCTTTTCTTCCACAAGTTGCATTTTTTTTAAAAAAAAATTATATATATTCGTAGTGTAAAGAACCCAACCTTTACACTACGAACCTTTCATACAAAGAAACCCAAAATACACATGTGCAATGGGATTATATTTTCGAGTTATTTGCTCAAGGTATTATTCTAAGTATTTGAAAAAATAGCACTCTTCTGGAACTACTTCTATTAAGTTCATAATGTATGCCATTTGCTAGAAATAAACAGTATTTTGACATAAGTAGAAGTTTAATTTTCTTTGATATATATATATATATATATATATATATATATATATATGCTGCTATTTTCCTTTTTTTTTTAAAGCTGATGTTCATCCGTAAGCTTTGATCTTATTTTTGTTGTTGTTTTTAAAAGTACGTGTAATCTGCTGGTTTTTACGTTACATCAAATTTAGCTTTCTTTATTATGAAAGCAAATCAAGAAATAACAACGATATTGAAAGTTAATAATTCATTTTTGCTGACGCTCAAACACTTGAGATAATACTTATCGACAGTCATAGTATCTAGAAAACAAATAATGACTGTTATTTTAATATTTCAACTAAGTCATTGCTTCCTATTTTAGGTAAAGTATTATGTTCTGCACTTTTAATCTCAGAGGAAGCTTTGAAAATAGCTTTTTAGTGGAAGAACTCCAGATTATTGACTTCTCCATGAATAACTTGTGGAAATCATTGTTTGATTCACAAAAACTTTTCTTTTCTCAGAAACTCAAAAATTGAGATAAGGTAGTGTAATAAAATATTCCATTTCATCGTTACTTTATTAAGAAAGTATCTATTGAATCAGAGAGTAAAGTTCAAATTGTTGATTATTTTATACTTAGAACTATTTTCTGTTTATTACTCATGCAGCATATTGGGCTGCTATACTTTAGGTTGCTTTCAAAACCTGAAGATAATATTTGTATTCTTTAAAGTACAATTCTAGAGTTTATATTTCTTTAATGACTGTTCAAATGAAATGAACGTTTCGAAAAATTTCCTCTGACAAATGTGTTTGTCTATCATAATAACATTATTGAAATTTCTTATCTACATCGAATCTTGTTCTACGTTTTTGCCTCATTTTAACCATAAAATCCATCTAATTATTTCTTTAAACACAGTTTTAATCCTTAATTTTAATTTGATGTGTCTTTTTTTATTAAATATAAGTATCATTATTTTTATCGATAGTCTATGCCTAAGCAATATGTTTCATTTAGAATTGTATTATTTTAAAAAATATAACATGAGAAGCGTTAATAACTATTTTACGTTTTATTGATTAACATTTTGTTTGTATTTCCTCAGCAATGCACCACGCAAGAAATATCCCTATTTTAAAAGAACTAATTTCAATAATTTCCGAGCATCTGTAGTAGTCTGTGAAGTGCATTTTCTCGTGAGAAAAAACAGACAAATAAAATCGCAATAATCGATCGATACGCGATAAATAAAAAATAGCTGCAAAGAAACTTTTTTTTTTTGAATTTCATTTCTTGGTCCTTGGTCTCATTCAACATTCATTGGTCTAAGCTGTCGACTTTATTTGCATCCTCAAAATAAAGGTTACGCCGTTCTGGTCCATTCCACCGTGACACAGTTGACAGAAGGAATATTAGACGAGAAATGGGCTTGTCGTAGATTCGTGACTTATTACGGACTTTTTCCTTCTGACAGAATCAGAAAGTAATAAACGACGCCATCGCCGTGTTAGAGACTACATGAAACTGTCGCAGCTCAAGAAGAAAAAGAATACTAAATAACATTTCATTCGGTGCAGTCATCTAATATAAAGAGCAACTCAAGTTTAATAGAGAATCATCATATATGGAACATTTATTATCTGGCAAATGGTTTTAATATTTCAAATATCCATAGTAAATGTTAGTGTTTTAATTAATTTAAAAAAAAACATGACTAGTTGTTCTGAAAAGTTAGATTTAATTCAGAACGTATTCAGTCACTGTATAAGTCTCAATAAAAACTTTAGTGGTAAGACTTAAAAAAATAGAATGCGCATAACTATATAAAGTCATATTGTTCCAGTTAATTTTTGTGCAAATTCACAAAAATTCTACAAACTAGTTGCCCATTGACTGAATGGTAGTATATCATGCTTCCACACCAAAGGTTCAGGACTCAAATCCCGGGCTGGATAATGTCAACTCAGCCTTTCATCCCTTCAATGGATCGATAATTGTGTACCAAGCTTGATTGGGAACTGAACACTGTGGGTTTCATGTCAGATTGACTTCTTGTCCGATACATCTGCACATGCTCCCCAGCTCTTAAGGTCCCGAAAGCTGAGATAGGCACAGTAGGCCTTGCCCTCATGGACTGTTGTGCCACTGAGTTCAGTACAGTACTTCAAAAATAATACATCAAATGAAAAAAATATTTATACAAATAACAGAATTATTTTTAGTAGAATTATTTTACACTCCGGCCACGTGAACGAGCACCGGTGCCACGGACGCCCCACCATGTAGAGTGGTTCGGTGCACTTTAAATCGGTCGTGGCTTAATGTCCATCCATTAGTGTGGTATGGTAGTTATGAGAGGGGTGCTACCTCACGTGCCATATTGGTCACTTGACCGATGTTCAGAATTAGGAAGCCCGTTGCTATAGCGTTCGGCATCTTTGTAGTATGAAGTTTTAATCAGACGTTCACTCACTACCCCAAACAGAAAACTTCAAATGGATATTTTCGTGTTATGTTGAATACAGACAATTGAAAACACTGATCGAATAGATTGAAACTCAGGAACAGCTTTAATCTGGGAAAGTAAAATAAATCCTTTCCTGAGTTACATTTAAAATCTTAAGCATATATTTCAATTAATTAAAATCAACTAATCAATATATCAGTTAATTACTTAAATAATATATATTTTATATGTGTAATTTAAAACACTGATTACATATATCTGAATAAGAGGAACTGCATTTCGCTGCGTAAGTAAAATTAAATGCTTCGTTGAATTCCTTATAAATTCTCAAGTAATATCAAGCGCATATTTCAATAAATTAAAATCTTAAAAACAGAACTTAATGAAACTTATTAATTTTTAGAATAAATTATTTGAAAAATTTTCCGCGAACTTGTATAAGTACTTTTATATGAATTAATTTTGCTTTATTAAAAATTGACAAAATAAAAATTATTAAGAATATAAGGTTTTTAAGTTGATTAAAAATATTTTTTTAATAATAAATGCTTTCATTGCAAATAATTATTAAAATGCCTTGCACTATATATGATTAATATTATTCTCAATATAATGCAGTAATAAATGAACCAAGTTTGGAAGAGTTTTTACTTTAGTATCATCGTTTTGTGCTAAAAATAATATCTTATTAAGTAATAAAAACCCTACATTTAGTTTATTAAGATATTTTCTCAAATATTTTCCTTTGCTTCCTGAATAGATGACATTAGATTAATAACCCGTTTTTGCATTAATCATTTCTTATTCTTCGCAGAATTAATGTTTTTCGCACGTAATTATTGTAATTGAATTCGTTCGGTATAATTATAGAACGTAATTTATCATTTTAGTCTGAATGTTTAATAGTAAGAAATTCATTCTCCAAACTCATAACTAAGATTAATTATCTTAATGTATTGTATACCTTAATAATTAAGATCATAAACTGCATTTAGGGACGTATGTAAGAATATTAATAATTCACGTATTTTAATACATTTTCCCTTTTTCTAATATTGATAGTTATTTTATGAAGTTGTAATTCCAAAACGTAATAGTAAATTTTTTTACAAAACATAATTACTGAAATTTATTAATCAATAATTAGGTTTTGAATAAATTTGATATTTTAAGAAGTTTTAAGCTTTGATAAATATTAAGCTTTAACATTATACTGTCGATCAATTTCGCTATATCAAAGGAGTTGCCAATTTTCAAAAAATGTCGCCAAATGCTGTTATTATTATTTTGTTTGAACTTGTGCTGTAAGGGCTTCCACTATAGGCAAATATATTTGAATTCATTGGTGTCTTTTAATTTAATGATATCGGTCGATGGTATAAATATGTAAGTATTGAAAGAGGTATTATTCTTTTTCAGTCATGGAGAACATTGAAGCATTTTAATTTAAACCTATTTTTCAAACGCACAATTCAACTCTACATCTCAATTAAGATAATTATTGTGGATTTATACATGCCAATACATCCATTAAAAGCAAAAAATATATATATTGCTTATTGCAGTTAAAAGGCTCTTACAAAATTTATTTTCAAAACTAGATGATTGTAAAAAAATGTTAAAAAAGTGAGTTGTATGTAGGTTTTAGGCAATAATGACACACATCAATGAAATTCTATTTTGAGAATAACTGAAAAATACTAATTGTTACAATGGTTGGGATTCATGGATTTTATGCAAATCGATCGCAAAGTTCTTTAAGAGCGATGAAAATTCATTGTCGTTAAAACAATCCCTGAAATACATGATTCAGCAACAAAATTTGCCAAATAAATTTCAGAAGATCCTCAAACCTTCAACAGGACTCAGACACAATTATCAGTGTCAATAAATACACGTATGTAAAAGACTGTTCACAAACATAACCGACCTAATCAGTAAACACGATCAAGGCTAGTCTACTAATCGCTAGTCAAGGGAATGCTAACTAATCGCTAGTCAAACCCAAACTAACTGAGTTTCGGCGAGCATATCTCTATATCCCTCGCGGATAATTTGAAAATGATCCGCTTGCGTCATAGTTCTTGAAATTAGTTAATTTCTCCACTATTTTCTAGAAGAATCCAGAGGGTCCCGAACTCGCAAAAAATGGTCGTCAACATGATCACCAAAGTCGCCAACTTAGTGATGCTAATTTGGCTCTACTGCCAAGATTTTGCCAAGTTCCCATTGAATCATCATTATAACGTAAGGAATAGCATTGCTTGTGAATATTACAATTTAACATAAATTAAATAATAATATAGAGTAATATAAATGCTTTACACATCCAAATACAAGTTTTATTACACAAAATTTGTAGCATAATATTTATTTCAGATATTTTCTAAAGAAGTGATAAATACAAGATAAAAAAACCTACTTGAAGCCTTTTAAAATTTGGTTTAAAATGTTTTATTTATACAAAACAGAGTAAAGTTACTAAGAAATCACATCATAAAAGAAACATTAACCAAAAGTACAACATTAATAAAGTTGATAAAGTTGCATTCTATTGATTTTATTACTCAATTTTTTCATAAACATTATGTTTATAAGGCATAACTCTTTCTTCATTCTTTTAAAAAAAATTGCATTAAAAAATTAAAAGTGGGAATATATGTCACATGTCATTCACTGTTTTCCAAACTGTGATTACTCAATCGTATATTAATAAGTTCAAAAGTATCGTTCACTTCGACTTCTGGAGCAGGGCACAAAGTTAGGAAACTTGATAAATAAATTATGTCTCAAAACCAACCTGACAGCTCTTGTAAAAACTGTAAACAATGCTGGCTACTTTATATTTTCAAATGTAAGTATTGATTTTATCATAAATGAATGAGAAAAAAATTACTATCTTAACAACAGAAAAGTGTTATCGTTAGAGATTGGATAAAATATCTGATTTCCTTCATAAATAATACTATAGTGACTTCCATTCTGAAGATGTTGATTCTGAATGCTCGTATGTTATTTAGCACCTTTCAATAAATTTTTGGAGCAGAAATAATTCGCCGTAGAATGTATTTTTTTCCACATGTTTTTTAACAATAGAAATATCAGTTGTGAAATTATATTTTAAAATAGCCCATTAAAACATATGACGTCAAATATTTATGCTATGTAAATTCCTGCAAAATGTTGGGAAAAGGAAAATGAGTTAATAATAATGCATTGTGATCACACGTTACAAGATATTGATAAAAAAAAAAGATATAAATTACTCTATTTAAATATATTCCTTATGTGTTTAAGGTATCCGAACACGTTGAAAATGACCAAATTCGGTCAGGAAAGATATTTTTGTTTTTTATGTTATTGAATAGAGATATCTTTCGGCGTGTTACAAAACATACTTTTTTTGTTTCTGAGCTACCTAGAGGCCAAGTTACAATGTTTTGAAGTTAAAAAACCCGGTAGTGGGTCTTTGATCTACCAGAAATGGGCATTTAAATTGCTAAAAATCAATCATGGTGAGTCTGATAACTTAGATAATTTTACAAATTTCTATAAAACTTTTTGAACCAGATATTTATGTTATTTTCTAGAGAATGCGTTGAAATATTTCTTCTTGTATGAATATATTTTGAGCTATAGCTTGTGTGTTATTTAAATAATGGTCTCCCAAAGAATGTCAAATTTTATCCAATGTTTACTCAATCAGCTCTAAAATTTTCCAATTTTAATAAATCAGTAAAATTTTAGTACATTTTATTGATAAATGAATCTAATTTGTTCTAGCTATATTTTTACTTAAAATAATTTTATTACTTTTTCTCTAATTGATTTGAAGATTTCACGAAATATTGCTAAAATTTCACTTATAATTGTGATTTTTGTAAAATTTAGGCAACATCTTTTAAAAATTATTAGTTAAATATTAGTATTTATCGACAATGAGTCCTAAAAGAGCATTTATAATGTTTCATTGTGCTAATGTGTTAACAAGTATTCTCGGATACCTTAAGTATTACTAAATATATATGTGCTAAGAGAGAGAAATTCTCTTAAAATTACGATTTTATACTATATTGCATACTAGATGAAATTTTAACGCTTAAACACTTCAAATTTATATATATATATATATATATATATATATATATATATATATATATATATATATATATATATATATATATATATATATATAGTATCATCAATAAATAGTAGTAATTTCCTTCACAATTAACTACATATAAAATCAATTAACTAATTTTAATCCCTTATCTATCGCCGTTACTTATAAGTACCAATCTCTTTAAAATTACATAGAATAACCATTTTTACGAATACTCTGATGATATTTTGCAGAAATATTATTTTAAATCCCCTCTTCAAGATATATCACAGCATGGGTTCTGTGTTCTTGAGTATTTTATCGTAAAAGGCGACCAGTTTTATACACTGAAGTGCAAAACTTAAGCAACAATGTAAAAATTAAGCAGATAACCATGAAATTGCAGAAAAGGAGGTCTGGAGATCAGTACAGTGAACACGTAAGTCAGTAGAAACGTCATGCATATGCAAATATCAGGAACGAAACGTCAGAAGCGACGTGAGCGTACGCAAAACGTGTGATGTCGGTGCGTGCTGTTCAACAGTAAAATAAAATGAAAGACGCAGACGCACTTCAAAATAGTCGCTGCAAGTGCCAGTGAGTCAGTTCGTGAAATATGGCTAGAAGAAATCACCTGGACGACTTCTCACGTGGAAGAACGATCGGAAAGCTGGAGGAGGGGCGTACCGTCAACAGTGTAGCTGCAGAGTTCGGAATCAACAAAAGAGAGTGTCGTTTCGCGCGCTTGGAAAGCGTTCCAAACCACAGGTACAGCTGTTAGAAAGGTTGGTGGTGGCCGCTCGAGGACGACAACTGCAGAGGATGACCAATATATAATCCTGCAGGCGAAAAGAGGCCGACGGCAGTCAGCAAGCGTCATTGCTCATTAACTTTCTACAGCAACGGGCGACAAGTGTCGCGGTTTACTGTGGCCAGACGCCTTTACAAAGGGGGCCTATTCGCCCGCCGTCCTGAACGCTGCCTCCCGTTGAAAGTTGACCACCGACGCCACCGTTTACAGTGGTGCAGAGAGCACAAAAACTGGACAACTGTCAATGGGGTCGCATCCTCTTTACGGATGAGAGTCGGTTCAGTACCAGAAGCGATTCTCAACGCGTTTTGATTTGGAGAGAGAACGGGACACGGTTTTATACCAGTAACTTCAAGGAAAGACACCATTATGGTGGTCCTGGAGTTATTGTCTGGGGAGGCATTATGCTGAACGGGCGAACTGAGCTCCACATTTTTGATAGAGTGTCTGTAATCGGGGATCGCTATTGTGAGGAGGTACTTCTTCCCTATGTGCGTCTGTTCCGAGGTGCCATTGGCCCAGACTTCATTTTTATGGATGACAATGCATGGCCACATCGGACTCTTGTTGTTAAGGAGCTGCTGGAAAGTGAAGATATCACTCGAATGGATTGGCCAGCGTACTCCCCAGATTTAAATCCCATTGAACATGTGTGGTATGCTTTGGGAAGACGTATTGCAACACTCTTACATCATCCGGAGAACACCCAACAACTCAAACAGATGCTGATTGTAGAATGGGCACTCCTACCGCAAGAAATGTTGCATACCGTATGCATTGTATTCTATTTTCAGCACCGATGCTTTCGTCATCCTTTACGTACATTATACTCTCCCTCATTTTTGAATTTCATGTCTCTCAGATGAATTTTTGTGAAGTTATGGCAATAAACCCAACTGTTGCTTAAGTTTTGCACACCAGTGTAGCAGAAGTTGCGTTTTCAGCTGACATTTTGATCGGATTGTGAAGATTGTCATTTTTGTTCCGTAAACGTATTTAATGTCGAAAGGTAAGTTTCTTTTTTTGTATGTTAATGAAAATCTTAGAAAATGATTTTATTATTTATATTATGTGAATATTGTATATAATTAGTTTTGAAGTTGTAAAACTTTGTGGACTTTTTTCAGTAACGATGTCACACTGGGCGTTTGAGCAAGAACTTAGTTTTTGTTTGTTTGTTTTTTTCGTCTATGATGCTTATTATTATTTTTCGTAGTGTTACAGAGCCATCACTATATTGCAATACACATATGCTTTTTTGGCATTTCATTTTAGCTTATTTTTTTGTTTTGCCTCTTTATTTTTTTAACGTTTTGAAAAACTTTTGAACTTTGAATCTGAGTTTGTTTTTTTACCATACAAATAAATGAAATACCTATCATTTATTCAAAAATTAACAACATTTTAGCTTACCTTTTTGTAACTGAGATTTAACAATAATATATATATATATATACGAAGTTTTCAAGGTGCTATTATTTTCCTTTTCTTAGGGTGTCTAGAAAAAAGCTCAGTCTTCAAGAGGTTTTGGATGTATTACAGAAACTACCATCTGAAATCCGTGATGTACTAACAGACAAATTTTAAGATGAAGAAGTCCCAGCAAATAATCTGCAGTAAATTTTGTTAGATTCTTAAGAAGATCAAGATACTGAAGAAGACTCAAGGTGCAGTAGTTCATGACAAGAAAATTCAGCATTTCCTGCACCAGGATGCACTGCTTTGAAAAGCATTCAATCGAAAGCGCACTCAAAATACATAAAGTGTAATAAATGTGTGTATTAATGAAAAGAAAACAGTTTCTTTGAATATCATCAAATTAAGTTTTAGTGTAAAAGCTGTTTTTATGCGTGAAAAAAGTAAATACATTTTTATAAGTTAAAAATCTTAAGGAATAAACATTTTTTCGATGAAATATTAGTGTCCTTAGATTATTTAGCATTTTAAGAATTAAAACTGCGTTAAAAAATCATCCAATTTTTTTTTGTATTATGAGAATATTTTAGACCTTTGTGGACTGAAGACACTTAAAGTACCCATTTAATTATTTATCTCTAGCAGATTAAACTTTCCAAAGTTTAGAATTTTATTTATGTATATCCCTCAATTTTCGATGTAGTTATTTAAAAAAAAGTATTGCATGAAAATAATTGAAGTAAATAACAATGCGGTAGATAAAGGCTTAAAATATTTAGCTGCACTGTTCTCAATGCCGAAGATTGTTACATGTTATATTTATAGTCAGCCATAAATGCTTAATACAAGTAATTATTTTTTGGTGTTCTTCCAGTTGAATAAGGGGTTTTATTACAAAAATTTTAATATTGTATGTTATACATTATTTGCACAGGGGAAAGTTTAATTTAATACATCTGATGCATTAAAGTATTATATTTTCGATCACCAAAAGTACATATGTAGCTTGAACGCAAATCATCCTGGATTATTTCAATTGCTCACAACTGTGAATTACGATACACACATAATACACTGCTGCACAATTGTTAAGGACGGATAACACTATCATCCATAGCAACCACAAAATGAAAGGAAGCAAAATGTGGACAATTAGAATAAGTGCGGGATATTAGTAAGAAGAAGTATGAGTATGCAAATTTTTTCCACGTCTGTTCATCACGTGATAGCGTTCATAAGAGCTTTAAAGGTTTTGACGCGTGTGGACAGTTGTTATTTCAAGTCAAAGTTTTACCGGAAAGATTTAATAGACGAACTTAAAATTTTTGGCATGTCTTCCCGACATCACATAGATGATTTTATGCGTGGCCGAATTATTGGAAAGATCGAAGAAAGGTAAAAATTAACAGATGTTGCCAGGGAGTTCGACATCGCTCACAGCGTTGTTTCACGGCTGTGGAAGTCATTTAAAACTACTGGAATGTATAGTAGACGGCACGGGGGAGGTCGTGTTAGAAGTACGACGCCTGCAGAAGACAGATATATCGTCCTATCAGCAAAATGGAGCAGACGCGCCACAGCTCAGCAGGTGGCAAATCAGTTTCTTGCTGCCTCAGGAAAGCAGATCTCCCGATAAACTGTTGCCAGACGTTTGAGGAGAGGAGGACTATACAAACGCAGACCTGTTGTGTGAGTCCCATTGACCAGACAGCACCGTACTGCCCGTTTGCAATGGTGTCGTGAGCATCATAATTGGACTGAACAGGACTGGGCCTGCGTACTATTCTCAGATGAGAGTAGGTTCAGTCTGTCATCGGATTGTAGACGCCAACTGATCTGGCGCGAAAGTGGTACTGCTTATCGTCCAGAAAATATCCAGGAAAAGGACCGATATCCGACATGCAGTATCATGGTGTGGGCCGGCATCATTATGAATGGCCGCACGCACCTACAAGTGGTTGCGAATGGGACTTTGACGGGCCAACGATACATTGATGAAGTTCTACTTCCTCATGTTCGTCTTTTCCGTGGTGCTGTCGGTGATAAATTTGTTTTTATGGACGACAACGCAACATGTCATCGAACACTCGCTGTTTAGGATTGTCAAGACAGCGAGGGTATTCAACGTCTCGTGTGGCTAGCGTGTTCTCCAAATCTAAGCCCCATTGAAAATGTGTGGGATGCTTTGGGGAGGCAAGTTGCTGGTCGAAACTATCCTCCGACAAACAAGAACATCCTCATCCGTGCACTCAAAGAGGAATGGGATAAATTGCCTCAACCCCTGCTGGATAATGTTGTGCAAAGTATGGTACGACGTGTGGAATGTTGCATCACACTGGACATATTCCGTACTGATACCTTTCTTTAAGGTGCCTGCTGACTTTTAGATGCATTGTTCCATTTCTCCGTACGCAGATCAAATGAACATTTTTTTCTTTCAGATGTTTCACAGCTTTTGTACTTTCCAGAACAATAAATATTCTTTATTCTAATGTCTGAACAGTGTGGCAACTATATTTTATCCTACTAGGCCTCATGTCTCGCTTAATGTTATGCTACGTAGGAATTTGTAATCCGTCCTTAGCAATTGTCCAGCAGTGTAGAAATCAGTGCATCATTAAAATCTCTAAGTATATCTTATTTTTGTACGCGGTGTTGAGCTAAAACATAATGACCCTTTCTGGAAAACATGAAGGGTAACCTTATTAAGTGAAAGTTACGTTTAACTGTCGCTTCCTGCACTTACTTTTGCTGTGAGGTGAGGCTGAAGAACTGAGTGATTTTGATAGAGTGCAGACTGCAATAGCCTAAATCAGCGTTTCTCAAACTATTGGGTGATCCCCCTAGGGGTGTATGATAATTCTACGAGGAGGGGGGCGAGCATAGTGAAAAGTCGGAATAACAAAAGATTTTTTCTTAATTAAAAATATTAATTTACTGAAATAAACAAACAAAATGAATTTTGACATAATAAAAAATAAAAAAACACATTTCGACTGATATAATATATTTCTAAATGTATCAGTACCGCACAATGTATTTTATAATTAATATTACAAGAATAAGCTAAGAACAAAATTAATAATTACCAATGACGGCATAGCCTTGGTATATATAAAATTATATACAAAAATTAACACTCATCTTGATAATTTGTATGCTTTATAATTAATACCTTAACTGCTGATAAAAAGATATGCATTCGGTCCCCAATGCTAAAGTTTTCCACGTAGGCATGCGTATGTGATGCATTGGGGGGAGGGGATAAAAAGAATAATTAAGCTAATCCTGTGAAATAAGTAAATCCGTCGCAAACACTGTCAATGTCCTTTTATTGCATTCCACAGCCTTCTGAAATATTTTATGAATAGCAGTGCACAGAAAAGATCATACTTCAAAGAGACTTATATATATGTCCCGGGCAATTAGCGCTTGGGTGAGTGAGACGTTTATATACGCTGATGGCATTTGTTAAAGCCGTATTATAGCCATAGCGTCAAACTATAGCATTATTGAATTAAATGCATCGTACTTGTATGGCGGAGGGGAGTGATGAAAAGTATCATTGAGTATTGGAAGGCAAGTATTGAAAGAAGCTCTGGCCTATGTATCTGTAACGGGTATCTCTTAAACTGCCCGACTGGTGGGTTGCTTACGATTTGCCATTGTTAGTATTCATGCAAAATGGAAAAATGACAATAAAACAGCACAAGACTCTAAGCAGTAGACCGACAGAAGACACCAAGCTGTTGGAAGTCCACAATTTATTAAAAAAAGAACGTCGTAGACTGTTTCACGTGGTAAAATTAAATTGGTGCCAAAAAAATGGCTCAGCTGACAGACCAGCTTAACGCAGTTCTAAATGCTAGTGTATTGGAACACTCAGTTCAAAGAGCACTATTGGATATAGAACTGTGCAGCAGACATGTCCCCCACATGCGCCTCTTTTGATCAAGTGCCATTGCCAGCTTCGCCGACAATGGATCCGGAAATATCGAAACTAGACCAATGATAACTGAAAGAGAGCTGCTTTGTGAGTTGTTCTGTTTCATCACGTTGATGGTTGTGTCAGGATGCGTCATCTTAAAAGAATGCAGTTGTCCTTCCACATCATACACAACCGCAAAGAATACGCGATGAACAAGGCACCAAAATTTTTTAAAAAAGACCACCAAAAGTGTAAAACACCTTCATTTTCAAAAAGGACATGGAATAATTACTTATGAAGGAAATAAGTTGAGGAACTGAAAATGAAATTTGTGAAAAAAGTGAAAGAACATTTTTCTATTTTCAAATCTGTAGAACTTTTTGACAAAAAGCAGAAAGTATCTTTCTTCCCTCCAGTCAAAAGATGAATAAACCTGATTTGATAACGAACATTTCATTCCTCCCTCATTCGTTTTTCATTTATTTTCACTTATCACAAAAATATTTCCTGGCTGAATCTAGAAAAGGGAATAGGGAATGAGCAGAGAAACGAAATTTCGTTCATGTAACAGAATATTTTTTATCCAAAATTGTTTCCCTTCCAAATACGAACAAATATGGAAGAATTATAAAGTTTCTTCATAAAAAATATATCGAAGTCTGAAACATTTTTTCAGTTACAATGCATTTTAAAAAAATATTGCACTTCCTTTCTCTCAATGATACAATTTAACATAGCTTCTTATTTACTTAATATATATTTCTTATTTACTTAATAATATATGTACTATATCATATATTTTGTTGCATTATTTTTTTTTACTTGGTGAAATGAATTTGATAAATAAATAATTGTTCATTCAAATGTTTAATACAAAGATTAACCTTTGTGAGGTGAAGGATAAAACTGAGAAATAGATGTAAACTCTATTTTTACACATGGGCTGAATTTCGAAAGTAGAATGCAAACTTAATTTTAATAAACAACGTAAAATAAACTCTGTGATTACTTCATAATGCAGAATATAAAAATCTTATACGAATGGGAAAATTGAAAAAATATCTAATACTAATCTGAAACAATTGCAGTAATTCACTTTTGAGAGTATAAAATTAATTGTCATTAATCTAACATTTAACACTCTGTTTATGAAATATACAGTTTATAACTATTTTAAATAGTAACAACTATTAAATTCATATGAATCTATAATCAACGCTATACTCCCATGCTCGAAATTCTAACTCTCTTAAAACAGTATGTTATTAAATTCCTACTTTTTGCTCACGCTTTTTATATACTTATTTATTATTTATCTTCATGGAATTTTCATTCGTTAATAAAATACATTTTAAAGGGCTCAATTGAGCCGAAATTTTATGTGCATGATTATTTTGGATAACAATGCAATAATTTAATTATAAGTAATAAAAATTAATTGATTAAAATTAATTTAAATAATTACAAATACAGCCATTTGCATCATTTGTGGTGACTTGTGTCAAAACTTGAAAAGGTTTTTTTCTCACGTTTTAAATCCTTCAGTTGAACTAAAATTTTATATACGTGATTGTTTTGAATGACAATACGATACTTTTTTTTAATGATAATTAATAAAAAGTAATTACCACTTAATGTTGTGATTCTATCATATGTATATACATATTTATATTAATCGTAAATATTTCATAAAAAGTAGCTAAAATAAAATTCTTCTTTTTTGATCTAAGTAGCAATTGAAATTTTAAAAAAAATTGTCTATATTACTTGTTTTTCAGTAATATTTCACTAGTAAATTTTAGCACAGTCTACATTTTTCTACATGAATATATAATTGTTTAAAGTAGGGTATATATCCAAAAAAAATTCCTTCTGTATAATTTTTTTTTGTATTGCTAATTAACATTGGCAGCAGAAGCAAACAAGGGTTTTGTCAACATTCCTCGTAAATTTTACCATAGTCAAAGATGGAACCCCACATCTGGAAAATTCCATATTGCACCTACGTGAGCTCTGAGGGCACTTAGATCAGAGATTCATTAATGTATATTAGTACCTATATGCATCTATTCTTTAATGCCACTAATCCATGACTCGGCGGAAACAACCTCGGTGAAGAATTCGCAATCACGACTTTCTGCATATTCGCCCACTATTACGTGTACCTTATGTCTAACGATACATTTAAATTAAATAACACATATTTTGCTTTCCGATAAATTTTGTGGTCGAACAATACTCACATTTGTTTGCATGGACGAACAACTCGCACCCAACGTAAATGGAATATAAATTCACACACACACACACACACACACACAACGATAGTCGATAAGTCTTTCTGTTGTCAATTAATCATTTGGCCTTATTATGTTCACTGTAATAATCAAAATTACCGCGCAGACTTAAGACTACGCCGTAGTAAACGTTTTAAGTAGTGTCGAATATTAAAGTTTGTTTCAACTCATGCATGTGAGATGTGCAGATGTAGCGCATTAGTAATTACGAAAATCATTCAGAGTCAAACAGCATTTGGAGTCTTATTATGGATTGCTTGATGAAGTATATTGATTGCTAATAGATGCTTCCAGTTAAATTTAATACTTTTGTAAAGAAATTTCTCATATGTATCTTATTAGTTGCAGTGCAAACGAAATGAATGATTTTATGTAATAAAAATTATCTTTATTTTCAGAGGAACTCAGTTTCAGGATATTACATGAGTAGACTTTTATTCAGTGGTGCAATTTTAAAGAATAAAATAAAAGCAAGGATGACATTCAGTATATTTATTTCTACATTTTTTTTTTTAAAAATTAGATAGACAAAATTATAAAAGGAGCGTAATAACATATACCAATATTTTTCGAACCTTTCAAATGAAATATCTACAAATAATATTTAAAGTGGGTGTACACGATTTTTAAAAAAAGAACTGCTCATAATTATGAGTATTGCTGTAGCACTAAATAACTCAGTGAAAAGCATGTGTTGTCTAAATTATAATTGTGCATTCCAAGGTTTTTTTTACTAGTAAATACACATGTGGTATCTTTCTGCTAAATAATAAATAAATCAACTCTAATTTAATTATAAGTGCGTTTATTGATTAATATATGACATACTTCAGCTCTAATGTGTTGTAAATAATAAGAATTTTATTTTAATTATATGTATTGAATTATGAGAATAGAGTTATGTATTATGTATATTGAATTATATAAGAATATGATTCTCTATTATATATATATTATATATTCAAGAACGTGAATGATAAAGGATAATTTATAAATTTTACTGATTACATAAGATTTATTGCAAGATTTGGAACTTAACACGGGAAATGCAGGTAGTTATAATCGTATGAATGCCATGATGTAAAATATTGCGAAAAAAAGTAGTTAGACATATCTTTTAAAATTTAAATACGAGTGTGTAAAATTTAATGCTACAGAGTATAAAAAATCCTAATTTAAAATATGTGTAAATAAAGCTACATCTGAAAAGCCATACTTAAATTTTTAGTCTTAATCGACAATGTAAAAATAATATAAGGGGAATTTCTTAACTCGTTAACAACAATTAGCTTAAATATAAGAATATATATTTAGATAGATCAATATTTGGATAGCTAGATGATGATAGTACTTAAATTTTAGACTTGCATTTCAAGCTGCTTAAAGTTTCATGCAATAAGAATACTCTATACTTATTGTTATTCGCTTAATGAAGAAATAAAACTTTTGAATAATATTACATTGTGAGTCCAAATACTTTTATATTTTCTGGTGACCTTTATTGCTGAGTATGTCGTACATACTAGCACTCTTTTTTTTTATACGAGATGATTTCAGTATCTTTTAAACATTCCGTCACCATTTCTCTTAAATTGTAATTTTAGTAGGTTTAAAGATTTTAGTTCGTTTTATTTTATTATACGAAACATTTTATAATATGATTGTATATTATTTCTTTAACGTATTCATTTACTTTTTTGAATAAGAACTTATTAGCAAATACTAGAAAAAGTTTTAAAAACATTTGTAATTTACAGTACATAATGAAAAAAAAACACTAATAACATCATTATAGAATAGTTGTTCAACGATTTAATCTTAGTGGAATGAAAAATAATAAACAAGTTAGTAGTATTTAATAATGTTCCCCTTCGGGATTAAAAGTATACCCATAAATATTAACAAATTTATATCATGATATATTTGAAAAATAATAAAATCCATTATTATAAATGCCTCTATTTTACATTTAATTACAAGTGATAGGAAATTCTACTCGTAAGATTAAATACTTTTCAGCTATTACTTAAGATATTACCTTACTAATTCGTAACAATTTAAATGAAAAATGTGGTTTTGGAAAAGAATGAATTCAAAAGCAAACTTAGAGGTAATTTAAATAATCCGCCTTAATTCATTAAATTTATTTCTCTCTTAAAGTATTAATTTTCATTATTTTTATTTTTAGCATTTTGTTTATTAATAAAAATGGTTTACATATATGTATATATATTATGCCCATATGTATTATATGGGTATATATATTAAATATATATATATACCCATTGGAAAATTCAATTTTAAATTAAATTATAGAAAATTTTGGTTTCAACTTAAGATATTTGTTAAATTTAAATCAAAGTTTATTCAATGGTTTTATGGTATTTCTTAATGTAATTACAAATAATAATTTGAAAGTCATATCCTCCCTCGGGGGAGCCTGTAACCCCTAGAGGGCGCGTCCCCAGGTGGCGGATAGGAGAACGCCTCCATTGGTTTCCAATGGGTGGTAGAAGAGAAATATATATATAAAATACCTTCCGTGGATCAACAGGTAGAAGACCAACCTCCTGGAGGCCATGGAAGCATTTTTTTCCATGAATTGTGCAATATTGAGTGATTCAGATAATGTTAAGTCCGGACCCATGGTGAGAAGTATGCTACGAGGACCCTAAACATTTTGCAGTTGAATATTAATGGTACCCAGAGAAAGATTGAGGAGCTCACTGAGATCCTCAACGTAAATAAGGTACATATTGCGTGTCTACAAGAGACCAAGCTTAACCCAAATCTAAAGCTAAAAATCAAAGGCTTCACTACTCTGCGAAAAGACAGAAAAGACCGGGCAGGTGGCGGCCTTGCTTTCCTTATTAAATCAGCAGACATAAAATTTAGAGAAATCACACTGCCACCAACTACAGATTACGATGAGAACAGCACGGAAGTACAAGCAATCATTGTACTCCTACCGCAGCAGGAAGTAACAATCATTAATGCCTACCATCCAGACAACTCTGACATCAACTTAGATCTCCTTAACACGCTTTTGGACACAAAATCGGACACAAAAATTCTTTTAGAAGACATAAATGCCAAGAGCCCATCTTGGGGTTCCAGGACCCTAGACTTGAAAGGCTCACAGATTGAAGACCTGCTCTGTGACAACGATCTATCCATACTAAATGACAAGAGAAGTACCTACCTCTCCAAAACCAACGGCACAACATCAGCCCTTGACATCACGGCCATTAACCACCAAACAGCAAGTCAAGCGACATGGAAGATTCTAAAAAGTGCTATTAGTGATCATTTCCCTATTATAACTTCGATAAACCAAAGAGTTTGTGAAGATCCCCTTGGATCTCACTTTGAGAACGAGAATAATTTGTAGTCAGATAAGAGCCAGTAGCCATTTTTATAAATAACTTTCTTTATTTGGTTATCTTTTCCAAATAGAATCAAAGACTTATTAACAAATGTATCTAAATAGTTTTATGAGGTTTAAAAGGGACTTTCCTTTAAATAAACTTAAATATTTAATGATCCAATTAATTAACAATTAGAATATCGATCACGCAGAGATTATCGCGATAAGAGATCCCAGATTTATATTCAATAATGTTCCTATTGAACATTTAACTTTAATCTCACTCCTAATATAAAACTTTAACGAGACTTTAAATATACATCAATATTTACCACACAGAATGTCAACTCTTCCTGAGATTTATCCACCTAGAAATCTTCAATAATAATTCTAACTTCACCGTTATACCTTCCTGCTTCAATCTCTCTCCTACTGCTTTTTACTTTACTATTCCGTTTGACTTAAATACTTTATCTAATCTGCATAACAAGGAATCCTGTCCTCTTTTTGGAGCTGATTGGAAATAGGTAGGGGAATTAAATTTCCCTAAAAAGGACGACTCAGAAGGTTAGTGATAAAGTTCCGTATAGGTTTGTCACAAGTTGATGGCACCATCCAAAGCAAAAGATCCTGGAACTTACGGAAAGCAAACTGGGGAAAATTCACCTCTGAACTTGAAATGCTCTGCTCCCTTTCTTCGCCATACACCCTCGACGAGAGACTACAGTCCTTTGCTTCGCATATTAATGCAGCTGCAAAACGTTCTATACCTAAGGTCAAAAGAAGAAATGACTGGGTCCCGTTTTGGAAAGACACCAACATAGAGAACTTCAGAAGAATAATACTAAAACAAACAGAATAAGATTCACGAACCTTTGTCACGAAAGTGAAGAGGTAATTTCCTCCTGCAAGCGTAAAAAATTGACTGAATTCTGCGAAAATTTAGATCCCGAAAAAATATCTCAGCATTGGAAAGTCATCAAAACTCTTAATAATCAATCAACACACCAAAAAGCAGACATTCTTACTAACATCATATCATCCTCTGGAAGAGATGCAGCCACAAATAAGGAAACTGCTTCCCTGCTAGCAAAGCACTATGAAAACAAAAGCAAGCTAACCTTCAACGCAAATGACAGGAAACTGCTGCATACCTACAGGAAAACCATTCAAGACTCAAAAAGATATAACCATAAAAATATCTTCACCATACCATTCTTAATGGAAGAGCTAGAAGCTGTCATTGCTAAAATGAATCCCGGCAAAGTCCCTGGTCCGGATGTTATTTTTGGCCGCATGGTCCAACACTTTGGAAATCTTGCAAAAAAAAGAACAATTGGAAATTTTTAACCTTTCATGGGCTACTGGCAAATTGCCCCAAATCTGGAAACTTTCCACCGTCATTTCAATTCTGAAACCAAACAAGAATGCTTCAGAGTGCAAAAAACTATAGGCCAATTTTCCTCACCAGCACCCTCTGCAAGCTCATGAAACGGGTTATCCACCGTAGGCTTATGAACTGGCTCATCGAAAACAAAAAACTTCACTTCTATCAAACAGCTTTCCGAACCCATCATAGTACTACCGACCAGCTCTTTTACCTGAACCAGTCGATAACTGATGGTTTTCAAGAAAAGCCTCACAAAAAAAATTACCATTATTTTTGGACATATCAGCAGCATTTGATAGAGTTTGGCGTCAAAAACTGGTCCATACTATCCAAGGCACCGGAATTAATGGCAAAGCGTTATTGTGGCTAAATGAATTTCTCAGAGGAAAAAAATTTTCTGTTAGATTTAACAAGGCACTTTCAGAATCTCGCAGAATATGGGCTGGAGTTCCTCAAGGCTCTGTCTTAAGCCCCTTGCTCTTTCTCATCTTTATGAACACCATCCACCATCATATCCACCCAGACAAAAATATCACCTGCTACGAAGACGATATTGCTGTATGCACTCACACACTGACATTACAGAATCGGAAAAGGCCCTAAACACAACACTGAAAGGTATTGTTGAATGGGCAGAAAATCTTAAATTAACCATCAACGCAGACAAAACAAACTACTGCATCTTCTCTACCGATAGACGACACAGAAGCAGTTTTAATGCTAATATCAAAATACAGAACTCTGAAATCAAAAAAGTCGACCTACCCACCAATCTTGGAGTAACCTTAGATCCCGGACTCCGCTTTTCAAAGCACATCGAACAAACTGCCAACAAAGCTCTTGGAAAACTGAATATTCTTCGAAAGCTATGCGGAACTTCTTGGGGCTCAAGACCTCAAACCCTAAAAAGCACTTTCTGCACTGTTATCAGACCGGTTTTAGAATATGCGACCCCAATTTGGACTCCGGCCTCTATTCCTGTTAAGCGGAAACTTGATTCTGTACAACACAGAGCTGCCAAAATTATTATTGGTGCAGTATCATCAACCAATAATGAAAAGGCCGAACAAGAATGCGGTCTGCCTCCGCTAGAAAGCAGGCGTAAACTTGCCACTATCAAGTTCACCAATAAACTACGCTCATATGACTTGGACCATATCTCTAGAAGAGTTTTTGATAAATGGAAGTATTCTACAAGGCTCAAAAGATCTTCTACTCTCCAACTTGATAGTGAAATCAGAAAAGAATTCAATTTGGATCATTCCTCCGTGGAGTTCCTTCAGGAGCCCCTCATTCCAAAAAACCCACCAAAGAACACCTGTTTCGAATTGGAATTGTTACAGCCATGTTCCAAAAAAGAAGACCCTGTAACTCTCAGACAAAAAGGACTGGAAACGATAGCAGTACTCTCTCAAGATAACTTTGCAATCGCCTACACCGATGTTTCCTCAGACAGATCCCTCAGCAATGGAGGTGCCGGAATCATCTTACTTCTCCCAGATGGTATTAACTACAAACACAAAATTAACACAGGCATAATCGCCTCAACTTCACAAGTGAACTCGTGGCAATTAGAGAAACCGTTATATTATATCAACAAGACCCACATGTTATTGATTCTACAGAAGGATTAGTAATCTTCTCAGATTCTCTAAATCAGCTATAGAAGCCATAAGAAACGGAGAGACTAACATCTCCTGTGATATTATTACCCTTCTAGAACAGCTGCACAACAAAAGAAAATCTTGTATCCTGCAATGGATACCGGCACATGTCAACATTGAGGGTAATGAATGTGCAGATAGCC
The DNA here is from genome assembly GCA_019973935.1 of Trichonephila clavipes. Lineage (NCBI taxonomy): Eukaryota > Metazoa > Arthropoda > Arachnida > Araneae > Nephilidae > Trichonephila > Trichonephila clavipes. The sequence continues at coordinate 142,637 of BMAU01017939.1, read as the reverse complement.
TCGCCAAAGAAGCTAGAGACATCGAACATAAGTGCACCACCATCACACTTGATGATGCTAACGCAGTAGCCAAACATAGAATTATGAATCACACTTTTAAAAAACCCCTAGTTACGGAATTTGACTGTCCCCGAATTATAACATCCACAATTGCCAGATTGAGAACTGAACACCTTAAGGGCATGAAGATTCACCCAGACAAGACAAGATCATATGTTCAATGCAAACACTACCCAGATCTTCAACTGACGCCCAATCACATTTTGGAATGCCCAACCGTCGCAACAAAGTTACTAAAAATGGGAATGGTCCCTCTGAGGGACTCTTTATGGGAACTCCTGTACAGCCCTGATGCTCCCAGAATAGCAGAGGCAGTGATCAAGACTTTCGACGGAATTTAGTGATATCTACTGCATTTATTCATGGACACGAGAACAACAACAAAGTCATATCCTTTATTTATGAGTTCTAAAATCAAATGAATATTAGTAAAGATTTCAAATATTTACTATATAAACAAACGGTATATGAATGAAGACTTTTAAGAGCTGTTTATTGAAAGAAGCAAAACAGATTTTAAAAAAAAATAAATGTTACTGATAGTATGATAACTGTATTTAAGGATTTTTAGTTTACTGTTACTAAAAACAAATTGTGTATGTAGTACACTAGAAACTGTTTTTATGTTTTCATGTTTTATGCGATCTTATTTTTATGTGATTTGTTTTGTGGAATTTTACTTTTGTACGACTTTTTTCTGTGTGACCTTTTTTATGCGGTTTATGAATTTCAACGGTTTTGGCGCCACTGCAATATTTTCTATCAATGTACATATAAACACTTCCAGACGCTCTGTGCATTTGTTATAAACATTTACATGAAAATGCGCGTTCAGTTCCTTTCAACGTGCCAGCCGTCCACTCTTAAGAGCAGTCAGTAGAGTAATAACCTTTTAAAAGTCGATTTTGAGTTTTTGATATTTATAAAATCTCCAAATCGGGAGCTTTCCAATGATATAACATACAAGCCATTACATGAATTAGAAGTACTTTAAAAAGATTTTTAAAAAATAATCATCTTATGAACCATGCCCATTTGACAGATAGAAATGTAAACATAGTTTTTTTTTAAATCTGGGGCAAAGTTGGAAATCCTCAATTTATTTTTTATTAATACACATTAGATACCTGTATAGTAACTGCAAATTTAACTGTTAGATATGCAAAAACTTTTTGTACCAAATTTGGAAGCATGGTTTTAATTTGAATGTTATCTTTAATATTTAGTGATTTTACCTAAATTTAAGTCTGTTCTTCACTATATATTTAGTTTTAATTATTATTTATAGCTAATTTTCAAACTTAATAAAGCTTAGAAATTATTAAAAATATTTTAAAAATACTTGAAGTTACAATTATGTGATGATTTAAGAAAAAAATTGGATTAAATTTAATACAAAGGTAGATTTTTTAATAAAAATTTCTGCTTTCTAAAATTTGTATTTTTAAAATTGTGTAAATTTACTGTATGCATGCTTAAAACTTATGTTTTTAAAATTGTGTAAATTTACTGTGTGTATGTTTCTGAAATGCAGTTGTGTATACTGAAGGGACATTTTTGAAATATTCTTAAAACATTTAAATATAAAGCAGTTATCATAACAAAAAAATGACAATTTTTAATAAATTCATAATAATGATTGTTTGGTGAACTAAAAGTTTGTCTTTGAAAAAAACTAATTATTATATTTAAAAAGAATTCACTTCAGTATGAATATGTCTAATTAATATAAATAAAAAATTTGAGTCTTTATGTTTAATAGTTTCTTCGAAAAAGGTATGAGATGATACATTAAATGCGATGTTAGTTGTCTTTGCGAGAAGCTTGTTACATACATAAAAATACATAAATTTCATGTTTAAGAACCAAAAAACAGTTTTATTTTGTCTGTTTTAGAAATCATTTGTCCAGTTTAAATTAATTTTTGATGTTTAAAACTTTGAAATTGTCTACAACAACAAGCCATAATGATAGTACTAGAAAACCTAAGGAAAACTTAAGAAACGTCGTATATATATATATATATATATATATATATATATATATAATCAGGTATTTTTAAATACCATCTCAAATTCACACCAAAACCATATTGATACATTTTCACTTTATATTTATGATGCTTTCTGTTCAAATTTAATATCTGTAATTTATGAAAGCTACAAATTGTTTAAAAATTGATACCGAATTTGAGAAAATTTTGATGTTTTCTCGTTAAAAAAACTGAACAATGCTGTTCTGGACAATTTAAGACTTTTTTTGTTTATTATTTTATGCAAAACAAATTGCAAAGCTGCTAATGTTTAATAAATTGGGACAAATACATGATGTAATTCATTATATTTGTGATAAAGTGGCACTTTATAGTGAAAAATCACTTTTTTTTAAAAGTAATGTTTGTAAAACTGTATTCATCTTTTTCTCTGAATATAAGGTATGGATGTACATAAAAATGTTCCCCTCTCGTTACTGATATGTAACTATGTATATTCAACTGAGGGTTTGGGGGATTTTCCCAAAATATTTGACTGGAGTCCATATATCGTGACAAAAAATGTCATTTTTTTTAAAAAATTCATAGTGAAATTTTTATGTTACATGTTTTCGAGAAAACTAAACAATATATTTTAAATATTTCCCTTAATTGCAATTATTAATGTTTATTTATTATTCAGAAAAGTTTTTAAGCTTTAATATTCAAAAGTTTTTCAATAATAGGTAACTAACAACAACTCACATGTGTAATGCTTTTTGTCGTTGCGAGAAGTTTGTTACATGCATAAAAATACACCAATTTCATATTTAAAAACATATAAACAGTTTTATTTTTGACAATTTTTCGAAATCCTTTGTGCAGTTTAGAGAAAATTTTGAATTTTGAAACTTTTAGAAATTGGGTTTGCATGGAAACATACAAATCCATAATTAAATTTTTCTAACGTCGTAAAATCACATATTCCCGATTCATGACTTTTACATATTAATACATGTTTACAATATATTTATGATGTTATAAGGTCAAATTTGATGTTTATAATGCATTGACATTAAAAATTCTTCACAGATTGTTCCATAATTTGTGAAAATTGATGAAAAATGCTAAAAGAATCTCGTTGAACAAAAACTGAAAATTTATATGTGTTTTCTGAATATTTTAAGGAATTTTTGTTTTCCATTTTATGCTTAAAAAATTAAGAAGATACTAATGTTTAATAAAATAGGGCGAAAACATGTTGTAATTCATTATTTTTGTAATTCAGTGCTTTTTACACTTAAAATACGATTATCTCAAAATGATTGTTTTCAAACTGCGTGTACCTTTTTCAAAGAATCTAAAAAAGGAATATACTTGCAATTTTTACTTCACATAAATAATATGTAACTATATATAATAGAGCTACTTTCATGGAGATTTTCCCAAAATATTTTGCTCAGAAGCAGTTATCGTAAAAAAATGACAATTTTCACGAATTTCAAAGCGATACTTTTACGATGAATTTTTTTTTGAAAAAAATAAACAATATATTTGAAACATTTTGCCATGATTTAAATAAAAAAAGCCTAATTATTATACATACAAAATTAGAAGTTTTTATATTTAACAATTTCTGACAAACAGGTTCCTTAAATGGCTCAGTTTAACATTGTCCGTATAGGGGCTACCGACTAGTCTTAATGAAAAACGAAACTTGACTATGACATTGTTATTATCAATAATTTGATACATTATGAAGAAGAACAAGAAAAACCAGATTCTTAGACAGGGGATAAAATATATGCAGGGATGCAGATTTCCGTCGACTTGAAAAAAAGCATTTTCTTAAAAATAAATACATCTGAAATTAGTTTGAAATTCCCAAAAGAGCTTCAATCATCCATATCTTGGTTATCGTGAAGATCACAAGCAACTGTCAAATCGACCTTCGTTGCAAAACCTTATCATCTTCTTTAAAATGACTAAAAATGTGCTGAAAACTATTTTGAACTAAGTAATTACAGTAAGATGAGCGCTTTGGATTACGATGAGTAGCACAGAGTGAATAGTGCATCTGCCTTTTGAAAATTTCTCCATGTATACAAAAAGAAACTAAATGTTTTTAAAATGTTTCTATGTATAATTTAATTGTGTATTTTGTTATGCAAGTACTTCCTCATAAATATCGTAAGAAACTGGCGTATTTTCAAAGTGCGACTTTTTTTATGCGGCCTACTCTACCGGATAAAAAAACTGTCTGCAGTATGTTAACGAAGTTGCTTGTTATGTATAAGAAATCATGAAATTCTCGAATTTTTTGTACAGTTTATTTTTATGCAGTCCCCATCTACCGTACGAAAACAGGTTTTAATGTATAGTAACATAACGAATCTGAATTTTTAGACTCGAAATACAAAGGGTTATGAACATTTTTCGTTTCGTTTAGTTTTGAAACTCATTTTTGAAGTAAAATAAAGCTATTGAACATACTTAAAGCAAATTTCTCAGGTTTAATTAGTTTCATATGGAAAAGAATTTGTTTTCAAAAGCCTTTGGATGTTCCCATATAATAAAGCAGCGTATCTCAAACTCCCATAGGGAAACACGATAACACAGTGAGGAGAGTGCGAGCATATCAAAAATTCGAAAATAAAAGGTTTAAAAAATTACACATCTACTGAAAGGAAGCAAAACAAAATTCATTTTGACCTAACAAAAATAAAACAAATTTATACTGGTATAGTATTCTTATAAATGCATCAGTGCTGAACAATGCACACTCAGGAACATTGAAAATAGCGACCCAAGAAGGAAGCTATGTACAATCGCGAATCTTTGCAAATAAGTACAGCGTAATGTGATATGCAAATGATCCAAGTTTTGTACCAATACGCATACTCATACACGCCGAGGTGGCGCTGCAATCAGGAAGAGGGTGTTATATAAGCCAGCGCTAATTCGAAGATTCATAAATGGGACGATTACCCGCCGATTGTAGGAAGCCATTGGTAAGCGAAACAGGCCAGTTAACGTGCTAGAAGACATTTCTCACAGTTAAGCGAGTTTGAGAGAGGCCTGGTCATCAGGATGAAAACTGCAGGCTGGTCGACGCGCCATGTTGCTGGCCAGGTGGATCGTTCGGAGTGTGCCGTTAGAAATTGTTGGGAGAAGTGGACACGAGAAGGTACCCACGCGCGGAAAAGTGGGTCTGAAACGACCAGGAAGACCACGGGGAGAGAGGATCGAATGATCGTGCGGAAAGCACTCGTGGATCCCACAGTGATTCGTTCAACGAGACGAGCAGACGTAGGCCTATCAATTGGTTCCACAAATAATTTCCAGCGCCTTGCTGAAGTAAATCTTAATGCCAAGCACCCTTTCCGTGCACTCCCTTTAACAAAGGAATATCGGCAACTGCGTCTACAGTGGTGCAAAGCCAGATCAATGTGGAATGTCACAGATTGGCAAAATATTGTGTTTAGTGATGAATCCCGGTTTTTTTGGGGACAGATGATAACCGTGTACATGTGTGGAGGCGCCCTGGTGAGCGGTACAATTCCCCCACACTGTTCTACGTCACACTGCCTGCACAGCTGGTGAAATGGTCTGGGGGGGCCATAGCCTATGGTAGCCGGTCCACTTTAATTGTGATGCGTGGAACCTTAACGGGCCAACGTTATGTTGATGATATTCTTCGTCTCCATGTAGGATCTTTCCTAAATTGTCTCCCATGGGGCAATTTTCCAGCAAGATAATGCTCGTCCGCATACAGCCAGAGTTGCTCAAGACTTCCTACGTCATTTTCAGACTCTACCATGGCAAGTCCGCTCCTCCGATTTTTCCCCTGTAGAGCACATGTGGGATCAGCTAAAACGGCAGATGCCATCGTGTCACTTTGTACATTATTTAGAGTTGGCTGTTAAAGATTTGTGGGCCCATTTGTCTCAGGACAACATAAGGTGTCTAATCAACTCAATGCCGGACCGTGTGGCGGCATGTATTGCAGATGGAGGTGGTCTAACGCGTTATTGAAGTTACCCAGTATTTGTGTCGTTGCACACCCTGTATTCGTTTAATTGTCTTGTTTTTGAGATCAAGTGAATCTCTCATCTGTGTCATTATGTGTATTAAATTTCATTTCAATCCGATGATTTCTTCTTGGGTGGCCATTTTCAATGATCATGTGTGTATTTTATAATTAATTTATCAATACTAAGTAAGGAACAATACTAATAATTACTAGTGACTCCCATGGGCTTGCCATATGAAAATTATGCACAAAATTTAATTTTTATTTTGATAATTTGTATGGTTTATAATTAAAGTCGTATGGTAACTTTACGTCAAAGTATATTGTTATTGAAATCAATTCATTGTTATTGTATAGGGGAGGACACGATGAAAATTATGACTGAAAATTGGGTGAAAAATATTTAAAGTTTTAGAAACAATGTGTTAAAAGAATATTTTTTTAAAAAAAGTCCATTTTGTAATAAAAAGTTACTTGGTGCGTTAAATGCTCCTGCTTATATACATATACGTCTTACCGAAATACGATACTTTTATTTTCACTATTATCAGTAAAACTATTCCGAAGGCTTTCTATTTCAATAAAATGACCTTGACTGTGTTTGCGAAGTATTTGCTTATTTATATATTTTCTTTTCCCTTCAATACACCGTATGCAGTTTTCTTTGTGAAAAACGGTGGTACTGTGGAGAGAACTGTGTAACTTTCAGTCAAAATAAAAAGGCATTAAAAATACCAACGATTACTAATGTAAGCCGAAAAATTTATGCCCTCATTGTTAGCAATTTTCAAAAATTAAAAAAGTAAGTAAACATAATCTTATTTCAATTTTAAAAGAAAGTAAGAAATTTTTAAAGTAAGATATGTACTTTCCTAAGTCAGTAATGGTCAATTAAACTACAAAATATGAATCGTGATTTGTTTTTGACTAAGTAACGGAATCTTAAGTGAAGAATGAATTCTTTTGGGCACGTCCCACATCATTAAAATAACATAAAAAGGCATCAAAGTTCAATTATTTTAAAGTCAAAGACAGCTAAGAATATTTCGAAACAATTCTATTTATGGAAATTTACATTTAAGAACCCAAAACTCGTAAATAGGGAAGCATTTCGATTTTGATATTTTTAACATTTGATCATTATTACTTGATAAAATATTTTTAAGTCTTCCTTTAATGCAGGAAATGTTAGAATTAAATTTAAATGCGATAGATAAAAGTTTCGAATAACGATATTTGATGTTTCATTCAACTGGAAAAATCGCTATTTCATAACTCGTACTATTACTGTTGTTTCAGTAAGTGTTATTGGTATTATTTTGTGATTACCAATTAGATTCAACTATTAAAATAACTGGAGAGTTGTAATTATTTAAAAATATATTTTAGTAGTTACAGTCAATGAAAGATTTTAAAAAAATTGATAGCGGCTTTAAATTAATAGTACGTCCTAAATGAAGGTTCTAAAAGATTAGCTTTAAATTATTTCCGATTTATTTATTTCTGAAATTATTATAAATACTTTTGTATAATATTATTTTAATATCTGAAATAATATAAATACTTTTTGTTTTAGTGTCTTTTTCCTTGTATTATTTTTTCTATTCAAAATATTAAGAGCAAGTATTATCATCCCTAGTTTAAAAGGAATTAAATATTAAAATTGTTAAATAATCATCAATTTTTGTTCGGTACAGAAATTTCCACTTTACGTGAAATCTTATTTGCATAGTATATCTAGAAGTGTCAAAATTAATATTTCCCTCCTCTTATAAGCTTAATTCTAGAAAAATTTAAATATAACTAGAAAGTAATAGAGAAAAGAAATAATTTTGAGTTTATATAGAAAATCTAAAACAATGATTTTTACAATTAAATTTAATAATTTTAACATACGTTTAATACAAATATTGTGCATGATATATATTTTCTTAACTTGATTGAACAAAGGGTATTTAATAAGAAAGTAACATAGACACTATTTTAAAGAATATAAAATTCGATTATGTTAACCTTTGCATTTCTTTTTACTTAACAAAATTTATCTAAATGCATTTTTGCAAGCTATTTCTTTCCTTATAGAATGAGATAAAAAAATTATCTAAGCTGTCATATCGCTTTGTAACTTTTGAAATTAATAGTGTTTTTCGCAATAAAATATTTTAAAATCCTTATCTTGATTACTCCCCACATTTTGACAAAAATGGCATTTATACCTTTCAGATTAATACATAACCAATCGGGTTTGAAAGTATAATTCTTTTGAAAACAGAAACAAGTTAAAAATTTAGTGTGTGCCACGTGTTAAATTAATAATATTTAATTTTTAATAATGTTAATTAAGTTAGATTGAACGTAAAACAATTTTATTTATATCAGTAATAAATAGTGATATTTTATATGGCTAAGTAGAAAAAACGAAATTGAAAAACTAGTTTTTTGGATACAGACCATCATTAAGAGAATCATATAAGTTATAATTTAATTTAGTTTCTTATGAAGTTACAGAGAAGTAAAAAAATATATTTAAATGATTGCATGTGATGTGTGGGATTATTATATTTAATAACTATAGATTGAAAATAAAAAAATATTACTATTTTGATATTTGTATCTTATTATTTGTACTTATCTAAATGACATTTTGGATTTCCAATAAATTTAAAAAATGAATAAAATTAAATTTCAGTAAAACATCTTATTAGAAATTTATTATAATCTTCTCATGTTATTGAAAAAACTTTAATTTTTTACGGGCAAGACTTTTCCAGATAAAAATTTCAATTTTAAGGCAATTTATTTAAACACTCAAAATATATAATTGAAATATTTCAAATTTCTTGCTACGCAAATCAGAAAATATAAGCAACAAATTACTCTCTAATACTTGTCAAATCCATTACTTTAACAAAAATAAACAATACTTTAAAAACCAAGGATTTTTTTTCAATTTTATTATGCTATACCTAAAACTTAACGAAACTATTTTCCACTAGCTGTAACCAGAAATATAATTAGAAGTTCTTGATAACATTAAAAATTCAGAAAATTTTTAATTTACTGGTATACTATTCTACATTTAAACTGGAATACTGAAATTTAAATTAATTTCTGAAACTATATCTGACTCTTTATACGTTGAATTTACATTTCGCAATTATTAATTATTTTGACAGTGTTTGGTGAGTTAAGAATATAAAATGCTTGCCCGAGTGTTTTTTCTCTAAATAGAATCGCAACTGTCTAGAACTTCTCTTCAATCCCGGAAGCGATTTTTTTTCTAATCACTTCCTATCTGAAACCAATTATCTTTCTTAAGCACTTTGCTGTGAACACAATCATGTTTTCCAATCATTTGATAAATATTTAATTGGCTAATGCAATCACTTCTGAAGTAAAACCATTGAGTTTAACTTCGTAAAATAAAAAGCAAATAAATAAAGGAGAAAGACATGAATTGGCTGAAATATATTTCTAAGGACTACCATTAAGTAGCTTGGGCAATATAGGCAATATGGTCTTTCTTTGGAGAGTTAAAATGGTGTTACATTAGTGTTCTTTTAAGCACATTTTATTCGTTTTGATCCTAAATATTTTCAAACTCTGTTGTTATTATTATTTTGAAAATATTTCGTTTCAACTATTTTCCGTTGTGAGAAAAAAATGAAATTTCAGTTTGCTTTGAAAACTTTTATAAGAAAAGTGTTATTTGGTTTCTGAAAACTAAGAAAGCTGAATAATTTGCATCTGAATAATTTCGTAAACTTGTAAATTTCGACCACCATTGTCCATTGGGTTGTCCATGTAAGTGGAAAGTATTTTAGTTACGAATAACATTGATTTTTTTATCTTTTTCTCTGCTTTATGAAAATGTTTTTTTTTTAAATTTTAACACATTTAAATAAAAATATTAAGAAATTATACATGCACTAAATTAGTATTTTAATTTTTTTAAAAAATAGCATTTTATTTAAATTTAAAATTGCAAAAAATCATGAAATGCCTGTTAAAGCAGCCTGTTAATATAGCCTGGGGTCTTTTTCTTCTGGGGAAAATGACGGAGCTCAATGCGGCCACCTCCATAAGTCTCTTGGAGTATCTTGAATAAATATTCAACCATACTGCCTCGAAAGCCATCCTTAATTGTGAAACAATTCCCAAATTTGTGCACGAACTGACCTACTGGTTAAGTTCCATACATGTTCGAGAGAACTTGTATGGAAGATATAAATCTGTAGATATAAATAACCCGTTCCTTCACTGAAATTATCCAGACTATTTCTGAACCGTATTTCGAAATACCTGTATTTTTGCAGATATATCATAACATGTTGTCAATCTGAAAATGTATTTTGTTACTCGGCTACACAAAGTCCATGAACGATTGCAACAATATCTGAATACAACAATTCTTACTAAATTATTTGGTTTCATTTGACGTAGTTAATACCTAGTCAATAAAAAATATACCAAATCATTATAATGTCGACAGTGCTTTGTTGACAAATTGAGTCAACTGCCCTCCAATTGAATAGTTTTAGATATTATCAAATGGAATCGCAACTCATCCGACAAATAATATATTTTCACTTATACATAATATAACCGATACATTCCTGAGATAATCAAAGGCTCTGTAGTCGATGATAATAATTAAAATTAGTCGTCCGTTGACTATTAAATCCGATAAACTTCAAACATATTTGCTATATATTCACAATTACGTTTATGTAAGTCGTGTCACAGGGATTGTTATTAACGTAGTATTGCTTGTCTTTTAACACTGACTACTATGTACAGCAACGTTTCTCAAACTGTGAGGCGCGCTCTTTAGGGAGGCGTGATAACTCTTCCAAGAGGGCGCAAACACATTAAAAAGTCAAAAACAAAGCATTTGTTTTAAAATTATTACTTCACTGAAAATGAACAAACAAAATACATTATGTCAAAATAAAAAATAAAGTACACATTTACACTTATAAAGATATCAGTCCTGCACAACGTATTTTATTATTAATTTAACAATACTAATTTAATAACAAACTTAATAATTACCAGTGATCCCATGGTTTTGTCACATATAAAATTATATACGCAAATTTACACTTATTTTGATAATTTTTATGGCTTATAATTAATCCCTTGAATGCAAATTAAAAGTTACACTATTGGCTCCTCAACTCCACCGTTTTTTACTCATGCACGAATATTATGTGATGCATTGAGGAGGGGGATGGGAGAAAAAGAAATAAATAAGCAAATCCTCGGGAATATGTAAATTCTTTGTAAACGCTATCAAGGTTCTTTTATTGCAGTTCAAAGCCTTTCGGACTTATTTTATGGATAGCAGTGCACAGAAAAGTTCGCCCTTTGGAAAGACGTATATACGTCCGGGGCAATTATTGCTGTGTTTAAAAAGACACTTACATGTGCCCGTGGCACTAAACATTATAAAGTTGTATTGCAATCTTAACGTCAAACCATCGTATTATTGAGATCAATACATTAGTATTGTATGGAAGGAAAAAATGGCATGTGATGAAAATTTTGATTGAATGTTGAGTCGCCAATATTGAAAGTTTGAGAAGCACTGCAGTGCAGACGTAGATGGCAGTATCAATAGACGTTTTCAGCTTCTCTGTTTTGCTCGCAAAGAATACTTAAAATTATAAATTTTGGGCATTTTTTCACACTGTAGACCAGCGTTTGCCAAACCTTTTGATATTTCACGCCAGTAAATAAACAATTTGAATTACGCGGACCACTAATAGGATTTTAAAGTGTGAAATATATTTATAAAAAATTGCGATTTAAGAGCCCATAAAATGTACCTAGTTAATAAAATTAAAATATTCTTTACTAATACTTTAGAATATTCTTTTGCTTTTTTTTCGCTCATAATGGGTTTAATTTATTTGAATCTAATATAAAAAAAGAGAAGAAATTTAGAAACACATATCTTACACTAATTTGTCCCAATAAATATCAATTTATAGATAAAATGCACATGGTTAAGATTTAAGATCGTAGCTACCTTTAAAAAACATAAATACACAAAAGGAAAATACACAAAAACTTCCTAAATAACCCAACTAATATTTTGAATAGACTTTATATTGAATACGTCCGTAAACCCAACTTTAAATCTTTCAACTGATAAACATGTGCGACATACAGGAGATTTAAATATTAGAAGAGTGTGAAACGAGAGACGAGCAAAACATGTAACAAACAATGCAGCTACAGCAGCACAACTTATTTACCTTGGCGTTATTCTATGAAATAGCTTTTTTAAAACTTTTCACGTATTGTTATGTATTGAATTATATTCCAATGCATCTTGAAACATAACTTGAGTAAATATTTTCCACATTTTCTGGGTGCTAGCGTAATTTTCTCACGGTCCACTAATTTGGTTACCACTACTGTAGACTGAGACCATTATATTTATATTTTTTCAATATATGTTTTTTTTTTCATTGATTGTGAATTTTTTAGTACGATTTCTTTTTTCTTTCTTACGTGATTTTCTTGCCATCGAGAATATTTGCATATTGTCATATCATGACTTTAAACCCCTGTGTATTTAAACTTCCTGAATACCAAAAAGTGCACATGTATTTTTATACTCGAAACTAGATACAATCGAGCATGATCAGTGTAAAAGATTTAATAAAATATTGTATCTTTTTAAGGATAATTACATTTCATTCGAAATTTCAACTGTATGATCGCAAGTATTTTTTCGTAAATATAAAAAGAAAGAAAATACTTACACGCGGCAATTTAATAAAATAACACGTTACTCCGAACTTTTTGAAAATAGAGGAATTATGAGGACAACACGCAACTAAGCAGATACTAGCCTTGTGTCTGTTGTAGTGCGGTATTTGATTTCATTTTCTTCAGTAATCTGAAATAATCACTAAACAGTCTTAGATATAAATTTAGTGAAATATTTATGTACCAAAGCAGTTATAAAGTTTTTGGACTAATAATAACGTACGAATGTCAAGTATATTAGCTATGCATAAGATATCACTAAAGCTTGCTTTAAAATAAATGAAAACATCTGACATAAATAAAATAAAATAATTGATGCCAACTTTAAACTATATTAAATATTTAATGTTTTTTTTTTTAGATTTACAATTTCAACATATATAACGAGATCATTTCATTCGAAATTTCAACTGTATGATCGCAAGTTCTTTTCGTAACTATAGAGAAAATTCTCACACGAAGTTCTCTAATTTAAAAGTTTTCCTTAGTTACATTGGCATTAATAATTACTACTTAAGAGTGAAGCTTTTTTTTTCCAAATATCAAATTACATTCTTGGAAATTGCAAATTTATTTACATTGAACTAATAAATCCAATTACATTTGATATTATCTGAATGTTTCCCTAATAGCAATATATAATATTTATAAAATAGTGGAATTGAATAAAATCGTATTAAAATATGTATCATATATATTTTCATCAAATATTCTAAGTTTTTTAATTGGTTTTCCAGTATCATTTTAATTTGTTTACATATAATTGGTAAAAAAGTCATTTATTGGAGGTTATGTGATAGCTTTGCTTCCAAAATATATTAGTTTGGGAAAAAAGAAATGCATTATTTTTGCATGAAATTCAGAAGGTTATTTAACATGTTTTGGACTGTCCGATTTGGGTCAAATATGTACCATTTTGTTGTATATTTTGTTGCCATTTTAAAGGTAGTTTCATATTGCCTCTTTCATAGAAGCCTTGGTCTTTATTGGCGAAACACTCATGCAATCGATTTTCGCAATCTTTTCCTGATCCCTAATTCTTATCACTCTGAAAGTTTTGCTATGCGAGTAAAAGGTGGTAATCGTTTGGAGACAGGTCCGGACTATATGGTGGATGCATTGAAACTTTCCAACTAAGCTTCCAGAATATCTGCTGAGTCACTACAGATGTGTGTGGCGTGGCGTTGTCCTGATGGAACACAATACCTCTTCTGCTGGCCAGTTCTGGCCAGTCACTAACTGCAAACGGTTCAGTTGTTGACAGTAGATAGCTGAATTTAGTGCTTAGCCCTACGGAAGCAACTCATAATAAATTATTCCTTTCCTGTCCCACCAAATACACAGTAGAACCTTCCTGGATGTTAGTCCTGGTTTGACCAACGTTTAAGCTGTTTTACCGCGCTTTCTTCGCACAATATTGTCTTATGTGACCCATTTTTCATCCTCAGTCACTAACCGTTTAAGAAATGGGTCAATGTCATTCCGTTTGGCCAGGGCTTTGCAGATGGAAATTCGATCCATCATGTTTTTTGGTGTTAACTGATGTGGCACCCAAACATTGAGCTTTTTTCTTAAATACAACTCTACGCAAATGATTTAAAACTGCTTTAAGGTCAATCTTTAGTTCCTGGCGATGCTACGACTACTAACATGCCGGTTAACTTCGATTATTTCTGCGATTTTATCGATACTTTGTATGACGGCGTGGGGCAAATTTAACATCAAAAATGCATACACGAAATCGACGAAACCAAAATTGCACGTAATTAGCTGTTACAGTATCGGCACCATAAACACCATTTACAATTTCAGTCGCCTGGCTTGCATTTTCACCTTTATAAAAAAAACTGTAAAATGTACCGAATTTTCTCTTTGTTGACTTCCATTTTTAACACAATGTAACTCACAAATGAATTACCAAACAAAAAACAGTGAAATTATTTTCGTGTGAAATGTCACCTTAATAACGAGCATAAATTTGAAATTGTTTGATCGATATTTCATGAAATATCGACACTACAGCCATCTACCGAAAAAATAATGGATTTATTTTTCCCCAACCTAATATTTTCAATTAAATATTGCTTAAATATAATCATTGATAGCGATAAAGTGTGAATTTAAATGTCTGTATGCATAATTGGTTACTGAAAATAATTAGGCTCTTTAATTTCTATCAATCATTCGTAATTTGTTTTCTATCAACATGTTTGAGATTATTATTCGTGATCGCAGTTAATTTTTTCATTGAAATTAATTGAGATTTATATGTTGCTTTATATATATATATATATATATATATATATATATATATATATATATATATATATATATATAGTTTCATTTTTTTTTTTTTTTTATATATATGCTTTATATAAATTTGAAAACTGAGTTACCTTTCTTTTACTACTTTAACATTCTTAAGTAGCTTTTTGGCTTTATAATACAACTAAAAATAAATTCAGCTGAAAAATATACCTATCTAAGCGAAATCAAATGCATTTTTACTACATATAAGAATTTTATAGATTCAAACACTTAGATAATCTAGTAAAATAAAAAAACAAATGTTGGTTTTTTTTTTGGCTATTTATATATAGATATCTACTACTCCTAAATGAATATTTTATTGGAATAATGGTAATTATGTATTATCACTATAATGACATCTCGGTAAGTTAGCAAACCCAATTTTGGATGTGTTGTAGGCGCTAAATTGTCAACCATGTGTTTCGTTTCACATAATGTCGCCAATTCGGTTGCGATAGAACTTAAGTACCGCGATAACTTATTAGTGATAAATCACACACAAAGAAAAAAGTAAAATGGAAAGTGTTTTAAATTATTTACATTAAATAGATAAATAGCTATATATCTTAAAAAATATTACTAATTTAAAAAAGTAAATTTATCATTAATTTTCAAAAACAAGAATATTTAAAAACTTTCAATAATTTCTTAAAATGGAATTGATAGTCACTAACTGATCAATTCATAGTAACTAAAATATTCAGAAGCATAATAACATTTCCGATCTTTATTTTTTATTGTACTACTCAATATGTATTTTTTTATTTCAAAAATTGTTAAATAAATAGATAACTTAAATAAATTAATTAATTTTATTAATAATCTGCTTCGAATAACTTTTTAAATAATGAGTTCAAAAAGTTTCTTATTCTTCGTATATATGGTAAAAATATATTACATGTATGTACTCATGTTTATTGAAATACATTAACTGAAAAAAATCACTCCTATGGTTCAATTAATAGTTACAAATGAAACAAAATGCTTTACAAGATGTACTGTAATGCCCTTATGATAGAATAACACTACTTTTCATTATGATCTCCATAATATATAACCCCCACACACAAAACTTTACGAAAGTTGTTTAGAGAGAGAGGATTACAATTACAAACGCCTTTATGGAAGAATTTAATTCTCTAGATTTTGAAGATTTGGAGTACTTTAAGCAAACGAGCACCTAATATGTAATTAAGCTATTTTAGGATATATCAATTAACTAATTACAAATATAGCATTCCTCGTAAATAAAACCACTTTATAACTGTTATCTCTGGATTTCAAGTCGCTCTGAAATGCTTTATTAAAACTTATTCTGATGTTAAAGTTTCATACAAAATTTATAAATATCTTTGAAATTTACAAGTCATGTTTTAATCAATTTAAAGAATTTAAATTAAAGATTAGTTCCTGGAAATTAATTACTTTTTGAAAGAACAATTTTAATCAGCAATTTTTAAAATTAGATATAAATATATACGGAAATATAAAAAAAAATGAAGTACTGTCAATATTTTGAGCATAGCACTTTATAATAAAATTAACAAACAATTGAGATGAAACATTATATTACATAAATATAGTTATATATAATAAATATGTACCGTGTGTGGTCCCTTCAGCTGTAAAATGAATAATATTTAGTTTTAAAAAATACCAAGCACTTAATATTTTAATATCACCTAACAACATATTTCAGTGCAGCTAAGAGAGGACCTGAGATAAAATATTTATAAATATATCTTTTTTTTAAATGTTGTAATTTAAATCATTTTCGTAAGTATTTTTTGTCCTGAATTAAATATTTTGATAAAAATATTTCAAACATGTACAGTGTGTGATAAAAGAGTTAGCTAAGAATAAAATTATTTCTTTTCTTTAATTGTTTTTAACTAAATTTAAATATATTTATCTTTTGTTGATAAGCTAAAGTATTTTTTCAAACTCCTCCCTTTTTTGAAACTATTAACAAATTATCCCTCTGCATAAAAATTTTGCTTTTTAATGCAAATTAATTATATTCAAAAGGAATTATTTTTATGTTATGGTTGTTGTTACCAATTCTACCTGATCGGCGAAGGCCAGACCAAGGCCCACGAAATTTATCATGACAAAGGGCTAAGTGACACCTGTCGTTACAGTAGCTTTGAGCATCACACTGGTGACAGACCGATTTAGTTCGGTTTCACCCCAATTTAGAGGGACAACACCCCGGGGGTGGTCAGAGGCCTGCCACATCTCTTCCCCTTCCACCAACGCGAGAGGACTTGCGGATCGACGGCTTTTTAATGTACCCCCATGCCGCAAAGGCACTATATATTTACAAACATCCATGTCTTCTCCGGGATTCAAGCTCAGTACCAACGGCACAGCAGTCAGCGTCGCTAACCACTATACCCGATGGTTGTTCAATTGTTATATATATATATATATATATATAAAAGAAATATATATTATATATCAAAAACAATTAATAATAAATAAAGAACATAACAAGAAATAGTGTAATAAAAATATAAAAGCTGAACATGAAGAACAAAATTATAGAGAAATAAAAAAAAAACTACAAAAAAGAAGAACCTAGCGAGTCAGAAAGCAATTTCGGACTTAGGACCGAATATATATATATATATTTATATATATATATATATATATATATATATATATATATATATATATATATATATATTTAAATATATAAAATCAATGACAATAATCAATTGAAAAATTGAAATATATGAATCTTATAATACAAAATCCCATTTCAAAATATCAATGGCGAATATAAAAGATAAAATTCCATCGTTTTCAAACAAAATTAAAAAATTATAAAATAAAATAAAAATTTATAAAATATACAAGTGCAATCTCGGACTTAGGACTGATAAGTGGGGTTAAACTAGTTTGATGGCGCCAACCTTCCCCCTATTGCAACTTGGGAAGTTAATTGGAAAATATCCAAATTTCAAAATTTTACTAAATTAAAATTAAAAATTAAAAATTAAAAGTTAAAGTTAAACCATTATACACTTGAAAAATTAAACTATTCGCCATCGCATTCTGAAAGATATTACAACATTAAAATATTAAAATTTAAAAACAATTTAGCGCATAATATAAGTGAACCATCAAACACCTAAGATGATGCACCCATCTTTAAAATAGTTGTATAGGTAGAAAAAATACCGGGTGGGGCCAAAAAGTCCGTAAAAACTTTAAAAATTCATAAAATCCGGAAAAATGAAAGAAAAAAAAACTGTGTGTTTGCAGGATCAGCATTAGTATGTCACGGGATTTTTTTTAAGCTAGAAAAAAAAATAATTCGAAAATCATCCGGTAGGTGGCGCTGTTACAAGCGTCTGTGGCGGAAATATGCAAATTAGACGGCTATAAAAACCTTTGCTCTCAATGAATCCACATTCAATTCACCATTACAAACAGTTAATGTGAACAAGGATGCCCAGTGCGGCGGATAAAGCTTTGTTGGTGAAGTTATTTTACATGAATGAGGAATCAGCGACTATTGCCTTGCGTAAATTCCGAGTTCAGAAAAATGTGAAGAGTGGAAAAGCCCCTTTAACATCTGCAGGTGTCTTAAAGCTTGTTAAACGTTTTGAGGAAACTGGAAAGTTGGAGGATCGAGCACGAGCCGGACGACCATGCTTGAAAGAAGCACGTGCACCCTGCATTGCTGTCGAAATGGAAGCGATTGCGTCTGAAGCAGCTTCAGGGACCAGCAGTGCGCGTGAAGCGACGATTGGGCTTACCACCATCATCTGTCCGCAATATTCTTCGTCGAATTCTCCAGCTGTACCCATACAAATTGTAATCGTGCCATGAACTTTTGCCAGCAGATACCGCACAGAGGGAATCATTTGCGAAGTGGGCCTTCTCTAAAATGAAACTGGATCCCACCTGGGTTTTTAACATCTTGTGAACAGATGAAGCTCATTTCTCGCTTCATGGTGACGTATAACAACCATAACTGTTGCATTTGGACTACCTCTAATCCACGTGAGTACACACAGAAGCCATTGCATACCCCGAAAGAAACAGCATGGTGTGGTTTCACGGGTTCATTTATCATAGGACTCTTCTTCTTTGAAACGCAGTGCCCAGTAAATGGATGGATAACAGAAACGGTAAATGCTCAGCGTTATCTAACGTTTCTACGGGAGACTGTCGTGCCATGTTTAATTCAACGAGATCAGATTTCGAATGTCACGCTCATGCAGGATGGAGCAACCAGTCACACTGCTAACTCGGTTAAGGCATTCCTAATACAGACGTTCGGGGAAGACAGAATCGTTAGCAGGTGCTTCAGGTACCCATGGCCCCCTCGGTCTCCAGATTTAATACCGGCAGACTTCTGGTTGAGGGGATATTTGAAATCTCGCGTGTATCTATCCGGTCCGTCATGTCTGTCGAAACTGAAAGATGCGATCCGCAGAGAAGTATCCTCCATACATCCGGACATGTTGCACTCTGCCGTTGCAGGATTTGTCACTCGTCTGGAATGTCTTCTCCGCAGTGGTGTTGGTCATGTGGAACATATTCTGGTGTAACAAAGTTATGATAGTTTTCTGTTCATTATTTATGCATTGTTTCATTGATGTGCGTACATCAGCGCCACCTACCGGATGATTTTCGAATTATTTTTTTTCTAGCTTAAACAAATCCCGTGACATACTAATGCTGATCCTTCAAACAGTTTTTTTTTCGTTCATATCTCCGGATTTTATGAATTTTTAAAATTTTTGCGGACTTTTTGCCCACCCGGTATTTGTATATATATATATATATGTATTCCAATTTCCAGCAATTTTACTACAATTCCTTAATTTCGTATGGTGTCCTACATAAGCAAATTTCTTTCTTTCAAATTGGAACGATACAGAATGTTTTCAGCTACTCGAAAGCAATTTAATGCAAAAGAAAAGTCCAGAAAAAGAATAGAATACATATTTTCCGGATATATATATAGTAATTGGTCATATAATTTGATAAGTTTACATTACATAAACATAACAGACAAAAATATACTACTTTTGTAATAACTGAATCTTAATATTAAGTTTAATGGTCAAATTGGTCTACTCTTAGTGAGCTTTCATTGGTTTTTAAAGTTTTTGTTTTATTCTTCATCGCTTATACTTGTACATATACGCCTACACGAAACTTACTCAGAAAAGTAGGTGTAGAGATGAGCAAAGTAAAACATAGTTGTGAATCTAAACGTTTTCTGTGAAAACTATAGAGTTTATTATTTTTTTAAACATACAAAACTAATTTTTTTCATGGAGAGAGTGATATATGTATTAACGTATCAATTTAAAATTGAGTTGGCAACTGACCTCGTAATTTTAAGCTCTGGTCAAGTGATGAGAACTGTCATCTCCAATTAGAGGCTTTTATGAAAGATTTAACGTGTATCAGCCTAATCTAAACGTGGGTCAGGACTTGTGGTACTAGGCCTTGAACTCACGACGCACCGGCCACGAGTAAGGGACCACAGCTACCAGGATATCACGGACATGAAATGTTTTATGCATTATAAATCTAAGTATTTCTTTAAAAAATCATCACTTTATATATTACAGTGACAGGAAAGTAATGACATTTGTACTTATTTTGATATTGACATTTTTCGGATAGATTTATTTGCTTACTAATAAATATGTATATCATTTTTTCCAATTAATGGAGAAATGGCCACCCAAATATCAGAACACGTGGATATCCTGCAATATATTCTTTTTCAGTTTCACAAGTGGAGCAACACATTCGTTGATACCAATTTTTTTTGCGATGTTTATCCAAACGCATTAAACGTTCAGAAATGCATAATGTGGATTTTTAAGTTCAAATTGGATAATTCCTATCTTTCCGATTAGCACTCTTCAGGAAGACGAACAGCTTTAGAAAGGGGGCTTTTAGCTTTTACGACAGCTTTTTAAGGGTTGAATTGGAGGCAAATCCATATCAGACAGTCTAGAAACGGTCAAACACTGTTAACCAACTTGATCGAACTTACAAGAACATTTGTAGCGGATTGGTAAAGTAAGCAGAGGAGGTGTTTGGGTCCTGCATAATCTGTCCGATGAAAACAAAGCTGACCGATACACCATATGAAACTTATTGCTTCAGTGGCACACTAGAGAAATGTTTCATGATTTCTTTATAATGAAGATAAAAAATGAGTCACATCTATAATAACCAAAAATGAAAGAGCATTTGTTCTCTTCCAAAAGGCCCTTTAGTGTTTGATGGAAAATTCGCGGGGATGCTGGTGCTGAAACATGGAACAGCTGTAAATGCAGACCCTAACTCTATACAAGTTGATCAAGTAAATCAACCTTTACTTGTAAAGTGCCCAGATATTGTCAACTAAAAAGCTATTATTCTGAAACTTTGATAATGCAAGACCACACTGAGGAAGACAAGCCCTGTTGTGTGAATGAATATTAACGTTACATTGTTCGTCTTCAAGAAGGCTTTTGGCAATAGAACTCGTATAATTTTTAACCCTGTTTAAGTGATGTGGATGACACCTGAGCTGGCACCCTCCCCCCTCTAACTTCCACAAAACACCAACAGGAAGAATGTTGAGCTCTCGACATATGTAAAGTGTATCATTCCCCTACACGGCAGTTCTTCAGTGGTACTGGGCTCGAACTCATGACACGCCAGCCACGAGTCCGTTACCTTAACTACTTGACTACTACGACCACAAGACGAACCCTGGAATAAGTTAACGAATTGAGATGGGAGTTATTGCCTCGCCATCCACAGTCGTCTGATACTGCATCAACGGTTTTTTATTTATTCCAATCTCTTAAATGATGTTTTAAGTGGTAAAAGATTTGAGAATTCAGAGGATGTGCTGAATACCACCTCCAGATATTTTGCTCAAAAACATTTGATTTTTATTGATCCATCAAGCATAATTTTCCAAATAGACGGCAAAAGGTTTTTTACGAGTATAACATGTGCGAATGATTAAAGATTTGACTAAAACTAAAAACTTCTTAAAATTCATCTATTTGAATTTAACATACAAAAACATTACTTTCGGCTCCCTTTTATACTTATGTGATGAAAGTAAAGAAACATACGTTAAAAATATCAACTTTTTCAAAACATCTCTGAAAACTTATAATTTTCAGATTTCCGTATCGAAAACCAAGATTATATAGTATTTGTTTTTCGTGGCTCAGCTTAACAGATGCGTCAAAATCCATAGATTCTTTAGCCTGAGGTTGTCATTGTCAAAACTAAATACGAATCCTACGCAATTTTAAAAGCTATTCTCTTCTACTGGCCATCCCTGAAGATGAGTGGTTAGTTCATTTAAGAGAAAAGTCAGCTTTTACATAGTAGCAATATATCGGGCAATATTTTCAACAGCCTCACACAGCACAAACTTTGTAATTAATTTCATAATTTTTTTTTATTTTATATGCAAACCTGTACTGAGATAAAAGAAAGAGTTTGTGGGTGGGTTTCTCCTGTAGCGGTTAAACTAAACAACCCAGAAATATGAAACCTGACACATAGCTACTAGAGGTCCTAACAAAACACAGAGTTTTTTTCGTAAATCGCTTTCGTTTTTTTTTTAATTAAAATTTTTTTCAAGCGATTTTCCCACTTTTTTTTCAATAACTGGACTTTAGTTTGTTGGTTTGGCAATCGTCAGTTCTGTATTGTTTATATTTTATTTGCACTCGAATGCATGTTTTTTAAAGCTAAATCTATCTTATAAATCTAAATTTAATTGGTTTAAATACAATTTTGTTTTGCTTATACTTTATTTGTTACTTTGTGTGTGGCCACAGTTGTTTTCATGTTAATAATTACTATTTTTTAGAGTTATTCGAAATTGGTTTCATATACATTTTTATTGTTTTCAGTTAATGTACTGCTGATTGTTTTGGTGTTTGTTTTAATTATACATTTTTATTTTGTTGTTTGCGTACATTTTATTTGAATGTTCCAAACCATTTCTGAGTTTAGATTCAAGTTTGTTTCTTTTTCAACTTAAGAATTTGATTTACTTGAATATACATTTTTGTTTGCTTATATTTTATTTGATTACTTTGAACCATTTCTGAGTTTAGATTTAATTTTTAATTTTGTTTGTTTTTCAGCTTAAGAATTTAATTTATTTTAATATACATTTTTGTTTTGTTTATATTTTATTTGATTGTTTCGAACCATTTCTGGATTCCTATTGTTAATGTTGATTGTTTCGGTGTTATTTTTTTAACAATGACACAAGTGTTTGAGCTGTTAAAATTACGGAATAATACATTCCCTAGCGAAGTTATGCCAATTGACGGTGATGGTCCTTGCCTTTTCAGTGCAATTTCTTATTTGTTGAGTGGGAATGTGCAATTCAGCTTTTTTGTTCGACAGGCTGTTGTTGACTATATCATCAGTAACCGGGATAGAATTAAAGTATTTACACATAATCATCAAGGGAACAACTGCCCATTTCGCGAAGATTACAAAATTGCCATGTTGAACCCTATGACATACGGCTCCACTTTTGAGTTGCAGGTTGCTTCAGAAGTCTTTTCTTGCCGTTTCTAGATTTTTCATAATAGAAATTGCTTTGCTGTACTTAGGGAGCATTTTTAAACAGTTAAAAACATAAGGTTCAGTGGCAAAAACTTGAGTGTGCCAGAACACTTTGATGTCTATGTGTTTGGTTCTTCTAATAATGAGGAATGTGAAATTTATGAAAGCTACAGTAAAGTTGTAGAAAAAACGAAGAAGATCAATCTTAGAATTCCACCCAAAAGGAAAAGACATGTATTATTTCGTAAACATACAGTCAGAGAAAATATGAGAAGAAAACGGGAAAATAAAGTTTCACTAGAACCAGAATCAAGAAGAGAATCAAACAGACTGAGAATGGCACGTTTAAAGGTTTTGGAAACTGTGCAAGAACAAAAACAAAGAAGTAAGTCCAATTGTTTACAAATGATGCAAGGAAGGATCTCTTAAACTGCTGAAGATCGAGAAGAGAGACTTGAATGTAAGAGAAATGCCACACACTCTTCAAGGTTGGCTATTTGAAAAGAAAAAGAAAATGCTGCCTACTCCTAAAATCCATCAATAGATTACAAGTCTGGTGCGTCATCTATTATTGGACCCATGTCAATAACTTGCTAATTAATGAAGTTTAAAGGTGAAACTCCTAAATTTTGTTGTAATAGTGGGAAGGTGCATTTGCCTGTGTTTATGTCTCCACCTGAGCCACTACATGCATAATTGTCATCTGACTCTATATGTGCAAAGGTGTTTCAAAAATAATATAAGGTGAAATAACAGTGTCTTTCAAATGACTTCATTAGGCTCTTCCAAGCAAGTAATTGAGACATGATTTATGCCTGCATTTAAAGTTTACCACAGAATTGGTAGTATATTTCCTTGCCCTGCTAAAGAACCTGAATTTCTACAAATTTTTTTTTATAGATAGCAATACGGAATAAGCTGAACAATGTTACAAGATTTTACAACAAGTGAAGCAAGATTTAGTTTTGATGTTGCAAGACATGTTACAACGTAATAATTCTTACATAAAAACTTGAAATATGCAATAGAAAAACGTGGACTAGATTTTCGTATAATTATTCAGGCGGATAAAGTTCCCTCTGGTGAACACAACAGGGGTTGAACCTAGGACATCTGAAGTAGCATATCGTGGCAAGGGATTAATATAAAAAAAAGAGTTATTATACTGGAAACAGATAAACACATATTCATTTAAAGTTGCATTTAGTCGTGTTTTATTCTTTGTAACAGAGAACTACAATTGTTTTTCGAAAAAACTATCCTAAAAAGTGTTCTTTTAAAAAATATTTTAATACGGCAACACTCCTTTGTTTACAGTTAGTTTAGCGATGTTGACCGAAGTTAATCGTGTTTTCTTTTAGTGAAGCATATTTTACCTTTTCCGGAAATTCAAAGAAAAGTAATTAAATGTTATTTAATTCATTAATGCTAATTGACTTTCACAAATGAAAATATAAGTTTTTACCACTATGCACATCGCTACAGTATATTTTGTGATTAAACGTAGCTGCGATTTTTAATAATAATAAAATCTGTTTTCTCTGCAAGGCTGTTTTATATTTTAATGTTCATTAAATTTATATATCTGTTTTATTATTGTGCATGATTATTTCTTATATATTTTTGTGTTTTTTACACTAAATGTTGATTGCGTAGTGGAACAACTACACTTCTTGCAAGGCCTAACGTAATTACTGTACTCGCTACTTTTAAAGATATTTTCGTACCATCCGATATCCTATTTTATTTGATATTTATGATACGCCATAGCTTTGCTATTAGCATCAAGAACATCTGAGGGCACTATTTAACCCTTTATCTACCGACGGTACTTACCACTTACTTTAAAATTACATAGAATAACCATTTTTACGAATATTCTGATGATGCTTAGCCAGGAATATTCTTTTAACTCCACTCTTCCAAGATATATGGCAGCACGGGTTCTATGGTGAGTATTTTAGCGTGGAAGGCAAATAGTTTTGTAGCATAAATTGTGTTTTCAGCTAATGGGGTTTTCAGAGGATTGCGAAGATTGTTATTTTTGTTCCGAAAAAGTAGTTAATGTCAAAAGGTAAATGTCTTTTTTTTGTATGTCAATGAAGGCCTTTTAAAATGATTTGAATATTTATTTTAAATGAATAGTGTGTACAATTAATTTTACAGTTGAATATTTTTAATTATTTAATTAGCTATAACGAATTAAATTTCCCAAATATGTGGGGTTTTTTCATGTATATCCCTTAATTTTCAATGTAGTGGTTCAAAAAAAATATTGCATGTGAAACAAACCTGCTGTAAATCATAATGCGGTAGATAAAGGGTTAACCTTTTAACGGGTACAAAGCTAAAATACACTTTTCAGTGATAAAGTACTTGATAAGTGTAATGTTCTCATCCTCTATAAACATTATTTAGCTACAAAAAAAAATCACATCATGCGTTTTTTTCCTGCGTGGTGGCTAGACGTTATAACCACTGCGCACTTAAGACGTTTAACTTACATTTCAGGACAGAAAACAATGAATCATATTACAATAAACATTTCATGAAAAAATTACAATTATGTATTAACTATTTCAATAACAACTAAACACAAAGTATAAGTGTAATTAAATAATAATTGAATAATTGTACAGCATAGAATATTTAATTAGAATATACATTAAGAATACGTAGAATATACATTGAAATTGATATTTTTCTAAATTTTATATTTTATATAATTTTAGTTTAAAAAGTTAGAAATAAAATAATATTTTTGAGAATTTAAATTAGTTATTTCACAAATTTAATGAGCTATTTAAAGTGGAACTTTATAATATGCAAACCTTTTTTTAAGCCGAAAAGCTGTAATGAAAGGTTTTAGAACTCGAGAATCTTGTACCACATATTGTAAACCAAGTTTCTTTATATTTCCGACCCTCAACATTCTCACGTGATCCTAAGTGTTATCTCCCGAGTGGAGAAAAACGAAAATTTCTACATCATTTTTCTGTTCTATATGGGCAGTGCCTCTATCCACATATAAATGCCTCACAAAAACCTAAATAAAACCTTTTTTTTAATTGCAAATTTGCTTAATTCATTCACCCGTCAGAGGACATGAAATGCAAAAAATTATTGTTCTGACATCTGTATTGATTTGTATGCCTTTTACTTTCAATTAACGCATGTGGGTTGACTAAATATCAATCACCCGCTCAGAGAAAAGAATTTTAATATGTGGCTAGACCTATTAGCCACTGCCCGCTAAAGGGTTAAATCTTTAAGCTGTATCTGAATAATTTTTGCTTTCCCCATGTTTGTTATTAACATTATGTTGACTTTTAAAGAGTCGACTTAGCAAAACATTTATAAATATTCTGGTACTTATCAGTTGTAAGGGCCTCGCAGTTTTGCGGTTCTTACAAAGCTTGATCTTAATGGTACTATCAATATACGGTTGTACTTTGGCTACAATGCATATGATGTTGATATTACAACAGCCAGCCCATTGATATTTATATCATAAAACTAAGTCATCACCTCAATATCAGTACATTTCAGTAGTACATCTTGCCTACTTCCAACTGCATAGCATAACCATATGGTCAAAAAAATTATTATAAATAAACTATCCAGCGTTTTACTTTGACAAAATAATCTTGCTTCTGAAAAATAATTGATGTCTCTATAGTCAACATTCATCATCTTAAGAAAACTGGCAACTATTGAACGATTTTTTTTATTTATGCATTTAACAATTACATTTTATCATTTCATATAATATTTCAATTCATGAAAATTATGCAATACGAAACTTTGAAAATAATATTCACACAATTTTAAAAATTTTAATTTTTTTTAAGAAAATTTCGAAAATTTTAATAATATACTCTTTTTATAATTATTTTATTTTTTGACCTTGAATTCTTTTGTAATATTTTTTAAGTTAATCTTGTAAAAATCTTTAACAAGACAGCCAGAGAGTCTCCTACATTCTATTTTTTCTAGAAATATTATTAAGTTTACAGCAAAGTCGATCCCTAATTTTGTTACATGCATTATATATAGCAGGGGTGTCCAACCCAAATGACTTTGCAAGCCACTTCGGAAAAAAAATTATGATCTCGCGGGCCGCACATAAAAATATGTACCTTTATATCAGATTTGGAAACAAAAAAACATTTATTGGAGTAAAAATTTAAAACAGAATGAATTATTATTATTGTTTTCCTTATTTTTAATGTATACAGGCATAGATAATATAATAATGTTTATATAGTATAATAATACCCAGATCAAATAATGTTTACAACATTACAGTGTGTGTTGTCATTTTCTTGAAAATTATGGTGATCCTATATTGAATTGATCTTTCGTTATTCATTGCTGAAATTTGATAGTGCTGTTATTCGCAAACGATTAAGTTTCCATTGCCCTTTATTTTTATCGTCCTGAATATTTTTTTTAAACTTTAAAAAACATTTCTGTCTGCGTCTTGATTTTTCGGCACTCGAAACGGAAAAGGAGGAGGATAAGCGAAAGTCACACACACATACAGAGAATCATGTTCCATCCATATTAAAGGATATTCATTGTGCAATTCGAAAGTTATTAAAAATGTAATTTACTATAGTAAAATCAAAAGTAACCGTTTGATAAAATATGAATCTATTTTAATCTGAAAGACAATTCTACTATCAAAACGGATTATTTTAAAACACGAACAGGTAACAGTCAAATACATTGTATATATATATATGCTAGCGTTCCCGACAAACATGGTCCTGTACACAGTCTTAAATCCAAAAATTACAAACCTTTTTGAATAAGTTGTAACAATCTGGACCGTCTTGATGAACTTTTTTATAAAGAATTTTTTTACAATACCTGACAACATCCCATGTACATTTACGACAATTCGACCTATCGATTGCGTGTGAGTATGTATTTACTGTGAACTAAGTTAAATATAGAAGTTATTCTGAATAGAAACTTGAACTTGTTTTGATAAAAGGGTAAAAAGATAAAACTCGAGGTATTTTCATAACAGGTATTTTTTTTATTGCACAAAAATTAAATTTATGTTAATGCCATTGAATGTACAATGTTTTTGGTTAATCCGTGAGGGGTATAAACAAACAAATGCGATGGTTTGCCAAATCTCGGATATGCAACATATTGTTAAGAATTTTGTGTAAATAGTGTAAATAACTTATATTTGAGTGTTGAATGCATTTATATTACTCTATGTTATATTTATTTCATGTAAAAATTGTATTATTCACAAGCAATGCCGCTTCTTACGTTATAATGGCGATTCAAAGAGAACTTGGCGAAATCTTGGCGATAGAGCCAAGTTGACCTCATTTTTGGCAACCAAGTTGGTGGCTAATTTGGTGACTTTAGCGGCATATTTGGCGACTTTGGCGACCCTTTTGACGTCATTGGCTACCATGTTGGTGAGTTCGGAACCCTCTGCAACCTTCTAGAAAGTAGTAGATCTCTCCACTACTGTCACGTTCAATGACACGAGTGGTTATATTTCTAGAAGTTTCTGTCGCGCATATAAAAGGATGCTCGCTGGTACGGTGAGGAGGAGTCTTGATTAAACCAGCGAGTAGTGAGGATTGTTTTTGACTAGCGACTAGCTCGGCTATGATTGTGAATAATCTTTACTTACGTGTATTTTTTTAAACACTGTTATTGTGTTTGATTGCTGTTGAAGGTGTGAAGACCTTCGGATATTTACCCTGTGAATATTGCCACTGAATCCTGTATTTAAAGAATTGGATTTTTGTTAATAATTTCGCATCACTGTTAAAGAACTGTTTATTTTCTTTGTGATTGTTTTGTATAAAATCTACGAACTCGGATCTACGTAACAATTTGGTGTTGGAAGTGGGATTTTATGCCATTAACAAGAGCGATGGATGAGCAACTGAAAGCTCTGTTGGAAGGTATAAAAGCCTTGAAAAGCGGTCAAGAAGAGACTAAGGAGAGAATGGAGAAAGGTCTGGAAGATATGCAGAAAGGCCAAGAAGAGACTAAGGTTGAGAATGGAGAAAGGTCTGGAAGATATGCAGAAAGGCCAGGAAGAGACTAAGCAAGAAATGCAGAAAGGCCAACAAGAAATGAATAAAAGTTTAGAAAATGTACAGAAATGTCAGGAAGAACTGATGAATTCTCTGGAAGAGAAAATAAACAGTGTGGAAGGCAGAATAGCTGCAAAAATGAAAGAAGAAATCGCAGTAGTTGAAGAGAAAGTGGGAAAGGAGATAGAAAAGATTAAAGAGCAAATTGAGGAAAGAATTGTAGGAGTCGCTGAAAATGTTAGCCTTATATCACAGCGCATGGAAGATCTTGAAAAGAAACTTCTAGCTGTTGGAAAGGAGAACAAAAGCAAGAGTGTGCCTGTGTCTGCCTTTCCAGTGACTGTGTTTGCTTGTCCAGTGTCTGTAACTGCTGAAGCCAATTGATGGACTGAAGGGTCAAAAGCATGTCAGCTAGCAGCATCTCTTAGAGGAGAAGCTGCTGAAGTACAGCAGACTCTTCCCGACACAGAGCGACTTAATTTGAACTCTCTGTGTAACGCTCTGGATCTTCGGTTCGGTCAGAAATACTCCAGGGAATACGCTCGTATGCAGATGAAAACAAGACTCTAGAAAACCGGAGAAAGCTTGCAGGGGAATGCCTCTGAAGTAGAAAGGCTTGCCAACTTGGCTTTCTCCGACCACACAGCAACTGTGCGAGAAGTAATTTCTTTGCAGTATTTCATGGACGGCCTGAAGGAGGGGGAAATTCAGAAGGCTGTGAGAATGACAGATGTCCAAGATCTTAAATCTGCCCTGTTATATGCCCTGAAATTAGAGGCCGCCACTCAAGCCAGTCGCCGAGACCGCCAATCTATCCGAGCAGCTAGGGTGACTGCAGATGAGCCGTGAGAATCTCGATTGCTAAAGGAGAAATGGAGAAATTTAAAGAGGAAATGCGAACCATAAAGGCTGGAATTTCTAACCAAGAGAAACGCAATTTCAAGTGCTGGGGATGAGGTGGAAAGGAGCACCTGAGAAGAAACTGTCTTAGAGCAAGGAAGGAAGAAAACAGTGTATCTTCTTCCAAAAAGGAAAACTAATATATGGCCATTTTGCGGGGCGGAGTTTGCCAGATAATGAAAAGCCCCATTATATATACAAAATTCTTCAGATTACGGCAGTAAATGGTAGCGACATGGACTTTCCGTAATAGAACAAATTAATAACATTTCGTGCCGTATGGTTGTTGATACTGGAGCCAATGTGTCTATAATCAGAAAAGATTTGACGCAAAACTCAAAACTTAGTATTATATGGAAGCCATCCTGTTTTTCCTTTCAAACAGTGACGGGTGACAAGATTCAGGTTCATGGAAAAGCTAACATCACTCTAAGGTTTTGAAACATTGACTACCACCATACGGCATATATAGCAGATATCACCGACCCCTGTATTCTTGGACTGGATTTTCTGAGGAACAATAACTTTAAATTGGACTTTAAAAATAGCAATATGTATTCAAAACTTGAAGACATCACTCTTTTTTGCTTGCAAACTCAATTTGAATCCAACCAGAAAATTATTGCAAAAAACAACATCACATTATCACCAAGAACTAATTGTATAATACCCGGTTTAGTTGCAGAAAATAGAAAATTCCGATTCGGCCTAATTGATTATCCTGACCCAGACAGTTTAAAAGCAGGAGTACTGACAGCCTCGTCGGTAGTAGACCTCTCGAATTCAGTCATACCAGTTAGAATAGCTAACCTCAGTGACAAGCTGAAGACTAACAGGAAGGAGAGGTAATAGCAGCGTGTGCTGCTGTCACTTGCGTAGACCGAAAGTGCAATAGCCATGACCATTCTTCAGAGGATCTAGTCAAGGAATTTTACTAGAAAACACGAACTTGGACGAGAAACAAAGATGTGCTGCAGGAGGGTTGATTAAAGAATTCCAGAGCCCCTCTCTATTTTCAAGAACATCTGAGGACTTTGGAAGAACAAGACTAACGAAACACTGAATCGATACGGGAGAGCATCCTCCTATTAAACAGAACCCCCGACGACTACCGTTCGCTAAACAGGAGGAAGTCCAAAAACTCATTAAGGACATACAAAATAATGATTTTATTGAGCCATCATCAAGTCCTCGGGCATCTCCCATGGTCTTAGTCCGGAAGAAAGATGGCTCAACCAGATTCTGTGTGGACTATTGTCGGTTGAATGACGTCACCAAGAAGGACAGCTATCCTCTTCCAAGGATAGATGACACGCTGGACACACTTGCCGGCAATACCTGGTTTTCTACCCTATATCTCAAAAAAGGGTATTGGAAGGTAGAACTCCACCCTGACGATAAAGAGAAAACTGCCTTCACCACAGGACAAGGACTGTGGCAATTTAAGGTTATGCCTTTCGGCTTGTGTAATCCACCTGCAACTTTCGAGCGCCTTATGGAAACAGTCCTCAGAGGACTTTCGTACGAGGCCTGCCTAGTTTATCTCGATGACATTATCATCGTGGGGCGCTCCTTCGAAGAACATCTGAAAAATATCAGGCGTGTGCTACAAATGCTGAAAGAAGCTAACCTGAAATTAAGTCCATCCAAGGGCCACCTATTTCGGCGTGAAGTTACCTATCTCGGACACATCATTTCGTGAGAAGGTGTACGAACAGACTCGGATAAGATCTCGGCTGTGAAAGACTGGAACTGCCCGACGGATGTTCACCAGCTCCGGAGTTTCTTGGGTTTATGCACGTATTACCGGAAATTCGTGAACAAATTTTTGTCCAAACCAGAAAAAAATTCTTGTGTGACCAGGAAGGAACTGCTTGCTATCGTAAAAGCCGTGGAGCACTTCCACCCTTACCTCTACGGGCCAAGGTTCCTGCTGCGAACAGATCATGACTCATTGACCTGGCTGCTGAATTTTAAAAATTCAGAAGGCCAAATAGCTAGGTAGATACAGAGACTGCAGGAGTATGACGAGGAAATTCGCCACAGAAAATGATCAGCATATGGAAATGCAGACGCTCTTTCGAGAAAAACCCTGTCCTGAGAGCTATAAATACTGCTCGAGAATTGAAAAGAAATTTGGCGTAAAAGATGCAATAGTCCGCCAAGTTACATCGCCATCAATATCGGCATTGGACCCATGGAGGGATGAGAGCATCCGAAACGATCAACTGGCTGATCCTGAAATAAAACTAATCACATAATTCAAAGAGTCGTCTGACGAAAAGCCCAGCTGGTAGGACCTTGCCTCTTTCCATCCTACAACGAAGCGTTATTGGGCTCTTTGAGACTCTCTCCATCTGAGAAATGGTGTTTTATATCGAAAATGGGAGTCTGACGATGGAAAACTTTCAGGTGGCAATTAATACTCCCAAAGTCAAGAGTTTCAACAGTCCTTAAGGAACTCCATGGCAGTCCTACTGGAGGTCATTTTGGTGTTATTAAGACCTTACAAAAAGTTCGTGACCGCTTCTACTGGAACAATGTGCGTAGTGACGTGGAAAAGTGTTGCAACACATGTGATCCCTGTGCTGCACGCAAAGGTCCCAGGAAACGCACTAGAGGAAGCCTGCAGCTGTATAATGTGGGGGCCCCTTTCGAACGAATAGCTTTTGACATCCTAGGTCCACTTCCGAGATCATCAGATGGCAACAACAACATCCTGGTTGTCATGGATTACTTCACAAAGTGGCCTGTAGCCTATCCTATTCCCGACCAAGAGGCCTCAACTGTTGCAGAGGGTTTAGTTCAACACTGGATCTCACGATTCGGGGTCCCTCTACAACTGCATTCCGATCTATGGAGAAACTTCGATTCTTCAGTTTGCAAGAGAGACTGTGTGAAATACTCGCCATCGACAAAACCAGGACAACAGCTTTGCATCCTCAGTCTGACTGCATGGTAGATAGGTTCAATCGAACAATCCTGAACAGCCTCTCTCCTGGTATCCAGTAATCAACAGGACTGGGAAAAGAAAATGCCATTTTTCCTGCTTGCCTAGAGAAGTGCCGTTCATGAGACAACTGGTTATTCTCCATCCCAGATGATCTTCGAACGAGATCTTCGTCTGCCTGCAGATCTTCTGTTCAGGTGGCCAGCAGATGCACCCTTGGCACATAAGGAGTATATTGAGAAAATCCAGGCATGGATGGAGGAAATGCACCATCTGGCTAGGGAAAGAATCGGCATGGCTTCCGAGAAGATGAAGACCCGATATGACGCAAGAACAACAGGACACAACTTTCACGAAGGTTTCAAAGTGTGGTTATGGAATCCGAAACGTCGCAAAGGACTCTCTCCAAAGCTGCAGACCCACTGGGAAGGTCCGTACACAGTCCTAAAAAGACTAAATGACGTTGTGGTGCGGATACAGAAATCACCACACTCAAAACCGATGGTAATACATTACAATAGGCTAGCCCCTTATCTTGACCAAGATGAAAAAGATCCTTAAGTTCAGACCATGGTCATTAATTATTTTGTAAATAATGTAATGTATTTCTTTCTTTTCTAATTCCTTAGTCATATTTTAATATTGGAATTTATGTTTACATTTCTTCATGCGCTTTTAATTTATTTGTATTGTATATGCTGTGGAATACATTTGTTACTTTATATGTGATTATTATTTGAGTAGTTTGCCTGAAAATAGATGCCTGTTACTCAAGGATTGTACTGCCCGGGACGTGCTGTCTTTGAGAAGGGGGCAGTGTTATACGCATTTTGTGTAAATAGTGTAAATAATTTATATTTGAGTGTTGAATACATTTATATTACTCTATGTATATTTATTTCATGTTAAAATTGTACTATTCACAAGCAATGCCGCCCCTTACGTTATAATGACGATTCAATGAGAACTTGGCGAAATCTTGGCGGTAGAGCCAAGTTGACATCATTTTTGGCGGCCATTTTGACGTCATTGGCTACCATGTTGGCGAGTTCGGAACCCCCTGGAATCTTCTAGAAGGTAGTAGATCTCTCCACTACTGTCACGTTCAATGACACGAGTGGTTATATTTCTAGAAGTTTCTGTCGCGCATATAAAAAGGATTTCTCGCTGGTACGGTGAGGAGGAGTCTTGATTAAACCAGCGAGTAGTGAAGATTTTTTTGACTAGCGATTACCTCGGCTGTGCTTGTGAATAATCTTTACTTACGTGTATTTTTTTAAACACTGTTTTTGTGTTTGATTGATGTTGAAGGTGTGAAGACCTTCGGATATTTACCCTGTGAATATTGCCACTGAATCCTGTATTTAAAGGATTAGATTTTTGTTAATAATTTCGCATCGCTCTTAAAGAACTGTTTATTTTCTTTGTGATTGTTTTGCATAAAATCCACGAACTTGAATCTACGTAAAAATATAATTGGCCGTGTGAAAAGCGAGGGTATTCTAAATCTAAGCCACAAATTGTCATTGACATAATTATGATGATAGCAAATGCCAAGCGAATTGAAAATTGCAAACGTTTAAATGGGCAGGTGAACCTGAAAGTATAATTGGGATCTGTGGTAGAAGCACAACTTCACCTTGAAGTATGCCGCTCGAAATAGTGGCTTGAAGAATATTTCCCATGATATTTTTATGAACAATCGCGTGCCCTTACATAATTTTGACGCTTTTTTTACCAATTGCGATATCGGACTGAATTGTGAATCTAAACTATTCTTAAATCCACTTGAACCCACACAAAAAATATCATCCAAATCTGTGCAGCTATTTAGGAGGAGTTCAGTCACATACACACACACATAATTACATGTATAAAGATATATGCGGTATTGTAGCGAAATGAATAATCTAATTCTAAACAAATAATCATTTTAAGCAAAATATCACTTTAAAATTTTAGCTACATATATTTCCTAAAAATAAGAGCATTTTCATTTTATTTCAACCGATATAATTTATAAATTATCCTTTTTTTAGTGAGTATTAATTGCATAAGAAAACTCAAGGAAAATGTAATTTTTTTTGTTATCATAATGGAAAATTTACAGTTTTTAGCTTCCCATAATATTAAAATATTATATTTTTATGAAAAACATATGATTAATATGAACTGAAAAAAATTACGGAATTATTAATACCATATACCTTAATTAAATAATTTCATACACACAGCTCAAAAGAAAAAAATACATTCATGTAATGCGTCCAAAAGATATCCTGCTTTATTTATAACACTTTCTCTTTTTTTACTTATAATTTTATTTTTTAAAATAACTTTTATTCGGCTTTTTTTTATATCTAAAACGGGGTCGGGGTCGAATTCAATATTTGGTTTGTTTACATTTTTGAATTGAAGTTTTTCCAACTATTTATTTTCAATCATACAAAAGTGATATATCAATCGGAAGATAAAAATGCAAATATAACTAAATAAAATACAAAAATGATAATTAGGTCATTTTTAAGGAGTCAAGTCCTCTTAAGAATTTCCAGGAATACGTTTTCAACTTTTTGGCCTTCATAAAATATACGCTACTGTTGACGATATATGCAACAGTATTTATATCTTTAAAGTTATAACACTAAGCATTATTAAACTTAAACATGATTCCCACATCATTATTGTGAAAGTCTTTCTCAACAAATAGAGTAAAATATTATCTAATTATTTTATTTCTTTTATAATATAGATAAGAAACAACTCATTTGTATGTTACGGGACCTTTATAATTAGTTATAAAGATCACCAAAATTTTATCGCCCAAACCCTAGAGTAGCAGAATAGTGTGGCGTTAATACTCACTCACTCCCTCAGGAGGCATCTATCACTTCCTTTCTTGGATTTGATTTTAACTTACAGCCTGGCTTAAGAACCCTGAAGCCTGACATGGCCTAGAGCTAACCTGCTTCGTAATTTTCAGCCTGGATCAAGTGAACTTCCAAACTGCAGCCGTAGACGTGTTTTGTGTTTTTTTTTTTGCTACCAATATCAGGCACTTAGTTACAGAATTTCGATATCAACAATCACGATATAATTAATCATTTCTGTAATTTTCCCATCTTGTCCAATTTATAATCTGTTCTCTCTCCTGGTTTTATAAGAATGTTATGTTAGTGAAGGAGACTTGAAAAAGCAGTTTCTTGCAATCTCTTATTGAATAAATAGGCAGAAGTGAATACAAACTTGACGGAAAAATTAAATTCTCTGGAAAAGAATAAAATCGTAATAAATGGCATAACAAGAGCAAGGGATTGTTAGACTATGTTACATTGATTGTAAAGGACTGCATTGCTTGATCACACTTGTCTTACATACTAATTGTAAAATATACACATTATGCCGAATACTAAATGTAAACAGGGAATAGTATCCCATGGCAGCCAATTGCCACTAAAAACCAAGTTGGCTCAAGGAGCATTTAACTAAAGAATGCGAAATAAAGAAAAGGCAAGAATGCCTTTATTGTATCAACTGCGAAGTATACGGACCTACTGTCTCTGCTACACTTAATGTAACAATGCTGTCGATGCATTTGCCTTTGCTGACAAAGTTACAGGTAAAAAAAAACCAATGCACCCCCATTATCCTCAAAGAAAATAATACGGAACATATTCAATCTAATGATCCCCCGTCTCCAAGGCAGCAATCTCGGAAATCGCAAGTTTAACAGAACTATTCATAATTTTATCAGATTTAGTTTTAAGAAAATGCCTAAACTTCTTTCTTTACTCTCAGCACTTAACATTAGTACAAACGATAAGCAAAAAAACTTTTCTAATAAGAGAAACATTCCTAGATAACTCAATAGTAACTTTTAATTTATCTACTTTTATTTATCTATCTATCTATATATATATACATATATATGTATATATATATATATATATATATATATATATATATATATATATAACACTCTA
This sequence comes from Trichonephila clavipes, assembly GCA_019973935.1. Taxonomy (NCBI): domain Eukaryota; kingdom Metazoa; phylum Arthropoda; class Arachnida; order Araneae; family Nephilidae; genus Trichonephila; species Trichonephila clavipes. Next base: position 104,986 of record BMAU01017939.1, on the reverse strand, counting down.
ATTAATTTATCTCAATAGTTCATTAAATTGCAATAGTCTTTAAATTTTTTACTGAAAAGGGCAGCTCAGATCAAACAGCTGACTTCCAATAGCCAATAGCAAACCAGAACCGAAGCCACAGTGCGAGCCACCCCATTGGTCCCTTACACTTGAAGAAGTCACACCTCCTCTAAGATGCTAACACTAGCCATCAGTCACATCAAGACAGAGAGCGGATGGTTGCTCAACGCAGCCCAGCCTCTTTTGAAATAGTACAGTAATAACATGCGATATCCGATGTTGCTCATGCAATGGTTGAGTATAAACTCCACAAGTTTTTCACATTCATTATACTAAAGGAGTATAAATTTAAACCATATCGGTTTATGATGATGTTACTTAAATTTAGCAGATACATGTAAATTTTGCATGTTTAAACATGCATATTATAATATTATATATATATTTCATTACATAATTATATAGTCTACGATTTTCTTTTTTTTTTTAAATAAATAAGTATATTTAAAGTAAAGAAGAATATAAAATTTGTTAGTTTTATTTAAAAGAGTACGTCTTTGATGTATATATAAGGAGTTTTATGTATCTCTTCCTTTCGATTTCTATTAAGAATTAACCTAATAGCCAGTGCTAATGCTGTAATTTTGTAAGAGCTTAGCTAGTACTATTTCATTTCTTATATAAAGTTTTCAACTGCTCGTAATTTCTACAAAACTTCAACAGTATACTAAGTCCATGTAACAATTGTATATATATATATAACTGGAATAATAACTTAGAGAAATAGCAAAAGCTCTGTACTTTTCCTTTACAGAACAAGAGGGGAGAAAAAACAATTAAGTGAATTATTCATCTAAGAAAAGTAACTTTTCCTTAAAAAAATTATCCTTATAATGAACAAAAATATATTTCTGATGTGAATATTAGCGCATGAAATTTCCAATGCACTTGTTAAACATCATTTCGTTCAGTACGTTTACGTCTATAATGCTGCTTTATCTAATCTTCAAACACATTAGAATATCAAGTAAACTTTCTCACGAAAATGAGACTTAATTTCTGATAGCGTTCGAAGTTTATAGGCCCCATTAAACGTTTGTGTTGGAATGTTCATTAAAACGAGGTGTCTGAAGGCCATTTGGATCGTTGCAGTGTGTACCATTTTGAAACAAAATTATTTGTTTTTCGGAGGTAGTAGTTTGTTAAATCATATATTCGGGTTGGCAACAATGCGGAAAATGATGAGTCTTTGTAATTCCCCATGGCTTCCTCCGACGAAGAATTAATGCGCCAGAAGGACGCCTTAAGGGAAATAAAAGTCTTGAAGCTGTCAAAGGAACGTAGCCATTACAAAAGAAAAGTAAGAAGGAAAAGAGTAAAAGAAGGAATATTATCAAAGAAGAAATGGGGCAAGTTAAATAAATGAATGTTTGATGTTTGTGTGAATGTGATTTTATTGCATCAATGAAATGTGTTTCTGAGATTTGAAAACTTTATTTCTATTTCGTGTTCGAAGAAAATTAGTCCGTTCTAAAAATAATGGAAAAGAGTATTTTAACGAGCATCTAAAGTGGTGATATTAAGGGGACATGGTACGATTTACCCAAAATATTTTAGTTTAATGATTTTCAAACTCTTTTGGTTGCCTCCTAGGTGTATACATTATGCAAAACAGAATTTTTGTTTGAAATTTCATAAAAAGCTAACCATTTAATTTTTTATTCAAAAAATTTTAATTTTTGAAGTGAATTAAAAATGCTACTGTTCTCTTACAAAAATCGGCATACATACATGAAATTTGATTTGCAAGTACGTCAGACTATATGTAACAAAAGTTGGTATGGGTTTCGCGTAATAGCATGATTGGTATTTGTACAATCCATCTCTTTTTTTGAATACTCATTGAAAATATCTAAAAAAATGCAAGCGTTCTAAATTCAATTAGTTTTTTAAAAAAGTATTGATTTGATTCAAATGTGCATACTAACTTTTGCTACATGTACTTCTAGCAATAGTTAGAGCAAATATTTAAGCATTTGGCACAATAGAAAAGATGCCTTATGCTAGTTATTTTATCTTACTCAGATAACAAGTCTGTTTAAAGTTTTGATTTGTGCCATAGGGATATAAATAAAAACAAATGCAAAAGTCATCATAATTCTGGATTTTTTTAAACATAAGGCTTCCATTTTTTCTCACGTTATTTTTAAGTATATAAAAAATAATTTAGGCTAAAAAAAATTAAATTTGATTTTTGATGAAAATTTGCTATTTGAACCGTACTGTGTCACTTTAATGTAGAACATTTTAAAAAATTAAAATTCATTTTGCTAAAAAAATAATTGAAAATTAATCCCAAATATCAATTTTTGTTTCTGATTTATGTAACTCGATACCTTTCGATTCATAACACTCTTATCTATTTCAGGTATCCGACTACGTTCGTAACCGTGATTTTGCAAATGCCTAAAAATAAATAATATTTATGATATTTAGTGTCACTTAGATTAGAAAATTTATATAAAATTGTTTTAAGAATAGTATTACAATAAAAAATTATTTAAGTACAATATTTTGACAAAAAATGAACGTAGAATGACCCATTTTCAAAATATTCTTCTTTTGCGGAAAAATGCTTCTATTATAATAATAGTTTGCCTGTGTATAGCTGCCTTCTGTACAGAGGTTCAAATAGAATTTTTGAAATACATAACTTAGAAGTGGGCGTATCCATGTTTTACGACAACAGAGGGCAGAAATTTTAAGAAAAAACGCCGATAGCTATTTCAATTGGTTGTAACTCTGAAAATACAGTGATTTTTTCAAAACTCATAGTTGAGCCTCTGCACAGAGGTCTGAGCTATATACAGGCAAAATAATATTATAATGGAAGCATTCTCACAAAAGGAGAACATTTTGAAAAAAGGGTTATTCTAAGTTAATTTTTTGCCGAAATATTGTACTTAAGTAATTTTTTTCTCACAATGTCCTTAAAACCATTTTTAAAATGTATTCTAATCTAAGTGACACTAAATATCATGAAAATTATCCATCTATGCGCTTTTTTAAAATCACGGTTCCGAACGTAGTCGGACACCTTAAATTCGATTGATTTTTTTAAATATTAACGTCGCACTGTTCAGCTACACGAGGGCTTTCGGCGACGAACCACGTAATTTTGAACCATGGTCAAGTGACGTGGACGACACCTGAGCTGGCACCCCCCCTCTCCTAAATACCCCACCACACCAACGGGAGGACATTTCAGCTCTCGACAGATTTAACGTGCATCGCTGCCCTACACGGCGGGTCTTCAGTGGTACTGGGCTCGAACTCGTGACAAAGCAAGCCACGAACCGATTCCTATACCACTCGGCTACCACGACCATACCTTAAATTCGAAGTAACTTTCGAATTACAAATAGTACTGTAGTTTACAACATTATATACTTTTAAGGTTCTCAATCAATATCAGTTATTTTTTTATTGAAGTACTAGATTTTTTTCTCAGTTTATTCATTTAAATTTTATGATAACTCAAATATATTATTTAAAAATTGATTCCTTCCATTTAAATTCACGACTTTGTGATCCCACATTTTAAATTGATAATAAACTAATACTTTACCAACATGAAATTCAATTATGTTAATTTAAGAAAAATATTTTCATCTAAAAGATAACTAAGAAAATTCAAATTGTTGAAAAAAAATGAATTCTTTTATTTTGCTGTTACCAATATATTTTGCGAAATGCGAATACCAAATTTTATTCATATTTTTTTTCACATTCAATTTTATTTGTAATTTCGAAGCATCAATGCAATGAGATTAATAATAAAATTGTCCTGAAGAAATTAAACTTACTCAAAAGTACAAATGACAACATTAATTATGACAACAAAAGAATATAATTTAATTTTATTTCACTTTAAATTTCTTCGAAATATTTCCTTTTAATATTTTTATTTTGTTTCTACTGTAAAATTATTACGTCTGTTTTCTTGTATTAATTTTTTCCCAATATTTATAATGTTTCCACTAAAATGAATCGTAAAAAAAATTCTAAAAAAGAATTAAATTCTATAAAATGGTATTTATGGTTCTTAAAAATATCAAACAAAATTTATATTAAAAGAGTAGTACTAAAGCAAAAATTTTTTTGTACAAATTATGAGGTCTTAATAATTTTGAAATAGAATGAAAATAGATGCTTAAGGTTCAAATTCGAAAAATTATTTCTCCTATGATGAGCTAGTTACGAATCAAATAAAAACAACAATACTGAATAGGACAGAAATTATATATATATATATATATAAAAAAGATTAATTCTTTGGTGGAAAAACAACATTTATATCTGCAGTTGAACTTGTATTTGCAGTTAAGAAATCAATAGCGCCAAGAGTAAAAAAGGTAACATCTTAAATCAAGGTTCTGGAATTGTTACAAGTATTTGATGGGAGTGTTTGTGAAAATGGACGAGTTGAAATTAAATTGAACTTGGAAATTTAAAAGAGGTTCTGTTAGAATGATAAATTCAATAAGGTTCTAATTCTGCGTTTTTACCGTTACACTAGCGAGTTTCATCGGAATGTTTGCGTTTCTGTATCGTGTGTATGTTTCGTATTCTAATGAGTTCTTTTTTATTATTTGAAACAATTGTTTACTGGTCGAGTAGAAATCGTTACGACATTTGTTGGCATTCAAATGGAATTAATTATTTATAAAATAAAAAAAGCATTGAATAGAACTTGCTATTCATTAAGTAACTTGTGCGACACAATGTAAAGGAATAGTCAAACAGTAAAATATTTTTTGCTGGGCGTACATAGAGGTATTACAGAGACTATTTATCATTTTCGTTGAGTGAATTCAAACTGGTATTGATTTCCTATATGGATTTAAACAGGCTTTTCAGCATTTTTTAAATCGAATATGTATGTTATTTTCCCCTTTTCTATTATTTTTATTATTGATGATTGGGTTAATCCCCTACTTGCAAAAAAATGCAAAAAAAATCCTATAATTAGATTTATTTGATTGGAAAGGGTGTAATTTATGCAAAGAAATTTTTGTGGTGAAAAACTCTGGAAATGAAGCTTAGTTTGAAGCGTTTTACATCAATGCACGAGAGAGAGAGAGAGAAATACCAATGGGGTTCATTCTAATATATTTTCTCATCTTAATTATTTTAGATTTCAGATTTTTTTTCATGTGATATGGTATTAATTGCTTATTTAAATTGTGTGTAAGTAAAATGTTAATGAAACATTTAATTTAAAATTTATTAATTCGAATTTACATCTTTATATCAGTAGAAAACCTCTTGTTACTTTTTTATTAACGTAATAAAATATACTGGTTTTATGAAAATTAAGGCTTAATTGCAAAAATCGTTGCTAAATAAACATAGAAGATTCAAAACTTTTTTCAACGTATATTTTCAATTTAAACGGTATGCACCACTGAAAAACACTTTTATTTCCAAATGTCTTTGAGTACAGAATTAAAGTTCTCATCGAATTTAAATAAGGCGATGCTCTAAATTAAGAGCCTAGAGCTATTTAAAAATAAATGGCTACTTTGAAAGAACGACCAGAAAGAATATAAATAATAACTAAAAGTCATCCTATTAACTTAAAGTGTTTAATAGCGGTTTATTAACAGTTCTATTTGGTCGTTTTGTGTTAGGTTAGCAAAGGTTATTGCCAAAGATTCTAATTCTTTTCAGTTAATCAAAATTTAGGTGGCACTGCTTTGAAATGTCTGTGAACTGCTTTAAATATTTAGAATCGGATCAAAATAATTTTCAGAAATAGTAAAACGTCTAACAGTTTTATTTACCCTGATTAATACAATTCTCAAAAAAATTAGAGCAGAATGCAAAAAAGTGATGAAACCATTGATCGGTAGTCATGTATAGATATAAAATAGAGAATACAGGTTTAACAAAAATCAATACAGAAGAAAGAGGTATAAAAATGAAAAACCAATCTAATGTTATTTCGAGTGCCCCTTTCTCACCATACCAAAATCTGATGTCGCACTCTTCCGTAAACAAAATGGACTCCAATCATTTTGTAACCAATATCGATGCTAAGCAGCCCAATTTCTTTCAGCCTCAATGTGTCTTACTGTTAAAAGAACAAACACCATTGGCCTATGCGAATACAGTCCACTTACATAAAGCCTATTTTAGAAGGATTGCCTTGAGATCATTCATCCTGTCGCCCAAAACTGTCTTTCATTCCTAATTCAATAGGCTGTTCTGTCTAGACGAGTTGCTGGTAGAATATACCTGTCATTATTTGCTGTGGAAACACTTGGACGACCTTATCTTGTCCGACGTCGAACATTGCTTGTTTCTTGGAAACAATTTCACATTCTTCAAAGACACTTCTTGGCTCCCAAATAGCGTCCGTTACAGTATTTTGTGTTTACCCAGATTCCATCCTCCCGATAATATACAAGAAGCCATGATTTCCGGTAGTTCACGATGCCACGACATTTTCCAGTCACCCTTTCTCAAAACAACCACCGAAAGGTTGAATTTCTTGACTGATTAAGCGAAAAACAATAGCTTTTATGAAATCGCGATTGCTCCATTTATAAACTTTTTCCATTTTTTAAAGTCATGCGCATTGATTTGCATATAAAATGTTCTTTTTCTTTTATCTACACTTTAGACTATGGATATTTTGTTTTATGTTACTTATCAGAAGAAATATTTGTGTAATTTCTTTAAATCGGTGTACTCCCCCTCCCCAATGATTTTTTTTTGTGTTGTACAGTGTACAATGAAACTGCATGGATCAGTTTAGTGATCTATCAACAGAAATTTAGATAAATCAAAAGTTGTCTTTCAAATATTAATAAGTAAGTACTATTAACTTCAGAAAAAGGTATGAAAGTTGCATCCTTCCAACATCAACGTCTAGAGAAACTCTTCAAACATAAATATTGATTCCATAGACCTTTTTCATTTACAGAGTAGATTAAGTAACTTCTCTGAACAAACTCCACAATTATAGACGTTTTTATTAATGCCAAACAACAACAATAGAGCTAAGCATCTTTGCATACCTACAAGTATAGTGAAAGTATGAATAAATGAATAAAATACACGGATATTACGAAGAAAAATATATTGAAAAATAAGGGCTTTCTCCCTGTGTAAAATTCTTTTGAATGTTAAATATCTATGTTTTATACTAACAAGAAAGAACTAATTGAACCGAATTTGTGCTAAATTTTGTTTTTATCCAGGTACTACATTGTAGCCGCAATAGATCAGCGGTCAAGGTAAAAACACGTTGCCAACATATTTGAATCACGGATTTGAGTCCTGATGCCAATGAATACCAACTGTGTGAAGGAGCTGAGGCACGTTAAATCCGTCATATCTGGTAAAAAGTAAATATTTGGAGAGAGGAATGCCATAATTTAGAAGTCGTTTAACTATAGTTTCGAAATTACGAGTCTGTCACCAACAACCCTCGCATTCCCTTCGAGTGTTTTGTATTAATCAATTTTCACACACCCACTCACTATCCAATAACTATTTGAAATGAATATGTCGATAGCACACAAGAGCACATTTGATTGAATTTACATTACATAAGCCTAACTACTTTCCTTATGTCGAGGCAAGGAATTCTACTGAAAAAAATTGAAAATTTTTAATAAAGATTTTATTTTGTGAAGAAAAAATGTACCAGGAGCCGTATGACTTTCAAATTAATTCTAAGGTGCTTGCTCCTTTTTTAATTCTTTTTTAGCATTAAGAATGAGATTTCACAGTAGAATGCATTAGATTGGAATAAAAAAAATTCAAAATTATGGACATAGTCAATATTTTCCACGAACAGATTAACTGCATATTTTAGAATGTCACACATTAAGAAAAAGAAAAATTAAAATGAAGTTCAACGCTTTCATAGAAAATAAAGCTTTGGAGTATAGCCCGAATCCATACTGCAGAGGTTCTGTATTATATCCGTATACCAAGAATAATCTGATTATATCACGATGAGCAATAAGCATACTAAATATTAAAGACTTACCTGTAACAATATTCATGACCGAAATAATTTTGTATAAGAGAGAGAGAGACTATGAACACCAGCCTTTCTTTCAAACGTATTGCGCTTCAAATTGATGGTGAGTGAGCCAAATATGGCTAAACTGGGCCATATGTTTTATTAATATATATAATATTATATATATTAATAATATATTATAACTAGGCCATAGATATAATATTTAAACACGTGATAAAAGAGCTAAAAACATTCACAAAAACACAGTTTCAGTAGAAGTAAAATACTAAATTAAAAAAATTTGAAAATCCGATTCATTAAATAAAAGTAAGCAGATTTTGGTATGAAACCCCTAACTAAGTCAGATAAGGTTAAAACAGATGGATGAAAAGCGAAATAAAAATCGGAATAAGACACTTTAAAATAGATGCAAAAATTTCTAATAACTAGTTAAAAGTTTTAAACCAATACAAGTAAAAGAAGTACTATTAATTGCCACCATTTCTTACTTGTGTGAGTATTAAAAGATGCGAATATTCCACCCTTTTCAATGGAACGCCTGGAGTAAGCGCAGTATTCATTCCCACCATAAACAATCATATCCTTGTCATATGTATCCTGTAGGGGTGCACTGGGTTTGTAGTTTGACATGTTTATTTCTATTTTAGCTTTATTTATTGATTTTTCTAAATTGCGTTTTCTGGAACAGTTTTAGAATTTTGTTTCAAATCTCGAGAAGCAACAGATTCAATAGAATGTTGTCTATTGGATGTGTGGCAGCCGCAGTATCAAGTAAAAAGACAGATGGCGAAAATTTAGTCGATAGTCCAGCATTTTTGGAATTGAAAAGAAATAGCCGTGCTTCACACACACACAGTGGGTAAAGACGAAATAAAGTTTTGTAAATTATTGGCAGTGGAAGAAGAAGTAGAATTAGGAATAGATGGCTGAGATTCACATGATATGGTAGGTATTACTGAAGATTTGGAAAGAAATAGATATGCCTGAGTTGATAAGGACCATGGGGAGACTACAGGAATTGAAGACAATGTTCTTGGCATATGATTGGCAGAAGATAAAGGTTTGAGTCATTGAAAAGGCACGCAGATTATGTTTATTATATTTGGATTAGTTTCGATAATTGTATATATGTCAAAAGATTTAATAACTTGAGCATATGTTTTGGATAACTGTGTGGAGAACTATTATTTTATGTGCTTGTAAGTAGGTGTTATTTTTCTTAGTTTTAATTTCCAAAATTCGTTTTTCTATGTCCCTTTCTGTAAATTGCTTAGAATCTGAAGCATGGTATTGAGAACAATTACAACATTTCGGTTAAAGACTCTAATTCATGTATCTATGAACAACAGTTCCACATCTGGATTCTGTTGAACTTCAGACAGTGGACAGTTAGCGAGTGTCCGAGCTTCTGAGATTTGAAACAGTGCAAGAGATTCGAATATGCGGACGTAACTGGCAGTTTAAATAACCATCTTTAATAGTTGTAAGTAGTGTAAGGCAATTGAAAGTTACAATAAATGTTTAGTTAGTATAGTTTTTGCATCTTTTTTAATTACAACTTGCCTGAATCACATCCTGGTCAAAGAATCCATCGATTATTTCAATTTCAAAGGTGTATAACATGTCATGTTCAGAAATGATACCGAGGCAAGAATAAAGTAATTTGTGGGGACTTATCATAACCATATCCTTGTAAAAAGATTTTGCATGATTTATTTTGAATATAAGTAGCTGGTTTCAATAAGTAGATCACCAGATCGCAACGTTTCACAGCTTTTGGCTCACAACATATTCCTATAAGAGCTTAATATGTGACAAGAAAGAACTTTGTAGACATTTAATTGTTCGGTGAAGAAATCAATAAGAATTCAGATATATCTGAAATCTGATCAATGTTTAGAGTGGGTGAAACAAGGCATTTACTTGGGTGCATCATTTTTGAACCCATAAGAGAAGAAAAGATTTTCATTCTAGTGTGCCTCCACCCATCACAGTGTTCGATAAAGGAGGCAGTGTGCCGGTCAACTGGCTTAAGCCTGGCTCGGTGCTTACCTTGATTACACCCAGGATATAATACTGTAGCAACAGGGCATAGATCAGACGGGAGAACAGGACACCCTTTATCAACAGCGCTAGCCCTAAGGCAATGTCTACTTGGAGACTCGGAAGAAACTTATCATCGGCCGATTGACAGGAGCGGGCTCACTGCTGCCACGCGTTTACAGAGAAACGTGGGACAAAGAGAACGCTAAAGTTATTCCCAGAACATCATTTTTCCTCTTACGGGACGCCGCACACGGTAAATACGTGGTTTGGAAAAACAACGGTGTTAGAGAAAATGTACATATATATTTGAAAATAAAAAGAGAAAATAAATTGATTAAAACTTATAAAATGTAATATTTTTAAATACTTTCACACCTGTAGTCTAGACATTAAATAAAGGGGGAGTGGAGAGAAAGACGAGGGGAGTAAAGGGGGAAGAAAGATCACCAAGGCATTTCGGGATCGTGACACCTGTATTCATTTACAGGAGATGAAACTGGCACGTGAGTTTGACCATACTTTACTTCGCCACTGTTCCTACCAGTAAAATGAGTTTTACCGTCATAGGGTATGCTATTTAAAGAAATATATTTGAAGAAAAATGATACTTTGTGTTAATGTAATCAATATTTTAGCATCATCTTAGGTGTATATGAAACTATTGCGCATATATTCTTTACTTATTAATTTTTTTTATAAAGTCTACCTTCCTTTGGTAAAAGTAAAGAAATGAAAAATGCCTTACTTTATTAATAACTCATAAATTATGATCATCGTTCTGGTTAAAAGTATTCTATTTAAGACATTTTTTAATAAATAAAACCATTTGTTATGTATGTATGTATATGTTCTATTATTATTTAATTTGAAAACAACATTAGGAATTTAAATGATTCTTAAAAACGTTTACCGTAATATTTAACTGAAAGTAGATATCAGTTTTCAATAATGTATTATAGGGTTTTCCTTCTATGAGCTAAAAATAGAGAAAAATAATAACATACTGAAGAAAAGAAGTTATAAAGAGAATGCAGAAGGTGAAAATAAAAAAAAATACTGCGAACTGCAATCTTTAGTCACATTCAGCATTCATTCGCCAAGACTGTCGACTTTATTTGCATCTTCAAAATGAAGGCTCTGTTGCCCCGGATTGAATGAACTGTGACGCATTGATGGAAGTATTAGACGAGAAATCTGAATCGTCACAAATCCGTGGGTTATTACTTTTCCTTTCTGAAGGAGTCAGAAGGTAAGTAATGACTGACGTCATCATCAAGTTATAGTATTTCATTCGAAGAAGTTTCTGTTACGAAGAGTAATTTAAATTCTAAAAGGAGTTATCTTGTAAGAAACAAAGCTTTCCACATTTCTTTGTTCACTATCTTCAATCATCATTCAATAAAAATGACTAGTTTAATTTAAAAATATTAAATTATTAACTTCAGCATTGAAAAAACATTTGTTTTAACTAGAATTAATATAAATAAATTACTGCTATATTGTTTTCATAGAAATGAATGAACATATTAACACATAGTTCTTTAAAGTAAGTTTTAAGAGTGTAAAATTTGTTTTTGTAATATATATATATATATATGTGTGTGTGTATTTTCTTTTCTATCGGTAAGATATTGTGCAAGTAGTATTTATGTATATACTTGCAAGTATTATGTATATATGTCAGTGGCGCACACAAGAGGGGGTCCTGAAGGCCCGGACCCCCCCTAAGCCCTTGATATGTTTTCCGATTGATTATAATTCTAAGTACATAGTACGTAAAATTTAATTAAGTATTTTTTATTAATGATTAATTTTATTAATTATGCTAATTATTTATTTAATAATTAGTTTTTTGCTGTTTTTTGTTCCCGAAAATCGACAAAACCAAAAGGTGCAGGATACAAAAATGGTGAATTTTTGAACCCGGACCCATCCTCCTCCTTGAAAAATTCCTGTGTGTGCTACTGATATATGTACATTTATATATTGTATAGTAAAATAAAATAATAAGAGAATAAATTGTATTTCCTACAAGACTAAAAAATATAAAGAGATTGTATTTTGAGAAACACACCAGTAAAATAAATGGTGCAAAGGAATCTTGTAGTAAAATTAGATAAAAACCAACAAAACCAGAAACAGAGATGTAGAGCAATTAAAATGCAAGATACCAAAAGAGCCTTTGAGGTCATTTATCTGAGTAATTATTCTCAACTTTAGACAAAAAAATAGTATACTTTCAAAACTACAATCATTTAAGTTTTTAAGGAAATATTATTTCTTATAAATAAACAGTATTTTGTTATACGTAAAAGTCTGGATTTTTTCAATGCCCATCTTCTCTTTATTTTTAAAGTACTCATTTTAATTACCTGATTATAAGACGCACTCTTAAATTTCGATCTTGTTTTTTGTGTTAAGAGGGGGAGTTATACGCCGAATTTTACTGTAAATGAAAAACACGCTTTCAGATATATTTTAAACAGCATTCACTAAAAAATAATGAAATTCGTTTCACTTCTTTTTTCCTTATCCGTTGTAATATATGTAAATGTATAACTCTCTCTAATAGCTAGCTTATACCCTGCTGTTTGTTAAAAATGCAACATCATCAAGGAATCATAAGAATTAAATGAAATTTACAGCAAATATCAATTATAGGGTGTTACGCAAAATAGTAAAGTTTCCGAGCCACCGCGCATGCGTGGCGTACGCACCGCCCTCTGAACTGATGCTGAAAGTGTAAAAATAGAAAGTTGAACCTTTGGAACGTTGAAAATAGTTGCTGATTATTTGTTAGTGGCGAAAGTTTAGTGAGACCTAAGTATGCCTCCACGACGAAATAAGGAGAAATTCCTACAACTTTGAATATTGTATTTATCGATTAATTAACTTAACTAAGTGACGCGACAGCCCATGAAGGCCAAGGCTTACTGTGCTAACTTAGTATACCGAACCTTAGACCTTAAGGGGCATAAGCAGATGTTCTAGTCAGGTGGTCAGTCTGACGTAAAACTCCCAGTGTTAAGTTCTCATTTTTCGACCCACTGAAGGGATGAAAGGCTGAATCAACCTTACCCATCTCGGGGTTTGAACCTCGGACCTGTGGTGGGGAAGCGCGATGCAATAATCACTCAGCCACTGGAATTCATTGATTAATTTTAGCTAAATTAATATAAATTGATTATTTAACACTCCTAATTTATGTACACTCATGACCAAACTTAAGGTCACAAACATAAATTGTGTGAAACTCATGAACTATTTATTGCATTGCCACGAAATTTGGCACAGAGGCATATTAAAATGTAAGAAGGAATATAGCATAAATCATGGAAAAGATTTTAAGGAACTATTGTGTTATCACGGAGCATGGCGCCAAGAGACGCTTGGTGCGTTAAAAGAACCACGCTAAGCAGCATTTGTTATTTCTGGAATGGAATCCAAGATGGCGGCTTAGTAGTGATTTAATGATACTCAATAATTTTAGAGAATTGTTTGAAAATACACTGAAATGTATTTGAAATGAAGGCTTTAAAAGAAGATTGAAAATAACCAAGATCAATCATTAAATAATTAATATAAATATAATATAATAAAAAGTAACATATGTGTACTACTACTAATATTATGCAGTATATAATAATTTTAAAACGTAATTTAATAGTAATTATGTATAATATCCATATAGTATTATTTAATAATAACTATTATATATAATAATCATATAATGTGATTTAATAGTAACTATAAAAAAAGAATATTTACCGTACTGTAATAAAATAAAAATGCAGAAGAATACTTGTATTACATAATAACTATAAATAAATAATATAATATGCAATAATATTTCTAAATAAAAATAAAAACACAATTATAAATAAGGAATGTTATATGATTACAACGGATAGTAATATTTGCATTTTTGTATTACATTATTAATAAAATATTTATATATATAAAATATATATTAAAATTAATAATAAATATCATTTACAAAGTACTGAAAACTTTCAATATTCTTAAAACTGCAAGTTCCCTCAACGAATTTCATCGAACAAGGAACTTTAAAAAAAGCATTTTTAAAAAGTAAAATGAAGTGAAAATAAATATTATAGCGATAATTAAAAGTACAACACTTATTCTTTTCAAAAAAATATCCTAGTACTTACCCATATTTGACATATCCATATTCGAAAATAGCACAAAATAAAACAGAAGACGTAAATAATAGAACAATTACACTGAAAATGGTTAAATTTTTAAAGAAATCGAATTGAAATCGTCTGAAATTAATAAGGTTACCGCGGGAAAAAGCCAATAAAATTTTTCTAATATACGTTATCCCCATGGCAACCACATCACTTGACGATAAAAATATCAAGGTAACCATATTGTAATGTTTTCGTCCATCTTGGCGAACATAAATAACAATTTGGTGCGTGCTCCATAATATCAAACTAGTAGCGATTTTAATTAAAAATTAAGATACGTCATACCAAAAAAAAGTGTTGTTGTTATTCATGCCACCTGATTAACAGTAACATCAGATCAAGGCCAACGAAATATTCTTAGTGGCACGGGGGTAGTTGTACGCCTGTCGTTATCCGTAGCTTTGAGTACCATACAGGTGACAGTGTAATTTGGCTTGGTTCCTCCCGAATATTGAGGGAGAACAACCTGGGGGTGGTCATAGGCTTCCCATCTCTCTTCATCTTTCTACCAACCTCCCGCGATGACTTGTGGCTCGGGTAATTAACTCCATAACCGAGAGACACCTATCTGGCCATTTGTGAACATCGAATCCCCTCCGTTTGAGACTGCAAGTTTCAATCCGTCTAAGAAGCTATCCACCTTAAGGAATCATCTAAGCGATTATGAGAAATTCCCATAATAACAAACTAACATGTTTGTTTTAATGCAATATTCACAAAATTGGAGGCAAACGTCCCATAGGTTTGAATGGTCTCAATCCAGTAGTTCTTCAAAAGCTAACGCTAAGCAACATTTATTCCTAAACTGAATGAAATACAAATTCTGACAATTTTACTGGAGGCATTTTAAAATTCTCTGACGAAAAACATGTTTATGACCTTAATGTTAGACATGAATTCACTATATTGACGCAATCTCAATATTATGTTCATTAATTCCCCGATATATTAATGCGAAATATCACCATAAACAAGCTAATATAATTTGCAAAGATAAAGTTGCTTGTAATAAATATAACTAACGCAATACTTCAACATTTGTATCAGTAATCGTTTGAAAAAGCAAGATTTTGAGTGGAATTGATCAAAATAAATAATTTTAATAATAGTTTTGTTTCTTCTTTTTAAAAAGATAAATTCAGTTCTGAATATATTTTACACATATTATTTTTAAAGGTGACACACAATAAATAACACAATACAATACTATAAATGACCGTATGGAAGAAAGAGCAAATAAAATATTATTACGTGTTATAAACATATAAAGAATTTTATCAGCTTTAAAGTAAACACTCAATGAAATAAGATATTTACACGTCTTCATATTTTATTATGAAGACATTTTTATTTCAAAATATTTTGAATTTAAAACCCAATTATATTTCTAAGCCCTAGTAATTTATATCATAAAAATGAGTATTTCAAGGTAATTTAACAATCAACTTCAGAAAATTGGCTTCAGCGGTGTTGGAAAGGTAAAATCTTTTTTTTTTCGACAATTTGAGATTTTTACATTTTCAAATTGTATAGATTTTAACCTTTCTAAAAGTATCTTACTTTAACCTCTAGGATAATTCGAAGCCCTTAAAACCTATTTTCAAATAATCGTTGAAACTGGGCCACACCCATTTCAATGGCGACAAATGTACTTTGTTTTTGCTTAAAAGCTGAACTGATGTAAACCCAAACATGCATCTTTTATTGGAAATTGAATCTTATTTTTTTTTTATTTCGTACCCGATTAGAAGTCTCACTGTATGCATTTAAATCAATTTATCACAAAATGTAAATTTTAAAGTTCGCTGTACCTTTTATGGGAAACTACTGTTCACAGGTATGTAAATTTTTATGATATATTTATACTGATAGCCAATACATACTAAAATAAGCTTTTTGTAAAAAAAACTCAAAAATGTAATTTTTACTAATTTCTTTATGCAAAAAATGGGTGAAATTCCACTATGTTTGATAAAATATTTTTCAAATTATGAAAAAATTCAAAACTAGCCAAAATCTCATTTCAGTACAATGAGAAAGGTGTACTTTAATTGTATAAAAAATTTCAAGCATGTACATGTAACAGAATTTGAGTAAAGGTACATCAAAAACAGCCAATTTAATATTGCCAGTATATATATACAGAGCCAGTATATATATATATATATATATATATATACAATTCCCCTTCACAAATTTTTCATTCCAAAAGTTAGTTTAAATTTCATTAAAACAACTATTGATTTTCTCAATACAGTTAATCCTAAATATGAAATGTCGAGTAAAATATCGTAATATAATATTTTTATCATCAGAAAAATATTTAAGCAACTTAATAAGCTAAGGTAAATGCATTAAAAATGCCCTTCACTTAAAATTCATGTCTGGTGAAATTCACTGAGACAATCATATAACTCATTATTTCTTCTGTGCTTTTAGATTCATCATAATGTTTATCACTTAACAGGCGAAATAGTATTCACCTTTAAATTCTTCAAAGTTGGATATGAATTAAAGATTCCATAATTCATGATTTGTATTTTTGAAACGAATTGACAGCTGTTACAAAGATTTTAAACGATGTTAACACATACGCACAACTTCATATTTATTAGCTTGAGAATTTATTAAACCATAAAAGTAGAGGGAAAGAATGAATTTCCTTAATACCGATCGAGTATCATCATTTTGGAAAGGAGAAATTATTTCCCCAAGTCGCATTATATTGTCATTAGAACACCGATTTCTATGCTTAAAATGCCTGTTTGATATTTACCTTTTATTAAGGTACTTATAGGAGAAGGAAAATTTTTGTGAAATGAATTTTTAAGAATGTCTTTTAATGACGTGAAAGAAGAAATGTTACTTTTGAATTTTAAGATTTCCTAGTGAAAAATGTGTTTTATATATTCAAATTAAGTGTAATTTCATAAAGATAATAGGAATTGCGTATTATATAATGAGCATTTTAATACTTGCCAATTATAACATTCAATTAATTTTAGAGCATACATATATCCTAAATATGCATTTAATTGTATTAAAATATGTATCATTTTTTTAAAAATTTATAAATAAAATTCTTCCCAGTTTATTGTGGTAAAATCTATGAAAATTAATGAATTTTGCAATTAACTGTTCAATTGCATTGCTTTTAAGAGTACAATGCATGAAGACTTATGCAACTTTGATTTTCTTATGTTATGAAATTAATTTTTAGTTAATTTTTAGCTTTATTATTATACGACAAAATTAAAGGAATTATAGCTTGTTTTCTTAGTATAATAATATAAATTATAATTCCCTCAACAACTCATTTTTAATCAGAAAATAAATTTTCAAATTCTTGCATGAATTAACACGTTTTAAATTTTATTTTCCCACAATTAGGCTTGCTGTATAAAATGCTTTATACTTAATGAATTTGAAAATTCCACATGAGTTAAATCTAAAGAATTAGTATATATGCTACAGCCTCTTAAATCTTCTCTTCGAAGTTACTTCTTATAAGTTAGAGTTCTATTACCGTCGCACTAAAAAGCGACATTAGAAGTATTGGGGATGAATCCTCGTTAGTCCGAGTCTCAGTCAAGGGACGAGGATGGCACCAGGAATGGTAATCCCCTCTTCATACTACCACACCGCACCAACTATGATTCGAACCCGTGATATTACAACTCAAAAGAATATAGTTAGACTCCAAGAAGTCTCAGGATCTTTAAAATATATCCGTGCACTCAAAACAAACATCCTTCTTTAAACCAATATAATTTAGTAATAAAGCAATACAACAATTTAAAAATTTTACTACATAAAAAAATCTTATATATTTATCTTAGTTCATAAATCTTCAAAGAATTTTAGAAAAAATTTCAAAAGTTATAAAGAAATATAGTTTGGACAATTATTTATAAAAAATATGAAAATGTGTATTTTACATCACGCAGGATTTTAAGGTACAAAATAGATCAAAGTTTACAAAATTAATTTTGCTTGGTATAAAAATGTTCACTTTTGAAGTTACACTATCTTTTAAGAAGTTTAGAGAAAAAAATATTTTTTTAAATAAAACTATAATGAAAATTTTAAGAAAATAATTAAAGTTTAACACTAATACCAACACTTAATAGATACCTATTTCTACCACAGCGATGACCCGATTTTATGTTTTATGCTTGAATGTAAGATATATGGATGTTAGAAAGGAAATAAAAATAAAAATTAAATTTATTATAATAAAACAAAATAGTAAATTGACCATTTCTATTACAAAAACAAAAAATTAGAATTTTTTGTTCATTGCTAATCTCATTTTTTACATATACATAAGTGTGTCCATTGTACATTTTCCGCAAACATATTTTTTACATTTAGAGCAAATTTTGTTGGTTTTATTTTCTTTACAGTATCCTATTTGACATCTCCTACGTTGATAAGCATCTGTAGTAGACTTAGGCAACGATCCTTTCGTATTTTTTTCTTTGTTTTGGTTGTTCACGGGCTTCTTGAAGATCGGTGCCAAGTTCTACTGCTAGCTTGAGTAAAAATAATTTGTCTTGAGATGTTTTCTCCTATCGTTTGCTTGTACAAAATCTAGGTATTTATGCCAGCTAAATCAAGGATATTGAAAAAAAAACTTTGATATGCCATCTGCAAGACAGAACTTAGACTTTTCTTGAAATTATTCTCAGATATTTTGAATGAACTACTTTACGCAACAGTCTTTGCAGAAACTTGCAACTTACCGAATACACAATACGATAAGCAATATGACTCGATAGGCTTATTAAAAAAAATGCTCCCCGGATCAGACCTTTTGTGGTACATAACGGTATACGATACGTATTACTCAAAATAAACAAAACAAAACAAAAATAGTATAATAACTGCAGATTAATTACTTAGAAAAAGTCATGGAAGTCAAATGTGCAAAAGCAATAAGATAATACGTGTATTTTCAATGCAAAAGTTCAAAATGGGTCATTTGACCCGTTATGGTATGTTTAGTGTTAAAGAAAAAGTCTTATATATATTTTTTTTTTTTTGAAAATTGTAGTATAAGCTATGAGAGCCTTATTTAGAACACGTGTATGAAATTTCAAATTGATATCATAAATAGTTTATGAGAAATGCTGCGCGTAAGCTAATTATTATTTTTTTTTAGTTGTTTTGAGAAAAATGAACTTAAAGATAACAAAGTGATTGGTTTTTTTTTTTAGGTTTCACCACATATTTCAGGATACCTTTAGAAGTTTTAACACTATCAACAAAATCTTGGTATCAAAATGCTCAGATATACATATATATATATATACTTTATTAATCAGCAATGTAATAAAGCTATAATTAAAAATAGTAAAGATATTATAGATTTTTTTAATAATAGAAATATTTATTCAGTTCATAGTTATATCTTAGAAGATCTTTTCAATTCCATGGATATATATGATGTTATTAAAGTAATTTTAGAAAACCACAGTATGTATATAACCTAATGTTAATTTTAACAAATTTAAAACTCTCATAGATTTTGTCTTAAAAGAAAATTACATCAATTTTTTTAATGGTTCTTTATATAAACAAGAGAAAGGACTCCCACAAGGGTGCCCAGCTAGTAATAGTTTGGCTAATCTTTATTTACATTTTTATGAATATAATTATATTATTAATAATGACTACTACATTTTTAGATATATTGATGATTTAATTATTTTTGGTAAAAATGATAATTTAAATCCCATTATTAATTTTTATCCGTCTTACTTAAACTTAGTTAAAATCAATAATAATCCAACCAAAACAAATTACCTAGATGTAACACTGTATATTAAGGATTTGAAACTGCATAGTAATATTTATGATAAAAGAAATGCCTTTAATTTTAATATCCTCAAAGTGCCTTACTGAAATTCTAATTTATCAATATCTATATATAGAAATATTATTTTTAACTATATTTATTGCAATAATGTATTAGTTAGCGATAAAGTTAATTTTTTTTTTAAATCTTAAAAAAAATTTTTAATCACTATATTCAACATGGATATCCTGCTAACTTTCTTTGTAATTATATTTATAATGGTTTTTAATGATACAATTTGTATTACTGTAATTATTTACTGTTATTATGTTTTGTAATGATTTTTTAAATTTATACAATAGCTAATTTATTCTACAATTATTAAATAGATGGCGCCACATGCTTATTAAATTTTTTTAATATATATTTTTTAGTTTCTTTTATATTTTACACTAATTTTTATATGATTATTATTTTTATGATTTTTTAAAAGTATATATGTATATATATATATATATATATATATATATATATATTTCTTATTATCGTATCGCAATTAATTTTATGCGGTTCTGCTCTCACACCTCGTATTTGGCGGGAACACGTTACTGCACTCTTGGTAATCGTTTACACTCCGAATTAGTAGGTTATGTTTTTGTTCATATGTTATTTAGTTTAAAGATTTTTTAATATTTAAATTCTACATATATAATTCTTTCCTTTCCTCTTGGTACATAGTATGACAAATTACAGGTGAGGGTTGGCTGGCCCCAAAACTTGTTTAAACCTGCAATACTGGTTCCTAAGGCCAGGAGTTTGTCATTACTATGTGCTTCTTCCTAATTTTAGTTATCTTAGGTATATAATTATATGTTTATTTTTATATTTTCGTTTATATATTTGTGTATATGTATATATATTTATAAATTTATATATATGTTATGTATATGTATATAATTATATACTGAATTTTTTATATTGGATGATATATATATATATATATATATATATATATATATATGTTGAGGCTTTAACAAATACGTTTTTCAAAAAATTGAAAAATTCGCAATTTAAGAGTCCTGAGACATCTTAAAAAAATTCTCTGTTGAAAATTAATTCTATTACAATTATATTTTTCGAAAAGGAAAGAAAATTAAAGGTTGAGCTATTTGAATGACATACAATTTGAACTGAAAGTATGAAAAACATTTATTACAAATATAGTTCAGTCAAACTTGTTTTACGTAAAATATACACTATTAAATAGCATTGAAATGATTTCCATGATCAATGAAAACTAATAATGAAAAAAAATTATCCTTTTCCTTTAAAAATTTAGTTTACCCTCGTGATATCAGCACCTACGTAGACTCATATCTTTACATCGAGAGGTAAGACAAAATTTCATTTTACTTTCAATTCAACATTATCTGGTGTGAAGAAAATCAAGTTATTTCCTTTCTCCAAACATGAGAAAAGTGAATTTGATATGATAAAGAGTAACCATCTTTCAGTTTCGTTTTTAACATTTAACTTTTTGCTGAAATATCCCCCAGTAGTATTCTAAAAGAATTACAAATTTCAGTGAAATGAAATTTCATTGCATGAAACTTGAATTGTTTCACATAATTACATCCACCAAACAACAAAGTGTGAAGGAATATAAAGTCTCTCCCTGATAAATATATCAAAAGCGCAGAATATGACTCTTTGGTTTTATGTATTCTGATGAAATCATTCTTTTTTTATTTTTGTTGAAGTTTATGCATTTATATATATATTATGGCGAAATATCTTATTCAATTACATTGAAATTGAAAATACTGTTTGCTTTTTCGGCGTGATGAATCCCAGAAGAAACTCTTTCTTCGTTCAAATGCATGCACATAAATTTTCACCTTTCTGATACAAAATGTAAATAAAGTCTAAGGATAAATTGAAAGGGAATTTCTGCTGATTTCTGCACTCATGATAATGAAATATTTTCTGATACAAAAAGTCAAAGAGCGAAAATGAATTTAAATATATTTATGGCTAACTCTAGAACAATATTTTACTTTTAAAACATCCTAGAATAAGAAATTAATTTTGAAATAAAGGAAACATGAACATTTGGAAGAAATAATAGTACATATTAAAAAATCGTCATCCTGTATAGTGGTTAGTGACGTTGATTGCGGTGCCGTAGGGACCGGGTTCGAATCCCGGAGAAGACATGGATATTTGTAAAATAAACTGTCATTGCAGCATGGAAGAGAGTACTCTAAACAGCCGTAGAGCCACATGCCCTCTCGTGAGGTTGGTAGAAAAGGAAAAGGGGTGAGAGGCCTCATACCACCCCCAGGGTGTTCTCCCTCGAAATTGGAGAGGAATCGAGCCAAATCGTACTGTCACATGTATGGTGCTCAATGCCACGGATAACGACAGGTGTACAACTATCTCCTTGCCACTAAGAATTTTGTGGCCCTTGATCTGATGTTACTGTCAGTCAGAGGATATAAATAACAACAAAATCCGTCAAAAGTGATTTAAATTTGTTTTATACAAAGTAGCATTTTCTCAGCTACAAAATGTTTACGAATAAAATAAATTGTATATATATATATGTGTGTTACCGTTAAAATGTATAATTCAGTTATTTCATAGAGAATAACTAGTTATTTCATTAAATAACGAAACATGTCTGTTAAAGTATATAATACATAAAAAAAATATCATACTTTACCTAGTTGTTCCTTGAAATAACTAATGAGATAAACCATTAAAGTAAAAAATAAACAATTTCAATGTTATTTTATAAATTAATTGATCATAAATAGCTAAAACCCCTCATAGTGCAGATAATTAATTCATAAATAATAAAGAAAAGCAGATGATACAATATTTATTATTGCTCAAATTGCTTGCATTAGTGCAGACATGTTGTAGAAACAGTTGTATTTAAATATTATCAAAAAAAGAAAATACATAATGAGAAGAAAAACTATTACTTTTAAAAAACGTTGTGCAAATTTTTAAACAAAAGTATAAAATATTAATTTAAATTTTACGAAATACCTTTACTTTACTTTTCATTATTTATAGAGCAATGATTTATGTGATGACATTTTGAATTAATGCACTTTTTAAATGTATGCCCAGTGCCGCAAATTTGAGCTGTTATAAGAGATCGAAGCGTTGTGCTTTTATTCGGAATTTCTTCAATGACAATTAATTCTCGCTCACATATATTGAACTAAGATCTAAAGAACGCGATTGTGTTTTATTCCGTTATTTCTTGCTTCTAATCGAAAATTCCTCCTTCACTACAAGACTGAAAGCAACTAAGTTAATGAATATTAATGTGGCCCAATTTAGCTACTCGAAGACTTTTGGTGACTGACCTTGTAATTTTGAGCCAAGATCCAGTGACAAGGATGACCCTGAGCTGCCACCTTCCTCTCCTAACATCCACACCAAAGGGAGGACGTTTGAGCTTTCAACATATGTCTTCAGCAATACTAGGTTCGAATTCATGACACGCCGGTAACGAGTCTGTTACCTTTACCTCTAGGCTACCGTGACAACGACTAAAAGCAGCTAGATCCGGTTCAAAGAACTTCCGAGCACCGTATTTCCCACTTTAACGATCAAGTAATCGTTATTTTATAGAATAGCTAGTTAGATCGTATAATTCAATTATTTTATATACTTTAACTGACTTGTCTAGTTATTTCATGCTATATCTACTTATTCTATGAAATGACGAATTTCATGCTTTAACGGTAACATATATATGTATATTCTTTCCTTCTCTCTTTATATATATAAGTAAATAACGTCAATACACACAGTTGTAACAATTCCATTTATAGGCTTGAAGTGGTGTGGTAGCTTGGAGAGAGGGGTGCCAGCTCAGGTGTCGTCCTCGTCACTTAACCATGGTTCAAAATTACGAGGTCCGCTGCCAAAAATTCTCGTAAAGCTGAACAGTGCGGCGTTAATATTCACTCATTCACCCACTCAAACACCCATCTATTGGCTTATATATAATATAGCTCAGGAAAATAAAATACCCAGAGTTAAAAATATTTTATGGCGCCTATGTGCTTTCCTCTTTATTATGACTCCAACACTGGGTAGAAGGTATGCAAAAAGAAAAAAAAAAACTACAGTTAAAATTAATGTAAATATCTGAAAAATGTAAAAGTATCCAACCTAATTCGTAGCAAAGCCAAAACATTATATTATATAAAAATCAAAATGACAATCTGTGAGATCCATTTTGTTTCAATAAAGAATACAAATCACAATAAAGAACGTGGAGAAAAGTATTCTTCAATTAATTCTTATTGGCAGCAACATATTACACGAAGAAAACAGGAAAATTATTTTTTAAATATGTTTCATAAGGGCATAAAATTAATAAAACTATACAAAATAGTGCTTTACAAGAAATAATACAAGAGAAATTATTCAAATAATAATCCGAATTAGATAAATGATAGGGACAACTATAAATAACAATAAATAAAATGTTTAAAATTTTCCTAAATAAATTAAAGTATCATTTAACGTATTATGAATGTAATATTTAAACAATTTAATAGGGCAGCCACGCTCTTTCTAGAATCTTGTTGTCTTGATTAGTATTATTTATGTGAATTTTTACTAGCAAAAGAACAATTTTGTTGTAAATAGTTATGTACATATAGATTGGTATATGGTTACTATTGTTCCAGTATGGAACAGAAATAATAAAATTAAAATTAAAAACATCTCTTCTATTGTAAATAATGATTTTAAATTCACTAGTGTATATAATATATGTATCTAGGCTTTCAGCTGATTTCGGTTTTAATGAATTTTAATAAACTTAATTTTGCAAGACTAAAAGCATTCTTAGATTTAAACTCATTATTGATATAAAAATTATTAATCCATCACGATAGATAGATAAAAAAGCAGGGTTATCAACAAATTTTTTCATGGAAACTTAAACATGGATCTCTCTGTAAATTTGCATTTGAATTAAAAGATGGTGTGGAATGTTATATAGTTTATATATATATATATAAATAAGCACACTACTTTTATTCTTTTAGCTATGAATAAATTTCAAGCACTGAGTTTTCGTTAGTACAATAGTTTATGTTTTTTGACCTTTTTTATTTCCAATGAAAATTTAACTGCCTAATTTTCTTATTTTATTTAATAGTTAAGATAAACTCATGTTATTTTTTTAATTTATTTAGTTATACAAATTTATCATTTTAAGTTAATTATACCAGGTGTTCATAATTTAACTTGAATTTTGGAGCAGTCTGTAGAAAAAACTGTGCAGCGAAATTGCATGACAACTGGATAACGGCAGGATGAATTGATGTGAATTTTGCACAAGGAAGAAAACAACGAGTAACAGAAACCGCTACTAGATGGTGATGTGCAATGTATACTATTGATATATGCAAATGTCGTTACCATAGTAATACAAAACGTGCGAGCAACATGAGGGATGTAAAGAAGCGAGAGACGAACAGCAGATATACTTGCTTCCAAATAAAAAAAGATGCAATTGACTCTCCAAGAACGTGCTTTATTGCTGAAATTCTTTTACCAAAACGGACACTCTGCTACCATGTGAATAAGGTATCCGACTACGTTTGGAATCATCATTTTAAAAAGTGCATAAATGGATAATTTTCATCATATTTAGTGTCACTTATATAAGAATACATGTATAAAATGGTTTTAAGGACATTGTGACAAAACAAATTATTCAAATACAATATTTCGGCAAAAAATTAACTTAGAAAAACGTTTTTCCTAAATACCCTTTTTTGTGAAAAAATGCTTCTATTATAAAAATATTTTGCCTGTATATAGCTCAGACCTATGTGCAGAGGCTCAACTAAAATTTTTGAAAAAATCACATTATTTTCAACCAATTGAAATAATTATCGGCGTTTTTATCTTAAAATTTCTCCCCTCTGTTGTAGTTATAAGCACAAGGATAAACCCACTTCTAAGTTATATATTTTATTTCAAAAACTTTAGTTGAGCCTCTGTGCAGAAGTCTGAGCTATATGCAGGCAAAATATTATTATAATAGAAGCATTTTTCACAAAAAGAGAATATTTTGAATATTGGTCATTCTATGTTTATATTTTTTGTCAAAATATTGTACTTAAATAATTTTTTATTGTAATACTTTTCTTAAAACAATTTTATATACATTTTCTAATCTAAGTGACGCTAAATATAAATATTATCCATTTATACGCTTTTGCAAAATCATTGTTACGAACGTAGTCGGATACCTTAAGAAATTTGATGAAACGGGGAACATTGAGGATTTAGCGAGGAAGGAGAAGTAAGTGAATTGCAGCGAAGGTAGTGGATGGCTGTAGTGGAGGCAGACAGAATGAAAACCATCGGAGCACTAGTTTTTGGCGTATTGCAGCATCTGTTGATAAACTGTTGCTAATACAACAGCTCTTTCCCGATGATCTGGATAGTCGACAAATGCTTGCGTTGCGCGAGTACAGATCCACGATGAATGTCCATGAAACATTTGGGGGCAAATGAGGCCCTCTTTCATCTCAAAGGTACGGTTAACATGCACAATTCTCGTATTTGTGTTGGTATAAACCCATATCAATTCCTACTAATTCCTACTATGACTTTACTGTAACCTTCATTGTGGGTCCGTTTCTTGTTCGAAAAGCATTGAACCACAGGCCCGGAGACACGTACCTTCATCGGTCAACGATGCGCTTCATTATTAGATCAATCCGTCAATCAGGTTCTTCAAGAAAGGCGATGCGATACAACCACAGCGTTTACACAGAATGGTGCTCCTCCACACATCGGCCTTTGTGCGAAACAATTGCTTCGCCGCCATTTCGATGTCGACAGAATCATCAGCCGGCATTTTTCTACAGCTTGGCCTCCTAGAACTAGAATTATTGCGCTTTTGACTCTGAGAGGTCAGGGTCTACCGCGATCCCATCACATCTCTATCTGATCTTAAAGAAAGCATAGAATTCCATGTGCGTAACATTTCCCAGTTCATGCTACTTTTAACAGTTGAAAAGGCGAATTAACGTTTCCAGATGGTATTAGACAATGTTGGACAGCCTATCGAGCATGTTTTGTAAACATCATTTATAAATAAAGCTATGGTACGCCACCCAGGGGTGGTCTTTGAAAAAAGCATTGTTTATTTTTTCCTCGATAAAATTCCAACATTTCATTCTGCCATTACCTAAATTTTATGCAATTCCGCTGTATAATTTTTGCTACAGACTTGCTCGCAAATTTCAAATTTAAATATCGACAACCGGTACAAGAAAAAAAAAGTACATTTATCTTCCTTTATAATTTTTTTTTTAAAATTACGTATTAAATGCATCATTTTATATATTTAATAAAATATACCTCCCCTTTTCTTCCACTCTTGAGGTTTATATTCACAAAATTTTGTCAATCCCATAGTGAACAAAAATATTTGTATTTTTAGGAAAATATACAATATATAATTAAATCATCCGAAAAATCCCTTGCAATTTTTTGTATTTCATGCAACTGCACAATTCTGTTTTCAGACGTATTTGAATGGCCTACACACGAAAAGCAACTTGCACTAGTTTGTTTTTGTAATAAAAAAATTGTTTTACTTATAGTAATATTTTAAACTTCACTGTTAGACTAGAAACTACAAAGAATATTTTTACCTTTCCAAAGAGTTGTATAAAATGTTCCTTATTTTTATGTCACACTTCAATTCCATTCCTCCAACAATAATGTATGAATTTAAAGTATCCGACTGATTTAAAAATATCATTTTCATCAAAAATATCGAAAATTATTTTTGGTCTATTTTTATAGCCTGTTAATAAGCTTCCTTAAAAATCTTACTTTTAACTCTGAGCCAATTAGAAAGAAACAAAAAAAGTTAGAGAAGTTTTTTTTAAGTTGAAGGGGGGGGATAGTAAGCCGAAATCGATTTTGGAGTTTTAAATATGAAATAGAGGAAGTGTGAGTTAACAGATTTCCACTCGCAAAATATGATTTATATTCATTTAAAATATTTTCCAATGTTTCTTGTGATTCAAACTAGTTGCTATCTTTTTATCAGTTGCATTCAAACCTGAATCCATTAAATTATCAGTAATCCATTCGAAAATCAGATTATTAGTACTTTTTATATAGAGTTATAGTTATTTTTTATTAAATTAAAGTTGTGCTAAAAACAAGATCAGTAAGGTAAAAAAAGAAGAGATTTTCATGGATCAGAATTTCTCAGACACACGTTGCATTTTCTTAAGATTGTTATTCTTATACATAATTGTTCACGGTACCAGTGATATCTTTTAAATATAATTGTGTGAAATATTCTTATGAAATCTTTGAGTTTGTTTCATAAAATAAATTCTTTGTGCTAAAAGCTAAGGGTAATTTTGTATTTAAGCTATGTTTTAATGTCAGTTTATATGAAAAAAAGTTGGTTTTTAATTACAAAACCATTCTGGGTATTTTTATATCGAAAACCCGTATTTCATAATTTTATAGTATAACTTTAGTTTTTTAGTATGCAGATAGTTAAATATTAAGGGGCATAGTACCTTTAAACGGCAAAAAAATCCATTTTTCAAATTTTTTTTTTAAAAATTAATACAGACTGTTAGGAGAATTTTAAAACAAATCGCGTCAAAATCGGACCGAAAGTACGGCAATAGCAACAAAAAATGTCAAACGTCAGCACTGGATTGTCCATTTAAATCCAATGTAAACAAACCATGTTCGTTAGTTTCGGTTTTGAAATCGACGGTGTTATTGAAATTATTTTCTCCCCAGTTGTTGCTAATTTTTAATTTTATCTATTTTTAATGAGAGAAGGAAGTTTGCAACTCAACACTGCCTTAGTTCGAAGTATTGCTTGTTTACATTTGTATTTCATACACTGTTGTATTTGTTATGTCGTTATTCTCGTAATTCGTAAGCTTTTTAAATTTTTGTTGATTTATTGCATCTTTTAAGTAGTAAAAAAATGTCTATAAAAGTCAACGTTGATTCGCCGAAAACGAAAGCGTTTTCATGCGAATCAATACACTCGAAATATAGATACTTTTTTGAAATTTTTGCTTGATTATCTTGACAAGGAAGTAAGAAATTCCAATTCTAATGGATATAGAATGATAAACATTGATATTTTATTATCTGAACTATCCAAATATTTAATACGTCCTAACTGCAATACTAAAAGTTCTGAAAGAAAATACACTCTGTCTATATGCACCCAGAAGAAATCAAGCTACAATCACGAAACTCAAGAATGTAGTCTGTAAGAGATATGCAAATGATTAAAATTTCGAAGCCAATGAGACAAGGCTAAGTGTGCTATGCGCATATTAGCTGCGCAACTGAAAAAAGCATGAGTACGAGCGTACGGCTATCTAAACGAATCTGATGACTTTGATAGACGATATTGAGACTTAGGATGCCTCTAAGACGTAACCGGCGGCATTACGAGCAATATATCAGAGAAGCAGGTTGGTCGAATAGACGTATCGGCCGCCACCTTCGACGATATGGTAGTTGCTCGGTGTTGGCAACAGTGGACCACAGAAGGTAGAGTGTACCGTCGCGGAGGGTCAGGACGTCCCAGGAACACAAATGATCGCGAGGATCGTGCAATCAGAAGAGTGGCCACTTCGGCAAACAACGAATCGATTCAACGCCACTTACCTCCTTCCAGACATCCAGTGCCATCAAGAGAAACCATAAGGAGATGACTGACTGAATCAAGCCGACGTCCGCTAATGCTTACCACTGACCCCACATCATAGGCAGTGTCGACTGGATTTTTGCCGACCTCGGGCAACATGTGACATTTGTCATCTTCAGTGATGAATCTGATTCACTCAGTGCTGATGACCACCGCAATATTTAATACGGTCCGATCCGGCATTTATTGTCGACGGCATGCAATTTCACAAGGAGTGACAGTAGCAATTTCTTGGGACACACGATCATCTTTAGTGGTCCTTCAAGGCACTTTGACAGCTCGCAGATACGTGGACGATATTTTAACGCCGATTGTGCTACCCATGCTATCACCCAGGTGCCATTTATCAACAGGATAATGCTTACTGCGCGACTCTCCCAACAATGTCTTCAAGGATATGACGTCCTACCATGGCCTGCCAGGTCACCAGATCTTTCGTAGAGTGGCAACTGCAGCCGTCCCGAGATACAGGAGAATTAACTGCGCAGATGCAACGACTATGGCAGGATCTTAGACATCATAAGTGATCTAATTGAATCGATGCCACGCCGAATTTCGGCTTGTATAGAGGTGGCTTTACTACTTACTGATTTTTAACCTTTTGCAAGCTGTAACCGCTTAATAAAATGATATTTTGTTAAGAATTTTTAATCATTTGTTTATTTTCATATACACTACATGCATACCAAATTTCGTGAATGTAGCTCAATTTCTTCTGGGTGCATATATTTTTTGCGACAGAGTGTATTTTGTAGGACTACTCATGCAGTACATAGACCACTTTTTTTAAAGTTCCTCAGTTATTGCTTCAATAACCTATGAAGTTAATACAAGAATAACCTATGCTATGCGTACAGTAGGATTGGGTTTTTGTGGAATAAAGAATTTTTGCACAGCAATGGATTTGCCATCCCCAGTATCACAAAAGTCATATGAAAGGATAATGCGAAAAATAAATTTGGCCAGTCGTGAAGTAGCAGACGACTCCATGGAAAATGCTGCGAAAGAAGAAGTATCAGCTTCTGGAAGTAATGAAATCTGTGTCAGTGGTGACGGTACGTGGAAAACACGTAGACACACTTCCCGTATTGGTGTTTGTAGTGTCATTGGAGATGTTACAGGGAAAGTTATTTATGTTGCTGTTCTCTCTTCATATTGTAAAGAATGTGAAAAATGGCGAGGTCCAAAATATGGACATTCATATGAAGCGTGGAAATTGAAACATCAACCACACTGTGTAAAGAACTATATTGGTTCTTCCAGTAAAATGGAAGCAGACGGGGTGAAGGAAATATTTCAAAGATCGGTGCCACAACGAAATGCGAAATATATTAAGTATATCGGCGATGGGGACACAGAACCCTTCCCAGAGCTTCAAAGGACAGCACCATATTCTATCGAAAAAGTTGAATGTGTTGGCCACATACAAAAGCGTATGGGTGCTAGACTGCGAAAATTAAAAACAATGAATCGTGGCAAAAAATTATCAGACGGTAAGAGTATCAGCGGTAAAAATCGTCTGACTGATAACTTCATTGATACAATTACCACCTATTATGGCAATGCTATTAGACAAAATAATAGCTCCGTTAGTGATATGCTTCAGGCCATATGGGCAATTTATTGTCTTTTTAGGTCCACTGATGAGGAACCTATGCATCACTTCTGCCCAATTGGTGATACTTCGTGGTGCAAATATCAAAAGGCAGTTGCTACGAATAGTGCTTCTTTATTCAAACATAAAAATATTGTGCCAATTGCCGTAATGGATGAAATAAAGCCTATAATTGCAGAACTATCTGCACTAAAATTGCTGAAGAAATGTGTGGGGTGTAAAACACAAAACGCTAATGAGTCGTTCAACTCGACTGTTTGGAAGTACTGCCCCAAAACTTCTGTGTGTGGGTCATCTAAAAATATTGTAGACATAGCAGTAAATGAGGCTATAGTGATGTTTAATGAGGGAATGACGGGACGTATAAAGATAATGAAAGCTCTTGGCTTTAAAATAGGACATTTTTCTGTTACCTCTGCCTTTAAGGCCAATTATGAACGCATAAAAAATGCCGAAATTAAATCAAAATCATATACATTAGAGGCCCGTAGGGCTAGCAGAATAAAAAAAAAGCCACAAATGAGCATTTTGCAGAACTAGAAGGTCCTACATATGAAGCAGGATCATTTTAAATATTATGTATTAAGTTTTATTTGAAATATTGAAATGTCATTCTTTAAACTTGATTTTCTCAGTTTCAATTTTTTTACACATTTTCCGCAAGATTGTAAAAAAAGTTTTTACTCTAGAGCTACAAAAATTGACATGCATATTCTAGTCATAGATCTTAATTCTGTATGTCATGATTATGTTTTATGGTTTAATACATTTTGATTTGCAACTGTATAAAAATTGAAATTTTTTAAAAAAATATTTTTTATGAATTTTTTAATTTTAAAAATATTAAAAAAATATAAAAGATACTTTTCAATTAAGTGGTATACAGAATAAAGGTTACATTTAAATTCAATTTAATGCAAAAATTGAGATTCTAAAGTGTATAATTTAAAAATTATCTTGCGGGAACAGGAGGTAAGTAATATTTTTTTTTACAATTTGGTATATATATTTGTCTTCTTTTTAAAATTTTGTTTTTCTTAAAGAACAAAATTTCTCTAGTTTTCTTAAAGTTTATACATTGTTATAGATAATATATAAAATTCAGATCCAAATTAGCAAAATTTGTTAACTTATGATGAATCGTATCATGTATATGACAACGAACAATTTTTGTTCTCGCAAGGTACTATGCCCCCTTAAAGAATTGTAACCCTGTAAAATTTTTATTTGTTTTTGTAATATGTACACACACACACATATATATATATATATATTGAATTGTTAAGAAAAGAGAAAATTTTTGCTCTATTTTGGTTCAGAAAGAGAGAGACTTCTCAATATTTTGAAAAATAATTTTTTAAAATTTCTGTTTACTGTGTATGTGTGTGTGTGTTTTTATAGCATTCCTTACACACAAAATAGTTGTTAAGTCAGTGCTTCTTAAACTTTCAATACTGGCGCCCCCCTTATCAATCACAATTTTTATCGCGCCCCCCTTATACATTAATAATGTACTGAATGCAATAATAATGCACTTTTTTTACGCTAAAGCAATAATCTTAATTATATGCCGTACAAATTCATGACATAAGTATTAAATTTTGTATATGTTGCTTTTAAGCAAAAAAAATATTAAGTAATAGGATAATTATTATGTTATTTTTCCTTTCTCTAATTTTTAAATTGGAACATATTGCAAAATGCGGTGGTTGCTTAGAAGACAAAATATAGATATCAGCTTTTTTTTAGAAAGAACTCAGTGGGTCAATTTCTAATCATAGGCATTCTTTTGAAAAACTTTGCTCTCTAAGACAAGTCCATGGAAGTCGCTAATACTTATTAATCTTGTTCTTAATTTAGTATTAATTAATTAGTTTTATAATACTCTGTGCAGCACTGATACATTAAAAGTATACCGGCTGAAGTACCCGCTCTTTGCACGAGTTCATTTATAAGAAAATAAAACATTGAAATAATCGCTGAATTGTAAGGAGAGTAAAGCCAAGTGTGCGACAATGTTTACAAAAATGTAAAATGATTTTTTTAAGTCATTGCTCAAATTATAATTAGTTTTAAGCGAACTGTAATTTTAAACCTCACAGAATTATCATTTAGAATTGATGTTGAATAATGAACAATAATATAAAATTCCGATGAGAAATAATTGTATTATTTTTAATATTTAAAGTGAAAAGACTTCAACACGTTTTAAACCTGGAGCAGGCGCGCACTCGATACTAAGGGTCGAGTGGGGTTATTGAGCCACCCCAATCTTTTTTTTTTATAATTATTTTTATAGCACACAATAAAAATTGTAATTCCAGTGAATAATTTAATTAAGAGAAAATATACTTACCTACTTTCAAGAATACAGAAAATATTTCGGAAAAAAAGTTATCACACCGGGAACTCAGTCAAAACAAGTACCTTAAGATTGTAAAAAAACGTTTGTCACTCCCAAAAAAGAGGGAGATATGTGACAAATATATTTTAGTTAACACGTTAAGACTGTCAAACAGGAGGATAGTGTCAGAGCCATTGGTAACAATTAAACAGTTTTGCCAGAATTACCGATTTCGTGCACTCTGTGCTCGTCGTGACAGCTCCGGAATAAAAGTGTATTTATTACAATATGGATGTTCAAAAAAATTATGTAAAACGTTTTTCATTATGCTTTTTTATATGTTTGGGAATAACTCATAGAAATAAATCTTGGCCAAGTAATCCTTCAAAGAGCTCTCTGAGCTTTTCCAAAAATCATAAAAATATTTTACAAGGAAAAAATCGCAGCAGAAATAGTTTATTTGCAACTTCCCTAAATGAAAAAACAAATACATAAGAGCAGGGACATAACAAACCGTACAAGTAAGTTCGAAGGTCAAACCGCAGCAACTACATTCTGCTGCCTACAGCTGATGACAATAATATAACAGTGATGAATTTTTTATCTTCCTAATTTTTTTTTTTTTGATTATGGGTCTGGGTTTTGTTTTTTCTCATTTTGGTTTGAAAAGAAACCGTAATAGAAGTAGAAGCTTTAATTTTTTATGACGTAATATCGCAGATATATAAATTATATCAGTGTAAAGGTGTATTTTTTTATGTCAGAAAGTATTTTGTTTTACTTCATTCCAGTAAATATTTTTTTTAATCTTTTATTTTCGATATGCTCGCGTCCCCCTTGTACGTTTATCGCGCCCCCCCAGGGGGCGCTCCCCACAGTTTGAGAAACACTGTGTTAAGTAATTATTTATAAGACATACTTTAGGAAATATTCTCCAAAACCATTCGGATACCTTAAATATCATTGTTGAATTTCCTCTTTGAAATTTTTATTTTACAATCATAATAGCCTAATCCAGTGTTTCTCAAACTTTCAATACTGGCGACCCAATTTTCAATCATAATTTTTGTCGCCCCCTGTGCAACAATAATGTATTTACTGCAATAAAAATGCACTTTGACGCTAAAGCTACAATGCGATCTCAATTATAAACAATAAAAGGATTAAATTTTGTATATGTTACTTTTAAGTAATATATATTTTAAGAAAATTACTTAAAATATGTATTACTTACTTATTATTATGTTATTTTCCTTTCTCTAATTTTTAAATTGGAAGAGATCGCCAAATGATATATTTAAATAAGATTTATTTCCTTCAGCATCCATTTCTCAGAGTATATATATCATTAGAAAAATAGTCTAGTCTATGTTGCTCTCTATCATATCCATCACATCTGGCATTATCGGGTACGTTTGCGTGAGTCTGGGTAACCTATCGAACGTCTGCGCAAAACATGTAAAAATGCTTTTCCTCGTACAATTCCCGTCAGTTTTTTGGTCGACTCAATACTTCTATATAGCTACCGAATCTAGAGCTTGAATGTACTTTTTTTAATTTGCACGTTAATTGTAATTCACGGAAATTAAGTATTTACGGCAGTAGGTTAAAACAAAATCATACATATATTTTTAAGTCGTAAGCAAACATTCGACGATAATAAAGGATCAACAAGTACACAGACGAGCATGGTTCCGAAAATTAAATCAAGGAAATATTCTCAAAAATACTTAAATTTTGGATTTACCACTACTGAAGTAAATGATGGGGGGGTGGATGCCCCAGCTCGCTATGTCTTAAAACTTACATATCCGAAGAACAACATGTGAAAGCTGTTTTTAAATTCTTGTAAAATTATTTAGCCATGTTGGCAAAGAATTTTAAAAAGTATTTTTTTGATGAGGACAACTTGGTAGCAAGTTACGAGTGAATTAGAGATATATTTCAATATACTCCAGAAGGGCTCTCAACTTCCGAAGAAGAAATCTTCATAGATTTCACATCCAGTGAAAAATTAAAAGGCAATTTTGTACTAAATCCCTCCTTGAATTTTGGGTAGAGGTGGATGAAGAATTTTCTGCACTTAAAATAAAAGCACTTCGTATACTATTACCATTTTCAACATCCTATCTTTGTTAAACCGGATTTTCTGCGGTGGCTGCTTTGAAGACAAATATAGAGATCTCAGCTAAATATAGAAAAATAACTCAGAGTGTCAATTTCTGATATTAAAGCTTCATTTGAAAAACTTTGCTCTACAAGACAAGCTCATGGAAGTCACTAATAATTATTAAACTTGTTCTTAATTTAGTATTAAGATATTATTTGTAAAATAAAATTCTTCAGTACTGATACATTACACGTATACTGGTTGAAACACCGGCTCTTCGCACGAGTTCATTTTTTAAAAAAATAAAACATTATTCTTGATATAATAGCTGAACTGTAAGGAGAGTAAAAGTGCGTGCACGACATTATATTCAAAAATGTAAAATATTTTTTATAGATAAATGCTATAATTGAAAATAACTGTTTAAAAGAACTGTAATTTTAAATCTCACAGAATTAGCATTTAGAATTAATATTAAATAATGAAAAAGAATATAAAATTCCGATGAATAATAATTGTATTACTTTTTAATATTTAAAGCAGAAATACTTCATAATGTTTTAACCCGGGAGCAAGCGCGCACTCAATGATAACGCTAATGGAAATGCGGGGGGACTCAGTCACCCCAATCATTTGTTTATAATTATTTTTACTGCACACGATACAAATCGGAATTCCTGTGAATAATTTAATTAAGAGAAAGTATACTTACCAGCTTTCAAGGACTATTTAATTTTTCTTTGATGATTTCAGAAAAAATCCAATAAAACTGAACTAAAATTATTCAAAAGTGCAAGACCTTAGGACGCAAATCAGAGACATTTATCACTAATATTACAGAAATGTTACTTGCTGGCAAAGCTGTCATATTTTGTTCAAGAAACGAAACTAATGTAAAACTAACCATACCAGTAAGTTTGAAGGTCAATCAAATGATCAGCAAATGTATTATGCTGCCTGGCTGAAAAGTGAATCATGTCTTCCTTTTCTTTCTACAACTAATGTACAGTATTTCAATAATAATTACAGTGATGAATTGTTTACCTTAGAATTTTTCTCAGGGTCTGGATTTCGTTTTTTCTTTTAACGAGTAATATTTTATGTTAAAACGTAATAAAAAAAATCTCTCATTGAGGAAATACACCAAATTACACCAATTTTTTTTTTCTTCTTTAATTTGGTTTTGAGATCAAAGACAAGAATTTGATGAAGGAAAAACGCCAGATGATAAACATAAATTATATCAGTATTTTTGTGTATTTTTTTATATGGAAGAAAGTATTTTGTTTTACTATTTATTTATTTTACAAATGCCAGGCCATTGACCGTCAGGTCATTAGGCAACGAGCTCTCCAATACCTTTTTACAATGCAGTTAAGATCATTCAGTGCAGAGCACTCGTCCAAATCAGCGGCAGTCATGTCTTGTCCAGTGTCACACAAAACGCAGATAGGTGAAGTCACTAAGTTAAAACGAAACAGATGAGCACAAAGGCAGTCATGTCCGGTAAAAAGTCTAAATTTAGCCACAGCAGCAGCACGAGGAGAACTTGGAATACCGTGGGATTTCTTACATAGTAAACTCCAAAGCTTATCACGAGCAACACGAGAAGTTGCAAGGCGAAATGATTCCCTAAAAATCCTTTTAATTTCCAGTTTGACAGAATGAAGTGTCAGGTCTCTGCGAAAGTTCTGAAGGATACCCGTTCCCTTTTTTGCCAAAAAGTCTGCCCTCTCATTTCCCCAAAGACCACAGTAAGATGGTACCCATTGAAAGACGATCTCTTTCCTTTTATCTTTCCCAGGAGTTCTCTACAGTTCTGCACACGTAAACAATTATTCTCATTATAGTTGGACAAAGCCTGAAGGGCAGAAGTAGAATCTGAAAGAATTACAGCTCTTTCAATGGGGGGAAGATGAACAGCAAGTTGCTGAAGGGCTATATGTATAGCTTCAACCTCACCATCAAAGTGAGTTGTCAAAGGGCCGGCGTGTAAATAGAAGGAGAAGAGGTGACTAAAACACCAATGCCAGCGCCTTGGGCAAAGTCCAAGAGTGAGCCATCTGTGTAAATGTGAAGCCACTCCTCCGGTGGGAAGCGGGTATTGATAGTTTTCAAAGCTATAGCGTGAAGAGCAGTTGGACTTAGATCACGTTTTCTCACATTCAGAACAAGGTCCAATCTGATGTCGAGTATTGCGTAGTCGAGTGGGTTAGCAAAAGACAGTAATTCAAAGGGCACATCATTAATGACTTTATATTGAATGTTCTCACGAACACATTGAATAAAGCCCTTTTGAGTCTTAAGATTACGTCCTCCATCGGAATCATAGTCACGCCAGAATGAATTATTTGGGAGTCTAATAAGTCTATTGAAGAGAATAGCAGTTCTTTTCTTCTTGCTTTACTTCTTTTCGGTTATTTTTTTTAAATCTTTAAATTTTTGATATGCTCGCGCCCCCCAAGGGGGGCCCCACACTTTGAGAAACACTGGCCTAATCAAACAGGAATTTAAATTTGTTTTTGATAAAAATAAATATTATGTCTGAAATATTATTAAAGACTGTAGTAATGTAGCATTTAACTAGAGATATTTCATATTAAAATGCGGATGCCTTTTATTTTTATCTATGACTGTAGTAATGTAGCATTTAACTAGAGATATTTCATATTAAAATGCGGATGCCTTTTATTTTTATCTATGTTCTGAAAAAAATTATAATTTTTTATTTTAATTGTACTTCCAATGTAGGTGGGACATATAAACCAAATTACTCGTAAACTTTTACACATTTCTGTCCCATTCATCAATGTTTGCTTTGAGCAAAAACTCGATTACCATACTGAAATATATCTCTCAATTTGGAACCCCAATCAAAAGACAAAACTAACATTTGATCTAGTACTGCACTATCATTTTGCATGTTGCTCCAAACTTTTGAATTCTAATAAATTTATAAGGGTTTATTTACTTTAATACACGATAACTTTCGAGAAATCATTCAAACTTATGGCTCAACTAAAATATCACTTTACACTCCATTTTACACTTTAAAACGATCAATGATGGTAAATAGTCTGTTTCAAGTCAGAATTCTCCAAACTTTGCCTGCGTTTCTAAGACATTTGCAGAAAAAAGAGAAACACTTCATCTATCTTTGCTGAGACATTTCTAACTAAAAATGTAACATAAACACTCACACAAGTAATTGCTCTTACTGTGAGAATTTTTTTTTAAAATACATCAAATTAATAATATCAATTTTAATGATGAAACTATTTACCGTCGATTTTAGTGCTTAATAAAAAAATAAATTACATTTTAAAGAGTAATGCTTGAAATAATTTTAATGTAAAGAAAATAATGAAATTTAACATAAAATATTACAAATTAAACCACTAGAACTGCTGCAAATTTTTTAAAAAAAGTTTTGAATTTCTGCATAGATTTTTCATATAAGAATTCATAAACAAAATGAAATGTATAAGCTCATCTAGATAAATACAAGATGTGACACAAAAAAGGAGACTAAATGTGTAGCTTGAAAAAGAGTGGAGTTGGCAAAAACTGTTTTGGTGACGTCATCTCACACACCTCCTCTATGCATGGGACGAGTTTCGTCTTAACTGATCGCGCCTGTTGGGAATACTGCGTCATTGAGTGAACACATGCAACTGTATTTTGCCGGGAAAATGTCGAATCAAAATCAAGTTTCTTGTGAAACTTAAGAAATCAGCCATGTAAACATTTCGAATTTTATCCGAGGCTTATGGAGATGGAACTTTGTCTCGTACACATGTGTTTCAATGGCATACGTGGTTTTCAGAGGGAAGGGAGAGTTAGGATTATGAACGTGCTAGGCACCCAAGGTAAGCGATTACAGACCAAAACCTTCGAAAAATTCATGATATGAGTGGGTTCCTTCTCACATCAGTAATAGGACTATTAATCAACACTACTACATTGACGTATTAAAAAGACTTCGTGGAACATAGGAAGTGATGGATGGCTGTCGCACCAAGATAATGCACTAGCTCACTCTGTCTTATCCGTCAAGCAGTTTCTGACCATCAAAAATATTATTGTGATGGAGCATCTTCCATAGGCCTCTGGTTTGGCCCCATGCGACTTTGTTTTGTTTCCTGCAGTCAAATATTGCTTAAAGGGAACCCATTTTACATCAGTTGAAGAGGTTCAAATAAAAATGGAGAATCTCCTGAAGGGTCTTCCAAAAGTTTCGTTCCACAACGGTTACAAGCAAAAACAGCACAGAATGCAGAAGTGCATGAATGCTGAAGGGAACTACTATGAAGGTGATTTTGTCACGGGGAACTGATTCTGTACGTATAATGGTTTATTGAATAAGTCTCGTTTTCTTGTGTCACACCTCTCTTATTTGTATATTTTATTTTTCTATTTCTTATATATAAGCTGCACTCGTGAAAATAATCAAAACACATAAAACTTGACTACTTTCTTTTCATGTAATTGCTTTCTTCTTCATTCGCCTCATATTTCTCATTAACAGAGAGAGAGAGAGAGAGCTAGCTGCAACGAACCACTTAACTAGGTTTCCCTCTAAGTTCGGAGACTTATATTTAATGTTTTTTTTATGTTTTCAACTGAAACTTTCTTACATAAGAAACGTCATGTGATAAAGTTTAATTCCAAATTAAGTGATCTGAAGTGAAACTATATATATATATATATATATATATATATATATATATATATATATATATAGAAATGAATTATTGTTACGAACAGTATTATATAAGATTATACATTTCTTTGATTCTGCAAAGGCTTATGAAGAGATATTTAAGGGTGTGCATTCTTTTCTGATGTTATCGGATGTATAATAAACTGAATTCTGAATAGTAGTGTATACTGAATAATGCTACTCTTAGCCGTATAATTGTGCCTGTGACGAGTCCACACCTACACCTACTTGCCGAATGCGATTCAAAATCTTACAAGTGCAAAATCCTCAGAATTATGAAGAAACCTAGGATTGAATCCTAGTGTTTATTGAAAAAAATATTATTAGTGCCTGTTTTTGATTCTTATACAATTATACAAGCTTCCTTAAAATACATTAGCGATGGCATTGCAGAAATAATAATTATATGTATATATTAAATTTCGAGCTTATTTTTTTGATACGGAATAACAATTTAATATAAATAAAAGTTTTATTGCTTATATGAATTATTTTCTTAGAAATTAAAAAATGAACATTTTAGTAATATTATAAGCATTTGTAATAAGACTTTTAAAAAAATGTTACCTCTTTTGAATTCTATTAGATCTGTGTATTGAATATATTTTTTGGACAAAGAACATTTTATTAATTTATATTTTTTTAAAGAAATGTAGCAGACAAGATGGAGCATGAAATATTTAGATAGAGAAGAAATTGATTTCAACACACATGATATGTTCTCTAATTGCATATTTGAATACTTAAATTATATTTTCCCATTCCACAAATGTAGCCATTGAATGAAGATTCATAAATGAGTCATATTTGTATGACTCATACCGTTAAAACTTAATGGTCTCGGATACAAAATAAATATAGCATAACCAATGGAAGCTGATAAATCTGGCCTTAACTATGAGATTATTTGGGTCTTATTATGCTTAAGAGTATAACCAAATTCATAAGGGATTTGAAACATTTCCATTGCTATGCATATTAAAATATACAGGATATTTCGATCTATTTCGGCGCATGTAAATGAGATGAGTAAGCAGAAAGCAACATCAATTACTAGTCATCCTCAGTGAGCCTGTAATTGGGCTATTGTTAGCGAATGCTTGCAAAGGGGTTTTAATAACTAATAAATACTGGCAATGAAGTCCATAATGCTTATATGGGCATTAAATATTAATGTTTACTTTATATTATCCACAACTAAGGAAGAATATTGAACTAGTAGAATTCAATAAGTGCTTGTATATAGTTATTTGATCAAGCATGGATTGAGAGTAATTTGCTATATGTGTAAATGTATTCTTATCCATTAAATCGGCGCGGTAGTATTGTGAATGTGGTCACAAACGTGTGTCATGATTTCGGGCGTAGATCCCCTGAAGGCCCTCTGTATAGAGGGGTTGAAGCACGTTAAATCTATAAAGGTTCAAATTCTTTGTGTTGGCATGGTGCGGTAGTTTGGAGAGGGGTTGCCTATTCGAATGTAGTTCTCATCGTTTTACTAAGATTCAAATCTAAGAAATTCATTTTTTTCTTTGTGTTTCTAATTAATTCATGTTGTACTTAATCAAACGTACATGACTTTGTTGTTCATATACACGCATATTTTTAATAACCGTAGTATCCTAAACCATTTGTAAATATGTATACAATTCAATAAAATAAACAATAAAGCCACTATTGCAATTTTTATTAAAATTTCTGAGTTTTTTGAAAAAAAAAATTATACATGTCGAAAAGCATATTTTCAGCGATATCTGTTATTACATTTACAGGAATAAACTGAAACTGCATTTTGTTAGATATGTACGGATTTTAATTTATAATACTTTATAAACTATTATGTGTATCTACTATCGTAAAGATTAAATTTATTCGAATAAATCTTAATCATGAATATCTCATATTAAAAATTGTTAATAATTTAGAAATTATTATCATATATCGTGCTCTCCATTATCAAACAACCAAAAAGTTATTTCAAAAACTGGGAATTCCTAAAATTAACAGCATATTGTTTTAGTATAAAATAATAAAAAAAAGTTTCTTATTTTTAAAAAAAATCATTTCAAAACGTTTATTTTTTTAAAGATTTAATTCGATATCAAAACGCAAATTTCAAATAAGTAAAAAGTTAATTCAATACCTTAAAATTATCATTTATCAATTAAAGGAACAAAAAAAACCAATTAGATATATTTCTATTTTTATAATATTTATTTTGTTTAAAGTACAGTTTCTCATATATATACCTTATTCTTACGATAACTAAAAAAATATAGAAAAAGTAATCCAAGTTAAAGTCATAAATAACTGTTTCATTTCCTATTAAAAGCATTGGAAAGTATTGGTTTTATTTTAATTAAATAGTTCACAAGCAGCGCAATTTATAATTCGAAAAAATATATATTGTATCCTCAGACCTTCCATCTTGGCAGAAACTTCTACTATTGCAATCAACCGAATTTTTAATGAATTATTTTGATGAATTAGTTTATGCCACACAAATTTCAAATGCCTATATATATATAT
This sequence comes from Trichonephila clavipes, assembly GCA_019973935.1. Classification (NCBI taxonomy): domain Eukaryota; kingdom Metazoa; phylum Arthropoda; class Arachnida; order Araneae; family Nephilidae; genus Trichonephila; species Trichonephila clavipes. Next base: position 61,774 of record BMAU01017939.1, on the reverse strand, counting down.
AGTCTGTATTTCTTTATTTTCGAGAAATAAATATGTATATTTTAATTTCTTTCACACACAAATATAAAGGTATTTGGTATCAATTTATTTTTTATCGCAGAATTAATGCAAGTACTTTCGTAAATACTATGAAAATGATTTTTTTAATAAATAAATTTAAGTAAATAAATTTTATCTATTTTTATATATTCGAGGTTTATATTACTTTAAATGAAAATTAAACAAAAATTTATATTTTTTAATTGAGTTGACTTAAAATATCAATGCAATTCGAAAAATATTTTGTCTGGTCACTTTCCTACACTAATATTCAAAATTAAGAGAATTGGCATATAGAATCAATTTTTTTCAGAAAATAAGAAAAAACGAAAGGACAAATTTGTTCAAGCAAAGATGTAAAATTTTTTGTATGTATGCATAAGTGTACGTGAACATCTGAGACATACATTTCGGACAAATGCTTTTTAATTACACGTGATGATTGCCGCGCTTCATTAGTTCATACATTTTGGTGAGTTTCAAAATGCTTTTTGCAGATATATGTGAAATTCAAAAACACACACAAAGAACAATAACCACCATTGCTTGGATAATAGGGTGAGGTTGATAATATCGGGAGTAATAACAAGAGATACCTTTTTTAAAACAATTTCTGCCTACGTCGTTAAATTCCCTAAAGCTGAATTCACACTAAGGCTGTCAGCGTCGAGCGTTGAGCGTCTAGCCAATCAGAGACTTTATCTCGCCCGAAATGAAGTCACTGATTGGCTAGACGCTCAACGCTTGATGCTGACTGCCTTGGTGTGAATGCGGCTTAACTCCTTAAGAGATTTGCCCGTATACCGTACGGACACTGATATTTTCTTTTTTACTTTGATTTGTGTGTTTTTTTTAATTCTTATAATGTATTGTTTAACTCTTGAGTTTGGGAAAGGTGATTCAGCTTGTCTATGGTACTGAAATTCCTTTTATCCGGTTTTTGTGTCTGTGTGTGTGATGAAGGAGTGAATGATTATGATGTTTAGTTATAAAAAAGAAAAGATGTGTTTTATTTTTTTAAAAAATCATTTTGGGTAAACAAAATTAATTACTTAATGGGGTTAAATATACATAGCTTTGAATAGGCATGCAGCAAATAGTAATTTAAGTGGAAGAATTTTTTGTGAGTAACTCAGTTCAAACATATATCTATAATATTTTCAAAATTTACCAAAGCATGCTCTTCAACGAATTAAATATTCAGCCAAACGAAATCAACTTACTTAGATAGTAGTAAGTAAATAGAATTGGGTTTTATAATCCGTTTATGGATTAACAAGTGAAATGTTTCCTTTCTCTTTTATCAATAAGCACCCTACATGTACATTAGCAAGAATAACAATCTCGTTGCAAGCAAACACAAATACACTGATTAATCACAACCAAGCATCAAGTAATCAATGGATAATGTGATCACAAAACTGCAGCACGACTATTAACTGATCACGAAAGATGCATGGTTATTGGCTAACAGTATCGGAAGATCTACCATTGTGCGATTATCTCTAAACGGGAGACCCATTGATTAATCCCACTCTGTCAACTGATAAAACGATAGGGTATTGACATTGCCAACTACTGACACAAATTACTGTAATAGATTTGAAGTAAATCCTTGTTTTAGTTAATGACTTGTAATTAACATACTTTATACAAATATTTAAATGTTATTTTTGTAGGCTAAAGTATAATTGTGATTTTTAGGATGAAATTTGTTGATACATTATAATTTGATTTTTCGAAGACTAATATACAGGTAATATGCAATTGACATATTTCATAAACACAGTTAATTGCGGTCTAAAATAGAATTTTTCCGTTGTAGAATTGACTTTTTGTAATGCATCTGATTATCCATCTTAAAACACATAAAAGATAACTGCACTTCAAATTTCATAAAATGGGCTTTCTAGGATTTTTAAGGCTTTACCTTGACATATATTACTTTACACAAAAACTGACTTCCGTAAAAAGATTTAATTAATGTCTTCTATATTAGATGAAGACCACAAACGCTTGATGGTTAAAAATTTCTACTCAACACTTTTCAAAGATTTTGCACTTTGCAATAGACAATGTATTTATAATTTTGAAAACGTGCATTATTTTTAAGTAATATTATTAGAAAAAACATAATATTTAGTAAAATTTTGTAAAAATTAATTTCAATGTTCTAAAATTTGTAATACTTGCATTATTTATTCCATGTAACCGGAAATCCGAAATGTGATGTAATTCTCTCAGATCATTTTGTAATTGCAATCAGTGAGTGAATATTAACGTCACACCATTCAGCTACTCGAGGGCTTTTGGCGACGGACCTCGTAATTTGGAACCAATGTCAAATGACGAGGACGACACCTGAACTGGCAATGCCTCTTCCAAAAACTACGGACACTCTGGCCACGAGTCCGTTACCTTGACTACTAGGCTACCACGGCCACCAAAAAAATATATTGGAACCTAAAAAGAGATCTAAATTGGTACATTATGTTTTTTTTTACCTGATCATTAATCTCCGGTAGTTAAGCACCAGTTAAAAAACTATGAATCCCTGGCAGAAATTAACCTTCTTAATGGTCCCCTAACAACAACGGATTTTCTGTGGAAGCCATAATGGGATAAGAATAATTCGAAACATAAGCCATTCAAATCATTATCTGTATCTAATTTTGCAACAAAATTAGAGTAATGAGATGAAAAATATATATAACGTCAATTTTAATGTTTCGAAATATAATTGCTATTGTGTGTATACTGTTTCCATCCTGCATTTGAGTTGTGTGAATGCATTTCTGGTAGAATCTTGAACTTTAAGGATATAATATGAAGGTGTTTTATTTTTATTTATGTATGGGCTTTTTGTTGTTTTTCAAATGCTTTATACTGAAAAAATGTTTTAATTTGATATTCACTGAATTCATAATGTAAAAGGAGCTTTTGCACTTAAAGTATTAGAAATATTTATTGAAAGTTAACTGATTAAAATAAATTTAGTTATTTCTTGCTTTTATAGATTGCACACCTTTTAATTTTTTTAATTTTTTTTTACTCTTTTTATTTTTAAAATTGGTCAACACGATTTGAACAAAGAAAACTATTTAGGGGTACTTATTATAATTCTTCAATATATCACTAACTTTCAACTTATGCTGAGAAATTGTTTCATAAAAGCAGCATTCGGGCTCTTCCTGTTAATATTTTTAATCTTTTTGATGAAATTTCTAAACAAAAATGTAGTATTTAATCCTCTGATTGTGTAAGTTACGTTAGAAATATGTATTGATGTATATATTGAAAAATATTTCATTATCCAACAGCTTAAAATTTTGTAAGCAATGTTATATTTAGCAATTTAAGAGAGTTCACACCCATGTGGTGGTTTCACGAAATCAAATATAAAGAATCAGGAGTTAGAAGAGCAGCTATTCGTAGCGTTAAGTTAAGATTTTCATTGTTTTAATCGTAATTGAAAATTGTGTGTGTGAAACGCATTTTTTCCCAAAACTGTGTTTTTCAAACTTTCCTCCGTCATACCTCAAAAATGGGTTGACCAAATATCTTCAAATGTATAGGGTAGAATAAGCACATAAGGACACACCAAATGAATTGCGATCATTCCAAAACTCAAAATATTTGTATTTTTTATAGTAAAAATATAACCCAAAAACCCATGAAATTCGAAACTTTTTCTTCAGAAGCCTACAAAAAAATCCAGTTTTTGATATTTTCAATTGAATGTAGTTTATTTGCTGTATTTAAGTTTTTATATTAAAACACCGTGTTAGTTTTTTTCCCCCTAATTTTATTTTCAGATAAGATGCAGGTGTGTTCAGAGCGCTGTAACTCACGTTCTATTGGATATTTTTGTCTAAAAATTTATATACATACTCTTAAGATGCATATAAATGATAACAAAACGTAAAGTTCTATCATTTTACTGGTTGTCGAAACTTTCCTAAAAATGCCTAAAAACTAGCCATCATCATCACATGGGTGAACTCCCTTAATGCAGCTTCATATTTTAATAAGTTAATCTTAACCTCTTTTTAAAAGAAAACTCATCATTTTCGTTTAAAATTTTTATGGCCCCAAAGTATTAATTATTTTTATGGTCCCAATACATTTAAAAATCCATTAGCGTATTTAAACATTTTCATAATACGATTAAATTGAAAACGTGGTTCTTTTATAACTGAAATGAGCTTTTTTTAGATGTATTGTAATTTAAATTTATTGTAATTAGCTGTGAATGTTCAAGTAGCAAGGAAGCATTGAATTATTGTTATAAATGTATCACCTTTTTTTAACTAAGTTATCAATAGATAACAAATAAAAAGCATTTTTAGAAGGTATATTTCCATTCCTGTTAAAGCTATCAAAATTATGGATTGATGTTAAATTAATGTGAACATTTTTTCAGAAAACATTTATACAGATGTATAAATATAGATATATTGTTAAAAATATTTGAAGTAATGTTGTTGTTTTTTTCCTTTAAAGTAGAGAATTTTTAATAACGTTTTACCATTGCATTTGGAATATCATTTTCCGTGCCAAAATCAGAAATTTTATTGACGAGATGAAGTTTTATTAAGAAGGTTTCATCCATTTGAAAATGCTATTCCTAAAATATGCTCTGTTTAAAATCATATGTTAAAAGATTGTTTTAAAATGCTTTAATATATTGACATTTTATAAAAAAGGACCTCATTAAGTCTTAAACAAGATATTCAAAAACTTTCTTTAGGAATAAGAATGAAGTTTAAAAAATTAATAAGTAATATTTGTACTTTTTAAGGATGATAGTAAAATATGTTAAAAATTATTTCTGAGATTTAACACTGTGGGTTTATTGTAAAATATTCTTTTGAACAAAAAAGGATTTCCATAATAGATTATCACTATTTCTCCAGAGTGGAAGAATAAAAAAAGTTTATATAACAATATTATTCTACAACATTATGGTTTTAGTATTTTTAGACTTTACTAGAAAGCTATTTCTAACAAATACTAATTGCAACACTTAAAAAAATATTTCTACTTCCATTGCAAATAAAGTTCAAAATTCAATTGTGACATTTGATATCCATACTATATTCTCACCCTCCTTATTATCAAGTTAAATCTATGTATATAAAATTGAGTAAATAAATTATTACTTTTTGGGATCCTAATAAATTGAGAAAGAATGTTAAAAATTTTATTTTTCATAATTACACTTTTTGAACAATTCTATATCTATAACCTAATTTATTTTCCAAAATAGCATTTGTGTGTTTGTGTGAATGGATTTTTTTACTATCAATATCTAATGTGTGTGTTATCTTATATAAATGCTATTGAAAAATTAAAACACGCGGGTGGTGAAGTTACAGCTTTTAACACAAAAAATATTAAGAGGACGCATTACCCTAAAAATGACGATGTCAACGAAATTCTTTATTGCCATATTTTAGTTGTGTGACTTTTTAAAATATATTTATAAAATTTGGTAGCTCTAGCTGCATTATTTTGCGAGTTATTTAACTTTTTTTTGACAGTATGTCGAAGCGAAACCAAAACTAAATTACGTGACGGATGTGATAATGCAGACGCTATTATCCTAGCCTAAACAACTTCGATTGACTTAATTTTACACGCGATTCTGAAGTTTTATACTTTAATTAGAAGAGAAGTGAATTAATTCGTTTGTTTTTATGCAAGAGAGAAACGTTATTCTCAATTTTGCCCTTTGCATTCTTTTTTCTTATTCTAAAACCATTGGTATTAAAACAAAAGGCTTTTTTCAAAGCCAATTATATAATCAATTTATTTCTTTACAATTTTAAATATTCATTTGAATATATTTTTATTAATAAGTAAACTTTAATTCATCATGACTAGACAAAAGCGATCGAGTTTTGTTAGTAAACAAACAGCTAAGAGATGGTGCAGTGAACACTACAGTCATGAAACTAATGTTTTCAGAAAAGATAAAACTTCTATTTCCTCAGCATTACCAGAAAGAAATATTCGATGCCAAACTTTATAAGGCAGCTGCTTGAACGATTTAGATAGTTTTGAAAATTCTGAATCCCCTCATTATGTGATAATGGAAGCACAGTTTTTAAAAGGTCTTTTAAAAAACTTATTGTGTGATGTTTGCAAATCGTATTCACTAAAAATTGACATTGGTGAAAAGCTTGGGGATTTTCTAGAAAAACCTATGTATTTTGCACTTCTTGCGATATAATTAAAGTCAGTAACCTTACATCCAGACGATTTTCTGACAGTGAAGGTAATGGAAGTCAATCATTTGACATAATCATGCGCATGGTGCAACCATTTTAAGTGTTGGGAAAGGCTATTTAGCTATGGAAAAATTTTGTATGTTAATTAATATGGATTTACCCTCAAGCAGAACATGCAATGCATATAAAAAAAGTTATGTAAACCTCTGGTTAGATCTACAGAAAAAAGCTTGAATGTTGTTCGAAGTCAGGTGAAAAGCGCTTATCAAAGTAATTATGCCATTACTGATATATATGTTACTTTTGATGGTACTTGGTTGACTCGGGGACATTCACCTCAAATGGGTGTAGGTTGCGTGATTGACCCTCTTACTGGATTTGTCATGGATTTTGAAATTTTGTCGAAACGCTACATTGAATGTGAACACGCAATTTTTGGATTGGGAGAAACTTCAGCAGAATTTCATCTGTGGTATGAAGGTCATATTTCTATCTATCAATCACATAGGATCATCTTGCGCCATGAAACAAGAGGCTGCTCTTAAATTAAGGCAAAGATCTGAAGATAATGGTTTTCGATACACGACACTATTGTCAGATGGTGATGGCCCACAGATGGTGATATTACAGAGAGTTTAATAAACACACGTAAAATTAAAAAAAATGCACGTAAAATCCATAAAAACGCGAATTTAAAATAATTCCCACAGCAATACCAATCCATATCTATAGTATCGCATTAAATCACTGGCAATGCACATTCACACTCCAGCATTGAATGACTTGCTAATATCTCTCTGCTTATATGAGTCGTGAGAAACCCATTTGGGCTACTTAACAATCTTTGGTTGCCAAGTCGGTTGGAGGTCCACCCCCTTCATTTCATATAATTGAAATAGTCAATATCCACTCAGAGCGGTGAATGAATTTTCAGGCCGTAATTATATTTAGAAAAATGTAGAGTTTCCGTAACAATATTTTGCTTACACTATCCTTCTGAACAGGTATAACTTTCTTGTATATACACACGCATGTATCTCATTTATTTACTCTTATACCCTTATCAAATTAATTCATACATCACTACATTTTTTTCCTTATAAGTAGTGTATTAATTTTTTTTATAAAAACAAACTATAGTGAAGCAATTTGCAACAGTTCTCTTACATGTATTTAAGTTTAACTTATTGAAACTGTTTCGTCAATATTTGAGTGGACTGTAAACTGGTTAAAGAATAAAAAATCAGTCTTTCGCAACGCTAAGCCTACTTTATTCCTGCACCCGCTTGTGTTGGGGTACAGCTCGACAATCTACTTTTACAAATTTTTTTACAGATGGCGCTACAGTTCGCTGATGAAGCAACATTCCGCCCGGCGTGGAAATATACAATATTTCAAAAAATATACTTAAAAAATACAATTTGCTACATAAAGTTTACAAATGCCTAAGTTAATTAAATACAAATAAACACAGCATTCTAAAATAAGAAAAAATACAATATTCAAAAATAGAAAGAAGTACAATATTCTAAGAATATAATATACTTCTCATTACAATTTAATTTACATGATTATTTTCTATTGGTAAGATACATATTTTTGAGATAGAACGTGTGAGAACTCCCGTGGCAGTTTTTAGTTTAATGACTCTGACCTTACCATCAGTTCCATAAATAACCTCCAAGATTCTTGCCATTGCCCATTTGCAGGGAGGCAAATCCCTGGTTAATCCTTTAAAATCATTAAACACCCAACGGCAACATTATTTTTTTTTTTTTTTTTTTCGAACTGCCACTTGTTTCTCTGCTGTAAATGATTAAGATAATCATTTTTCCAGCGTTTCCAAATACTTTGTACACACTTTGTAGTATACTGCCATCTACATAATCTATTATCTGAAATATCTAAAATTGGGGGCTCAGGTATTGCGTTGATAGGTCGACCAATTATAAATTGCCCAGGAGTTAAAACTTTATATTCATTGATATTATCTGGCAATGGGACTAATGGACGTGAATTAAGTATACCTTCAATTTGAATTATTATTGTCTCGAATTCTTCAAAAGTTATTTTACAATTAACTAAAGTTCTATAGAGTTGGCATTTGAATGAGTTTACCCCTGCCTCCCACAAACCTCCGAAATTAGGAGAGCGAGGTGGGATAAATTTCTACTGGATAGCTTCTGAAGCAAAATAATTTGATATTGTCCCGTTTCTTACAAATTGATTTTATGAAACGATTTAATTCTGCAGCTGCGCCTTTAAAATTAGTTGCGTTATCGGACATTAATGTAGAAATGTGGCCTCTGCGGGCACATAACCTCTTCAAAGCTGCAAAAAATACCTCAGTTGTTAAATCAGTCACTGCCTCTAAATGAATAGCCTTAGTAGCCAAGCATACAAAAATCGTAACATAAACTTTTGAAAATATCCCCTTTCTCTGATTTTTAAATTTTATTTGAGAGAGAGTTTAAAAATGGCGCACTTGGAGTTACTCTCTGATGGTAGATTTCCCATTATTTGATCTACTCCAGTAGGCTTCTGTCTAAAGCATGGAATGCAATCATGAACTGTTTTTCGAGCAATACCCTTGTCATTAATGGGCTAAAACTGCATTCTAATTTGAAGTACTAAACCCTGAGCACCAATATGAAAAACTTCTTATGCATATGCTCAAAGAGTAATTTAGTAAATTTATGTTTACTAGGTATAATTATTTGGTGTTTTGCTTCAAATGGTAAATCAGCATTGCTAAGCCTTCCGCCAATTCTGAGTAAAGAATTATCATGTAAGGAAGGATCTAAAGCCTTTAACTTACTTGTGTTTTTGAAACACCTTTACCTCTTTTCAAGGCATCGATTTCTGCTTTAAACTCACTTAATTGTGCTATTTTAGCTAAAAATTCCGTTCTCCTCTTTATTTCATCTGCAGTTAAATAATTGTCTTTATTACAAGACTCCTTAGCTTTGATGTTATTAATGAACCAAAAAATAAAGCTAAAAATTCTAATTAATTTTATGAAATTATTTGTAAGATTATTGAGTTCATTATAAAAATTTGAAGAACACTCAGTAATTGAAAGAGTCACAGCACACACACACACATTTTATTTCATCTCTGTAAGAAGGATCAGGAAAAAGCTGGTTGTCCTCGTATTCATCAGTTTGTAAATCTGGACCCGAGAACCACATTTCGTTCTTTAAGAGTTCATCTACATTGCAGTCTCTAGAAATTAAGTCGGCAGGATTGTTCTTGGAGCTTACATGTTTCTAGATAGTCTTTTGAAAGTGTCTGCATCTCCGCCACCCTGTTGCTGACAAATGTTTTGAGTTTATGAGGTTCAGTTTTTATCCACGCTAAAGCAATCATCCGTCCGCATCCAAATTTTATGAATAGGTAATTGTAGAATTCACACAACCTTTTTTCCTTATCTCGATAGTAGTAAAGCTGCAGACAGTTCTAACCTCGATATGGTGAGTGTTTTCAAAGGGGCCACTCTGGACTTGCTGCATAATAATCTAGATTGATACTGTCCAGATTCGTTGAAACATTTTATGTTGGTAACAGCAGCATAGGCACGTTCTGATGCATCAGAAATGCCATGTATTTCAATCCGTATTGTTGCAGGAAGTAGAAAGCATCTTGGGATTTTTAAGTTATTTACTTTCGATAATTTTTGGTAGAAGTTCTTCCACTCTTCAATTGCATCTGGTGGTAGCTGTTCACTCCAATCTAATTTTATTTTCCAAAGTTCTTGGATGAATATCTTAGCCTTCGTAACAATGGGTCCAATCAGGCCCAAAGGGTCATAGAGCGTTGCAATTTCTGAAAGCACGTCTCTTTTTGAGAAGTTGACTTTGTCACTAATCTTTACCTTGTATGTGAGGCAATCGACCTTTGGATCCCATAGCATACCTAATGTTTTCACTGGAGCATCCTGAAATTCCTTATCAAACACATATGAAGATGCAGATAAATCTTTCAACAGTTCTGGGCTATTTGACACCCATCTGTGTAGCTCAAAACCACCTCTCAGTAATAGTTGAGATAATCTGGTTCGGAGTTTTTTAGCACCCTCTAATATGTAGACTCCCCTGAAAGAATAGCATCCATATAACTAAGATTACAAATCACATCTGCTGCGTCAGAAAATTCCGCCTTTTCTTCATCTGCTAAGGCCTTTAAGGTCCAGATAGCTAAAAATGGTGCAGAAACTGTCCCATAGGTTACGGTAGCTAGTTTATAAGTCTTTACTGGAGAATCTGCACTAGTCTTCCACATAACTCGTTGTAAATCCCTTTGATTAGGATCAACAAGTATCTGCCTGTACATATTTTTAATATCTGCACTAAACGCGTACTCGTGTTTTCTAAACATACTAACTATGGAAAAGAGATCTTGTTGAATAATTCCTCCGTTTAGTAAAATGGAGTTTAGAGAAAAACCGCTTGTTGTTTTTGCACTTGCATCGAGAACAATTCTCAATAGAGTGGATGTCATCTCTGGTTTGTGTACAGAATGATGAGGAATGTAATAGTTAATCTTATCTAATGCTTCATTTTTAATCTCCTCCACATGGCCTAAAAGTTCATATTCACTCATAAATTTTTTTATTCAAAGTTCCCATTGTATTGTTTTTGTTTAATTTTTCCCAAATACCATTTAGTCGCTTGACCGTATTCTCTTTGGAATATCCTAATGTTTCTGCATTTTCCGTTATGGTTAACCGAACTGTAAATCTTCCCGTTTTATCTCTTTTACAGGTACTAACAAAATGTTCCTCACAATAAATTTCCTCTTCACTTTTTGTTATTTCCTTAGAATCATCTGGAAGTGATTCCAGTTCAAAGAATTTTTTTACTGTTATATCTAAGCTTGGTTCACTTAATAAACAACAATTGGCTTGTTGTTGTGACTGAGGAAGGGTGTCTGTGATTAAATAGCCAAATTTCGCATTTTGTAAAATTACATTTCCCCCATGCAAATAATGTTGTTCTGGATTTAAAATTTCAAAAAATAATTCACTTCCTATCAATATATCTATTTTACCTGGCATACGGAAATTAGAATCTGTCAGCTCAATTGAAGCTGGAATATTTAAATCCGATATATTTAATTTCGATACAGGAATCGCATCGGTAATTTTAGGTAAAAGTAAAAATTGTACATTGCGTGCAAAAGTATAATCCCGATTTGAAACTTCAATATTTGCTGAATACTTAGAGGATTGCGTAATCCCGTTAATGCCTGTTATAGATTGTTTTGCAGACATAAATTTAAATCCCAGCTTTCTTGCTGTGTCTTCTCTCATAACGCATATCGTAGACGCATTATCTAATAATCCTCTTAATTTAATTCCATATGCATCAGCACTTTTAGCGAAAATCATGAATGTATTTAATAAAACACATTTATTTCCATAAGTCAAAACTGCAATTTCTGGCTCACCTAAAAACCGAGTAGGATTCGAATTGGTCTCTGTCCCGCTTTCCCCTACAGTGTGATTTTTAACTGCAGAGCAAAGTTCATCAGATTCGTGAAGCAATGAATGATGTAATCCTTTACAACCACTAACTGTGCATTTGTATTTAGACATGCAGGCACCAGATTGAAGTCTGATGCAATTTATACGAAGTTTGTTATTGCTAACAAATTTCTTTCTGCACTCCACAGACATATTTTGAAATACAATACATTTATAAATTGGATGAGAATTTCGACATAGAATACAAGGTTTAACAGTTATTTTTTCAGCGATTTGGCTTTAGTTAACAATGCAGTATTTTTATGGATCATTTTAGTACTAGGAATGCGAGCAATGTTTTGTAACACGGCACTTCTCTTTTCTAAAAACTTCATAATAGAATCAAATGTTGGAACGTCTGCTGTTTTCAACGAAAGTTCGAATTGTTTTCTAAATTCTTTGTCAATTTTTTGAAGAATTATATTTATTAAAATTACATCTGATAGGTCATTCTGCTCATATTTCAAAACTTTAAGTGCTCTAATGTTTTTATCGATACAATCCATTAAAGCACGCAGTTCTTTGGCTGATTCGCTATAATTTTTTTCATAATTATCTCAAGGACATGAGATTCTATCAACTGTCGTTTGTTTTCATAACGATCTTCTAATGCTTTAAAGCGAGAATCGAAACTATCGCTAGGCGACACTAAGGGATTTGCTTCTCATTTTAGAGATGCTCGAAGATAGTATAGTTTTTGAAAATCATTCAATTGCTCATTACTTAATAAATTAATAAATTGATTTTTGAAATTAGAAAATTCTGCTTTTACACCAGAAAATTCTGGAAATGGAATTCGAGGTAAGTGGATACTATTTTTATCATTGTCATTTAAACTAATGTTTACATTTTCAGAATTTTTCAGATACATTAAGATGGCATAGTACCTTTAAACGGCAAAAAAATCCATTTTTCAAATTTTTTTTTAAAAATGAATACATATTGTTAGGAGCATTTTAAAACAAACCGCGTCAAAATCGGACCAAAATTACGGCAATAGCAACAAAAAATGTCAAACGTCAGCACTGGATTGTCCATTTAAATCCAATGTAAACAAACCATGTTCGTTAGTTTCGGTTTTGAAATCGATGGTGTTATTGAAATTATTTTCTCCCCAGTTGTTGCTAATTTTTAATTTTATCTATTTTTAATGAGAGAAGTAAGTTTGCAACTCAACACTGCCCTAGTTCGAAGTATTGCTTGTTTACATTTGTATTTCATACTGTTTACTGCTGCTTTATTGAGTGTCATCTTGTTATTCTCGTAATTCGTAAGCTTTTTAAATTTTTGTTGATTGAAGCTTTTTTTGCATCTTTTTAATTAGTAAAAAATGTCTAGTAAAGCTCAACGTAGAGGCAGTGACTATCGCCGAAAACGAAAGCCTGTTCATGCGAATCAATACACTCGAAAAGTATCAGATACGCGTAATGTTAAATGCATATCTGCTTCCGCTAAGAAATTGTGCAAAAAAAATTCTCTTGACAAGGAAGTAAGAAATTCCAATCAATCTAACGCATATAGAATGATAAACATTGATATTTTATTATCTGAACTATCCAAATATTTAATATGTCCTAACTGCAATACTAAAGCCGTTCTGAAAGAAAAGATTTTGTATGGATTGGTATCTGAGTTTTATGTTGAATTCTACTCATGCAGTACATTGACCACTTTTAAAAGTTTCTCAGTTATTGCTTCAAGTAAGGACTATGAAGTAAATACACGAATAACCTATGCTATGCGCACCGTAGGATTAGGTTTTTGTGGAAAACAGAATTTTTGCACAGCAATGGATTTGCCACCACCAGTATCACAAAAGTCATATGAAAGGATACTGCAAAAAAAAAAAAATTGGCCAGTCGTGAAGTAGTAGACAACTCCATGAAAAATGCTGCGAAAGAAGAAGTATCAGCTTCTGGAAGTAACGAAATCTGTGTCTGTGGTGACGGTACGTGGAACATACGTGGACACACTTCACGTATTGGTGTATGTAGTGTCATTGGAGATGTTACAGAGAAAGTGATTGATGTTGCTGTTCTCTCTTCATATTGTAAAGGATGTGAAAAATGGCGAGGTCCAAAATCTGGACATTCATATGAAGAGTGGAAATTGAAACATCAACCACACTGTGTAAAGAACCATATTGGTTCTTCCAGTAAAATGGAAGCAGACGGGATGAAGAAAATATTTCAAAGATCGGTGCCACAACGAAATGCGAAATATATTAAGTATATCGGCGATGGAGACACAAAAACCTTCCCACAGCTTCAAAGGACAGCACCACATTCTATCAAAAAAGTTGAATGTGTTGGCCACATACAAAAGCGTATGGGTGCTAGACTGCGAAAATTAAAAGCAATGAATCGTGGCAAAAAAATTATGAGACGGTAAGAGTATCAGTGGTAAAAATCGTCTGACTGATAAGTTCATTGATACAATTATCACCTATTATGGCAATGCTATTAGACAGAATAATAGCTCCGTTAGTGATGTGCGTCAGGCCATATGGGCAATTTATTGTCATTATAGGTCCACTGATGAGGAACCTATGCATCACTTATGCCAAATTGGTGATACTTCGTGGTGCAAATATCAAAAGGCAGTTGCTACGAAGAGTGCTTCTTTATTCAAACATAAAAATATTGTGCCAATTGCCATAATAGATGAAATAAAGCCTATAATAGCAGAACTATTTGCACCAAAATTGCTGAAAAATGTGTGGGGGGTTAAACACAAAACGCTAATGAGTCGTTCAACTCGACTGTTTGGAAGTACTGCCCCAAAACTTCTGTGTGGGTCATCTAAAAATATTGTAGACATAGCAGTAAATGAGGCTATAGTGATGTTTAACGAAGGAATGACGGTACGTATAAAAATAATGAAAGCTCTTGGTTTAAAATAGGACATTTTACTGTTACCTCTGCCTTTAAGGCCAATTATGCACGCATAAAAAATGCCGAAATTAAATCAAAATCATATACATTAGAGGCCCGTAGTGCTAGCAGAATGAGAAAAAAGGCACAAATGAGAACATTTTGCAGAACTAGAAGGTCCTATATATGAAGCAGAATCATTTTAAATATTATGTATTAAGTTTTATTTGAAATATTCAAATGTCAATCTTTAAACTTGATTTTCTCAGTTTCACAATTTTTTACATTTTCCCGCAAGATTGTAAAAAGAGTTTTTACTCTAGAGCTACAAAAATTGTCATGCATATTCTAGTCATAGATCTTTATTCTGTATGCCATGATTATGTTTTATGGTTAAATACATTTTGATTTACAACTGTATAAAAATTGAAATTTTTTTAAAAAATATTGTTTATGAATTTTTTTAATTTTAAAACATATTAAAAAATATAAGATACTTTTCAATTAAGTGGTATATATATATATAGAATAAAGGTTACATTTAGCTTCAATTTAATGCAAAAATTGAGATTCTAAAGTGTATAATTTAAAAATTATCTTGCGGGAACAGGAGGTAAGTAATATTTTTTTTTTTTAAATTTGGTATACATATTTATCTTCTTTTTAAAATTTTTGTATTTATTAAAGAACATAATTTCTCTAGTTTTCTTAAAGTTTATACATTGTTATAGATAATATATAAAATTCAGATCAAAATTAGCAAAATTTGTTGAATCGTAACATGTACGAGTATATGACAACGAATCAATTTTTTTCTCTCAAGGTAGGTCGCCTATGCCCCTTAAAAGTTTTGAGACCTACCTGTGTTGTCTCGATCCGTTGATTTATATCTTCAATGTCCAGCTGAATGATTACCAAGTTTTCGGAAGTTTCTATTTCACAATAATCCTCATCTATTTTATCTACATTTATCTGTAATTGCTCAATTTTGTTGAGTTTTATTTCGATTTCAGTGAGACTAGTATTCTTTGACACTGTCTTCTCCGAGGTAAAAGCCTGTAACCTAGTTAAAGTTGCTTTGATTGAATCTTTTAAACGAATCAATTTCTCTTCAGTACCTACGTTGGAGTTATTTTTATGTTCCGATTTCTTACTCATTTTCTTAGGCTGCGTAGGACCATTGTTTCGTCAATACTTGAGTGGACTGTAAACTGGTTAAAGAATAAAAAATCAGTCTTTCGAAACGCTAAGCCTACTTTATTCTTGCACCCGCTTTTTTGGGGTACAGCTCGACAATCTACTTCTACAAATTTTTTACAGATAGCGCTACAGTGCGCTGATGACGTAACAGAAACGTTAGATTTTTTTTTTCAAGTTTTCTCCGTTATTGCGATATGAAGAAGCACCCAGTTTATTTCAAATTTCTGATGTAAAGCATTAACTGAAAAAAACCCTCTGACATTGTATTTTAAAAGAAAGCGAATTTTACTATGTATTTTTATGCAATATATTTAGAAATGGGGTGATGTAAATGTGTTCTACTTGAATATTTTTAAGGATGTATAAATAAATTGTTATTAAAAAATCAAAGCACACACATATTCAGAACCAGATATTAGACAATTTATTTATTGTGTATTTTAAAAATTGTTTTTTTCTTGTTTTTTTATTTAATGTTTACATTACTGTATACATTAAAGGAAAAACATGACACGACTAACGATAACTTTTCATTGAGATATGCGTTAACGTGTTTATTTTACTAATACAAAATTCTTACAAGTAAACAAAAAATTTAAAAGAAAAATATCTCATATATTTTTTCATAATTAATTAGAAAAATATTTCTTACTTTTATTTAAGGTATCCGACTACGTTCGGAACCGGTATTTTGAAAAAAGGGATAAACGGATAATTTCCATGATATTTAGTCTGAGCGCGATATACAGGTAAAATATTATTATAATAGAAGCCTTTTTCTCAAAAAGAGAACATTTTGAAACAAGGTTATTCTAAGTTAATTTTTCACGAAAATATTGTATTAAAATAATTTTTTTGTCAAAATGTCCTTAAAATAATTTTATACATGTATTCTAATCTGAGTGACACTAAATACCATGAAAATTATCATTTATGCGCTCTTTTAAAAGCATCGTTCGAACGTAGTCGGATCCCGTTGGTGTGGTGTGGTAGTTAGGAGAGGGGGTGCCAGCTCAGGTGTCGTCCACGTCACTTGACCATGGTTCAAAATTACGTGGTCCGTCGCCAAAAGCCCTCGTGTAGCTGAACAGTGCGATGTTAATATTCAATCAATCAATCAATCAATCAACCGAACGTAGTCGGATACCTTAAAATGGAAAGTGAATAAGTTTATGGTCGAGTTACAAATCAAATAAAAAGATGTTATAAAACAAAGGAAGTGAAAAAGCGAAAAAAGTCAGAATAATCTTAAAACCAAATATATAAAGTAATAGTTCCAGTTGCAAAAAAAGGTTTAGTAGCTACTAAGAAACAAGTTTGGAGCATTTTTCGACATTCCACAAAAACTACAAATATTTCATACTTGAAAAAAATTAATTGAAGTTAAATAAAACTTCAGGACATAGAAAAACGTTTTCCGCAGACATGAATCCAATAAAGCTATTTTGTCTTTGTTTTTATCTATGCATCTGTGGAATATGTCACAATGCTTGTATTCTTTCGTTTAATTTAATATTCAAATAAAATATTTTTATTAGACGTAAGCATTTGTTTCTGGTCTTTTAAAAACCATTGTCCTTTCCTTCAGCATGGTGATAGAATTAATTATTCGGGCAATGGAAATGCCCTGGAAAAACACTTTTCTTTTATTAACTTATTAGTAAAAAATCATTGTTGAAAGAAGTGGAAAAAATGCAAAGTTTTCTTTCTCCAATTATGTAATTACAAACATTACGCATATTTTACAAAAAAATTACTTATGATCGTTGAATGAGACATAAAGCAGTGGTTCTCAAACTTTCACTACTGGCGCCCCCCTTTTTAATCACAATTTTTATCGCGCCCCCCTTATACATTAATAATGTACTGAATGCAATAATAATGCACTTTGACGCTAAAGCTACAATACGATCATAATTATAAACCGTACAAATTAACAAGATAAGTATTAAATTTTGTATATCTTACTTTTAAGTAATATTTTTTTTTTTACTTTTTAGTTCGATTCACTATAAAAACGTGTTTTTTAGTTTGTTTTAAAACTATAATTTATTTTATAGTTATTTTTACTATACACTATAAAAATCACAATTCCAGTGAATAATTTAATTAAGAGAAAATATACTTACCTACTTTCAAGGACTTTTCAATTTTTCGTAGAAAATTTGAGAAAAAATCCAATAAAAATAAAGAAAATGTTCCAAATAAATAATGCCCTTAATAAAGGACATAAATCACAGACACTTTTCGCTAACAACACAGGAACGTTATTTTCCAGCTAAACTCAAATCAACTCAAACGTTTCATATAACGCTTTTCTGATATTTACCTTCGCTATATATATATCTTGATTAATATGCATTATTTCAGTAGGTTCTTCAATTGCTTGATCAGTTTCAACTTCCTTTAATAGGGATCACAGATGCCCATTTTTTTAATATTCTGCTTATTTACATTTATAAACCAGAATAAGTCGTACAACACAGCAATCAAAACTACAAAATTGTTCATGGGGAAAGTGTAACATGTTCTAAAAAATAATTGTGTAAAACGCTTTTCATTATGCATTATATCTTTCAGAATACTCATGCTTATCCATATATCATAAAACTCTTTCACATGGAAAAAAGATGAAACAGAAATATATTATATATATTTACAACTTCCCTAAAAAAAAGACGGAGATAACCATATAAGTTCGAAGGTCAGCTAAAGTAATATTTTAGGGTAAAAGAAACGTAATAAAAAATCTCTCATCATTTGATATCGTTAAAAGAAACGTAAAAAAAAAATCTCTCATCGTTCTCATATTGATCGCAAAGCAAACAAAATATTTGTTTAATTTGGTTATAGGATCAAAGATGGCTAATGAGTGTTTAAAGTGGAATCTTTTATTTTTGATGATCACCAGATGATAAAAATAAATTATATCAGTGTAAATGTGTATTTTTTATTATGTCAGAAAGCATCTTGTTTTACTTCATTCCAAAAAATTATTTTTAAACTTTTTATTTTCAATATGCTCGCGCCCCCCTCGCAGGGTTACCGCGCCCCCCCAGGGGGGCGCGCCCCACAGTTTGAGAAACACTGACATAAAGTGCTCATTCATTAATGTCATCATGTTTGTTCAAAAGATATTGATTTTACATCTTCCACAAAAATATAAAACGTTCTAATTTATAAATCTGAGACCTATTTTTATGTTCTTTGCAAAAAGTATCTCGTTTTTAAGGGTACATGGTTTTTTTTATACAAAAATCCTTTATTTAATGATTTTTTTAATTTTTTTTGCTTCCAACCCATGAACATTCGTTTCATAAAGCAGATATTGTTCTCAAAATTTTAACGATTTAACATTTTACAGAAATGGTTTCAAATTTATGAAGGTATTTTAAAATTCTTCTCCTCCTACAATAGTTGACGTACGGATGAAATTTGATTTATAGATAGATTTAAGCTAGATATAACAAAAATTGGTATAGGTTTACTGCTAGAATGATTGATTTACGTAAGATACTTTTTTTTCTAAATGCTTATTCAAAACTCCTTAAAAAATGTGTAAATTCAAAATTCAACTATTATTTTAAATATGTATTTCTTTGATTCAAAATAGAATACCATTTTTGTTGCATGTACTATTAGCAATAAGTAAAAAAAATCAAAGCGCTAGATAAAATAGAAAAAAATGCATTAACATTTTAAGGAATATAAATGGGTTATATTTTTTCTTTTTGAGATAAAACCTTTTACAGTTTTTTTATTTGCCAATGGAATGTGAATAAAAACGAACATAAAAGCTATGATAGCTCTAAGTTTCTTTTAACTTACAGCTTTAAATTTTTTGTGAGAATACAGAAAATTACATAAAGAATGATTTAGGCTAAAGAAATTAGGTTTGATTTTTTAACCAATTTTAGTGAATTGAATCGTAAAGTGTCTCCTTAGCATGATTTAAAAGTAATAATTTATTTAATACATATCAAGAGTAATAAAATAATTTCCAAATGTAGTGAGTAAAACATTGCCTTTATATAGCAAGTTAAATGCATTAAACTTCTTTAAATTTATTAAAAAAACATGTACATTACAGTGTCTAGAACAAAAGCAACAAAACTATTTTACCTTAAGGCCACGAAATGATTGAAATAAGCTTTTAACAATTAGTACAATACATTCGCATTCGCATTCATACACTACACACGCATTCATACACTACATTGGTATTCGCATTCATACACTACATTCACAAATATTCGGACCATGGCATTAGAATGGTCATGAGGGCATGCAAAAAGCTTGAATTCAGCTCCTGCAGAGAAAGAGAAATTAAGAAAGTGAATATACAAGTACAAATGAATGTAAAATGACGCAAGTGCAAGTAAAATCGTAGGTGTAATACGGTTACAAAACACCATCATTATGCCGTTGTAAATCAATATGAACGCTTTGTGTTAGACAAATATGACTGTTTGAGGAAGGGCGGGATTTGAAGAGTATATTGTGCCCAAGAGTTTGAATTTGAGAATAAGGCTGTCTTTTTTAAAGGACAATTACAGTTATAAGGAAGTTATAGTGGCTATTCTCAAGTAAAACAATGACCATGCAAACAAAAACAGAGTGAAACCAATCAACAGAAAACATGGCTCAAAAAATGCGTATGGCAACCGGATGACAGGTGTTCTTGTTTAGTGTTACCTGACCAGACACTTCATAAAGGTAGTCTGCAATCCTAAAGGGTATTTTTTTAGAGGTATATAACTTTAAATTGTAATAAAACAACGATGTATTATTCGATTTAATTAAATTTTTTTTATTCGAAACATAATCTTCTGGCATTACATTTTAAATATGACTTCTGCATATGACTGCTACGGCTGGCTCGGATGTAGTCCAATCTGGATGTCCAATTTTCGATGACTTTTTCCAACATTTGTGGCCGTATATCGGCAATAACACGGCGAATGTTGTCTTCCCAATAGTCAAGCGTTTGTGGCTTATCCGCATAGACCAATGACTTTGCATAGCCCCACATAAAATAGTATAGGGGTGTTGAATCACAAGATCTTGGAGGCCAATTCACAGGTCCAAAACGTGAAATTAGGTGGTCACCAAACGTTTATTTCAATAAATCGATTGTGGTACGAGCTGTGTGACATGTTCCGCCATCTTGTTGGAACCACAGCTCCTGGACATCATGATTGTTCAATTCAGGAATGAAAAAGTTAGTAATCATGGCTCTATACCGATCACCATTGACTGTAACGTTGTGGCCTTCATCGTTTTTGAAGAAGTACGGACCAATGATTCCACCAGCCCATAAAGCACACCAAACAGTCAAATTTTTCTGGATGTAACGGTGTTTCGACATACACTTGTGGATTAGCTTCACTCCAAATGCAGCAGTTTTGTTTGTTGACGTAGCCATTCAACCAGAAGTGCGCTTCATCGCTAAACAAAATTCGCTTATGAAAATCGGGAACAACGGCAATCTCGTTTTGGGCCCTTTCGACGAATCTACGCCTTGCTTGATGATCGTTTTGGTGAATAGCCAAACCAAACTTAGAATAAATCACTTGACAGCTGTTAAATCGGTCGCCATCTTGGAAAGTAATGCCAACTTAAACTTCTATACCTGGAAAAAAAACACTCTTTATATGCACAACATCATGGGTAGCATTCCAACCCCGATACCATTCCTAGTGCCGTAATGAGCTTAAAACTTGGAGTCTCATTATTAGAATCACATTCTCTTACCTAAATGGAAACGTTTCTGCCCATTAACTGATTCTTTGGAGCATTTGTTATGAACAGAGGAAGAGGCACGCGTGCATCAAATTACATTATGTAAAAAACACTTTGAAATTGGCCATGAGAGTTCTGGAGTGGGAGTGTATTATAATGAACGGACAGATGAGCTCCACGTTTCCTATAAGGGGGCGAATATAGTTACTGTAAGGCAGTTATCTTCCTCTCTATTCGTTTGTTCCGAAGTGGTATAGTGATTTATTACTTATATTTTACATTATCATTACATTGTTTTTATTGCCCCAATTATTGTTAGATTTTTCACACTCTTTTTTACACTTGCCACCTTTGCATAAATTTTATTCATTGCTACTCTAAGCTCATACTATTCAGGAACATCTAGGAAAGGAAGATATTCGAAGGATTACTGGGTTTCCTTTATTTTAAACTTATTTAACTTACGTTGAACATTTTGTAAAAGGCTTAGTGATACAATCAGATAGCGGCACAAATTTTATGTGAGGAATGAAAACTATTATCTTAGAAAATTTTGGATATTCTGGTGTTCAGTATGAGCGGATGGTGCAGTGCGAAACATTACAGGTAGAGTAGAGTATTACCCTTGCTGTTGTCGTGTGCTTTTATCCTGGGATACATAGGAAATACAAATGAAAGAACAGAAACATACAATACAAACAGAAGAATATAGACATTTATTACAAATGATTATCTCAGCATATAACAGAAAAGGTACGCTGCTTTCCATTCGAGACTGGAATCCATTACAGGTGAAAGTCCAACTTCCTTTCCCTTAGAAAACACATCATGAATTACTCGGGATTTGAACCAGAACTCCCTCGGTTACAAGCTGAGGTCATATCCACTATACTGACTGGGTGGCATTTTACCCTTATCAAGAGATTTTAAAATGTATCTTTTATATATATATATATATATGTGATGAGTTCTAGTTTCGAAAAGTGTAAATAATAGAGAAGTAGATTTGAAGAGGACTGTAGCATCTCAGGAAAGATCCGAAAAGTGGAAAACCGGATCAAGAGATAAAAGTATATTTGATAATTTCAGAAACTTAGATTAGACAATTAATTATGGTTGCTGCCACGGTTATTAAACTTTAATTAATCAATTGATCAGTCAGAGATAAAAAAGTAATTATATTTATAACAATGTCTCCTTATTTGGTGTCGCAAACTACACCAGCAACATCCGGTTTGTGATATCTATACTTTGCTTTTTTTCTCTCACCTATTTAGTACAATAACAATCTATAAATGAAAACTTATGTACCTCTCTCTCATTTCATACTATATACACAATCTGTTTATTTTTCCCTCTACTGTGTTTTATAAGTCCTTTAATTGCTGCATCGTATTTTATAGTATCATTTCAATGTTTCCAGTTTTAATTTCTTTGTGTTATGCAATATCAGAGCAGTTGCTTACTTTTCCACCTTATTGTGCATAAGGAATATTTCTATGAAGGCATAAATATGTTATCCGAAGTTATTTAAACTCTTAACCCATTGTGGCAATAATTGAAGAATTATCACCCTTTATTGTAATGATATTAGAAATTAACTTAACCACAGTTTGAACTAATTATGTACGCCCTATTTTATTTCAAAGTCCACTGAAACATTTATTCTCACTGTAGATTTCCGCTTACCTAATATGAAAATCCCATAGTGAGAGATGTTGATTAATAAGTGAGTATTCGAGACTTTAAGTTAAAACTTCTGTAAACGTTATTTTGTTCTGTTACCTGTTTGTGATTTAGCTTTGTGGAACAATAGGATTAGAAAGTTTATTTTGGTTTAATAGTTTTTCTGAGAATTGTTAAATTTTCAAGATAATTTTTGGGCATTATCAGTCATACTCACCTCCAGAAATTTGACTGTGGACAGTCCTTTGAATTTCAAAAAACAAATGCACTACTTAAGGTATCCGAATACGTTCGGAACCGTGATTTTGCAAAAGCGAATAAATGGATAATTTTCATGATATTTAGTGTCGCTTAGATTAGAATGTATGCATAAATTGGTTTTAAGGACATTTTGACAAAAAAAATTTATTTAAAGACAACCTTTTAGCAAAATATTAACTTTGAATAATCTTTTTCCAAATGTTCTCCTTTTGTGAAAAATGCTTCTATTATAATAATATTTTGCCTCTATATAGCTCAAACCTCTCTACAGAGGCTCAACTAGAATTTTTGAAATATATAACTCAGAAGTGAGTTTATTCATAATTTACGACAACAGAGGGGAACAAAATTAAGAAAAAAACCGCCAATAATCATTTCAATTGGTGGTAACTCTGAAATTAATGGGAATTTTTCAAAAGTTCTTGTTGAGCCTCTGTAGGGAGTTTTGAGCTATATACAGGCAAAATATTATTATAATAGAACCATTTTTTCCAAAAGGAGAACATTTGGAAAAAAGATTACTCTAAGTTAATTTTTTGCCAAAATATTATATTTAAATAAATTTTTTTGTCAAAATGTCCTTAAAACAATTTTATGCATGTATTCTAATCTGAGTGACACTAAATATCATGAAAATTAGCCATTTATGCGCTTTCTTTAAAATCACGGTTCCGAACGTAGTCGGATACCTTAACACGTACTAGTATAGTATCGAAGACAACCTATGTTCTTACACTAAACAGCCGTTTGAACTCGAACATAGTGATGATACCACATCAGTCAACGGTAACAGTTTCGGACAGAAATTCGTTCCATGTCTCTTTTTCAAAAGGGTATTTTCCACACCTAAATTCTCGACAGTTACATTCAGTGCTTTACATAATTTGTTTCTCCAACTCAATAGATTTCATGACCTCCTGTACTAAGCCTTTTACAGCAAAAAAGTTCTCAACGGCCCAATGCTCCTCTTTGGAATCTTTCAATACATGTCACTTTAAAAAGTGAAAGGAATATCCATGGTTACTGATGCTCGATTATATTTTTTCTCATCCATTGCCACACACAAAATGTAATTTAGAAAGTGAAACGCGCGTGAATAATTTTTTTTTCAAACAAGCATCTACCTTTCAGGCTCATTTTATTTTTTTGAAAAATTATAGCCTTGACATAAGACCATCTGCTAAAATATATATTACTGTTCCTTATATATATTTTGTGATTCGATTTCACTTCATATATTTCTACTAAGATAAATACTATTTGCTTAGATAGATTTGCTAGTCAAGCTGCTTTTCTTGACAAAATACTTAAATTAATAGAAGATGTCAATGCTTCCTGAGTGCTATGCTTTATTTGGCTTTCCAATAATTAAAATGTTTGCTTCTCAAAAAAATTATGTTTGGGGTCAGATTATGTTATTTTGAGAAATTATTTTCAAAGGCTATAAGAAAGTAGTAAGTGTGTTTCTTCTGGAAGAAACGATAATGTTCATTAAGAAGTTAGATTCATTGATATTAAAAATAAGTAATTTCTACGACGTTTTATAGAAAATTAGTATTATTCCATTTGAAAATAATAAAATAATTTCTATTACAATTTTTGTTAGGGATTTTTACGCGTTTAGGTGTTTTTTAAAAAAAGAAGAATTACCTAAAACATTTAAATGATGAATGCTAGTGTATTCTGGAAATAAAGTTTCAATGAAAGTATTCTTAAAAAAGTAGCACTTTACTTCAGGTAAAGATAAACGCTTATACTTAAATAAAGCAATGAATCCCGTGGCTGTACTTTAAATACAAGTAGATTTATTCTTTTCCCAACTCCGGATATCAATTTTGAAAGAAGTGTTGAAAAATTTGCATTCCCTTAGTAAAAAGAATCAAAGGAAAAGACAGAGGAAAGAGAAGGGAAAACGAAAATAAATGCAAAAAAAAAATCTGAATTTCAAATTTTAGTCGCAGGAAGTATTCATTAACAGAGACAATAGGGGGGCTTTTTGACTCCTAGAAATGAAGATTATATTTTTTTTACTTATTTTACCATGGAGCAGTTGACAGAAATAATATCTGACGCAAAATCGGGGACGTCACAGATCGGTGAATTATAGATTGCTTTTTTCCTAGTGGAATCAGAAAGTAAGCAATGAATGATGCCGACCTCGTATTTAGAGGACACATGAAACCTAGTAAAAAAAGGCAAAATAAATCGAGGAATATTCTAGTTTTCTGCTTCGGAAAACGTCCTAAATTCTAACAAAGAATTCGTCACCGAAATTGGCCGAATACAGATTTTCAGCTTTTCCTTCTTTCTTTTGAATAACACTTTGTGCGTAAATATTTGAAAGATTTATGTTTTAAATACATTTTTAAAACAAATAAATTAAATATGGACAGTGAATATGTATATTTTAAATAAATACTTTTATCAAAATAAATTTTAATGTATGTGATAACTGTTCAGATAGACTGCTAACACCTGCTTATATTTTTGACTATCCAGCTACTTTTGCTGCTCTACAAGAAATAGGGTCCTGTTTTCTCCAAAAACCCTCCATGTGGATAATATTGAACAAATTGGCAGAACAGTCATCTGGGCCATGGTTCAATAGTTGCATAGATCTCGTCACGGTCACGACATCATCCCTACCGGGGGTAATTGAAACGTTACAGATTACCTTTTTTTTGTTTCCTAAATAAATGCTTCATGAGGGTAGACGTGCATGCAAATTAGTTTTTAGTCCCTATTAATGGGAAACACACAAAACTAAATATTAAAAAAAGCCCAAAACAATTTATATACTACAAAAAATATATTTCATATTGTAAAGAAGTAAATGTTTCAATTATGCATGTAGTTCAATTTAAAGTAACATTACTAAGACTTCTGTGCATATATTAGATGATAAACCTATATATACAATACTAGTAATTAACATTGCTGCCAGGAAGAAATATAGATAAAAAAATGATTATTAGTTGACACACACACACAAATATAATATACTGTAAATAACAAATGATTAAAATATCACGAAATTTAGGTGCATAGATCCTGAGGAATCTGTACCCAGAACAACCAACCCAGGCAGTAGTAACAGCACGTATACAACTGGGCAATGAATAAAACAGAGATTGGATGGCATGTACAGGTACAGATGCCTTTGCAGTTTCAACACAGTGCAACAGCACATCAACCTTAGTGACTGGCATATAGTGACTAGCCATTTACTCTAAAACCATAGACCAGAGGAGAAATCTAATGAAAGTGCTGGCCAGGGTAAAAGACGAATATTTTCTTTATCAAGGAAGGTCCAGCAATCTTCTGGTTGTGCATTATCCTACAGAACCTTAGGGTTTCGCAGGGGCTCGAATAAAGAATAGAGCCATAGTCGCACGATCGCAAGGTTCACGTTACATTTTGGGTCGTCACACACCAGAAATGTAACATGCATTGTTCAAAATACCATGAATGTGAACAAGATAGGACCGAAACGTGTATTCAATAGCACCCCATACGATCACGGCAGGTGATGTGCCGGTCAGTATGACGATGATGAATGCTCGCTGCCAATGTGCGTCCACCACTATGCCGCGAAACACGGATGCGACCATATTGATGCTAGAAATAGAACATGGATTCATCTGAAAAATTGACGTTTCACCGTTCATGCTGTAAGGTTCGTCGTTGTTCACACCATTGAAGACTATCCTGTCTATGAAGCAGTATCAAGGGTAGCCGTAGCCTTAATCTCCATGCTGAGAGTCCATGTCGCTGCAAACGTTATCCAACTGTTCATGCAGACACTTGTCATCTTGAAAGTGACCGCGATTCTTGACTCAGGGCTCGTGACGTAACTGCACTATCCATTAAAACCAAGCGGGTAACATGCATGTCTTCACGGCGTCTCGTGATAGAGTGTAGTTGGGATCAAGCACGGCATTCCATATTATCGTCCTGAACCCCTCGTTTGTATATTGCGAACAGTAATTGGATCTCGGCTGTCGTGAGCAGGAATACTACGATACAATAACCCGTAATACCGGTACGCTACAATTCCACTCTTATCACAGTCAGAAACGTGCTGGTATGCATTTCTGCTTCTTACGTGAGGCATAACAACAACTATTCACAATGCAACAGCGTTCAAATGCAGTTTGTGTATGAGAAACCGCTGAACAATTTTCTCATTTAAACACATTGTAGTTGTAGCTACCGGTGCTTGCTTTGTTTGAATGCACTAAAATTTAATAGTTTCTATATCACCTTACCTTCTTCCTGTTGTTTACAGTTCACGACAAAAGCACGTTCCCTTCTTGGTGAAGCAATTTTAATGGTCAGTAATGTATGAAGAGAAAAACGCGAGCACGAATCTCATCATCACGATACTTCCGCAACTACTAACCTTTTATCTACCGACGGTACTTATAAGTACCACTCCCATTAAAATTACATATAAACAATTTTACGAATATTCTGATGATAATTTGTAAGAATATTCTTTGAAATCCACTCTTCCAAGGTATATGGCAGCACGGTTTCCATGATTAGTATTGAAGTGGGGAAGGCGAATATTTTTATAGCAGATATTGCGTTTTCAGCAGACGGAGTTTTCAGTGGATTGGAAAGATCATCATTTTTGTCCCGAAAAAATATTTAATGTTAAAATCCAAGTGTTTAATTTTTTTTGTTTATTAATGAAGATCTTAGAAAACTATTTGAATGTTTATTTTAAGTGAACAGTGTGTATATAATTAATTTTACAGTCGAATATCTTTAATTAATTAATTATCTCTAACGGATTAAATTTCCCAAAGTTGTGTTTTGTTTAAGTATATCCCTTAATTTTCCTTGTAGTGATCCAAAAAAAAATTGCATGAAAAAAACTGCAGTAATTCATAATGTGGTAGATAAAGGGTTAAACCAACAGACTTTAAATTTGGCAGGCATCTTCCTTTCATGGAGTAGAGATTCATTAAGGATGGATCTTGCAAGAATAGATCTTCAAGTGGCTTCCGGTGGATTAAGAGGCGTTATAAACAATTATTTCCATTGTTAAAGTATTAGAATAAGAGGCTTGGAATTTGGTAAGTATATTCCTTTCATAGAGTAAAGATACCCCACAAAATGGTTTTTACTAAATTTGACTTTTAGGTGGCACTACGGGGGATTAAGGAGCATTATAGGTAAATATTTCTATTTTTAAACTATTAGATTGCCAGTCTTGAAATTTGGCAAGCAGATTCCTTTCACGCAGAAAATATCCGCTATAAAATAGGTTTTGTAAAAATCAACCCCTAAAAGGTGTTTCGAAGGGTTAAGTACCATCATAGAAAAATATTCACGTTTTTGAACCTACAGACTTGAAATTTGGTATTCATGTTCCTTTTATGAATTAGAGATCCACCAAGAAAGGGGTTTTGCCAAAATTGATTGCCAAGCTGATTATATACAAAAGTATTTATATTTCTATCGTAATTATTTCTTCCTTAATGACATTTCCTACACAATACTTAACAAAAACATCTAACAGTTCAGATTTAGTGAAGTTAGTACTTTTGTCATGTCATTTTTTTTTTGTTCATGTGTTATATTTCCGGCCTGCTTTAAGATTTGATCTTTTATTGTGTTTCTAGATAGAGGAATATCTTTGAGATTGACTGAATTATCTTATCTTTATTTTCAAAATCCTTAAAAAATGAGAACGTGCATTTTAACCAGGTTTCCTTCAAAAACTCTCCCTCTTGAAAAGGCTTACTAAGCTGAGCAATGATATTTGCGGCCGAGAAACTAGACGTGGTCGTATGATAATTTTTTGCTAACATATTTAATCAAACACCTCGATTGTTTATTTTTGTCTTTCATGCTTTCGCAATTAATTCTTTTTGCTTGCTTTTTGCCATTTTGACAAAAGGGATGTGTGATTTATTTCAAAATACCGTTTTTCAGACGATATTCTACATACCATTGTTCCAGAACATAAGACACACACTGCTTAGTCGCCTTTGGTAATCATGCCATATTTCTCGATCCACTAAGTTTGAAATGCTCTGTTACACTTACTATATTGCTACTTTTTTAAACACAAAATATCGTAAATATAACATAAATAAACTTTAAAATACTGTCATGTCAAGGAATTGGACAACGTTATACGTATAAAATGTTTGCATCATTAGCAATTCTAATCCATGATAGGCAAAACAATAACAAACGAGCGTGCTCCTCACCACCCCGTGACCGATCCCTTGCGTTTGTTAATAATACTTCAAAGTGAACTTTGTTATTTTGAACTAAAATACAAACCGTTTTAATCGGTGATGCGTCCGAAATATTGTGTTTCGTTCCAATGGCGAACCGTGCCATTGGTTCACCACCCCTGGTATACAGGCTGCTTTTGAATCTAATAACTTTTGAAAAATTTCCTGTTAAAATATTTATATAGAATATTCTTTTCATATTAAATGATCATTTTCTTGTTCCATTGCATAAATAGAAATTTTGTGTTTTTGTTTCCTTTCTCCCCCCACCCCATTTTTTTAAAAAAATTAGTTCTTCATTATTTATTACATACGTAGATATTAAGTGAGTTATTAATAAAAAACATTTATATTATGAAACTTTCCTTTTTAAACTAAAAGGATTCAAGCAAAAAAACATTTTTTAAACATTAACTAATGAGTTTCGTACGTTTTTTAAATTAACTACAATATTTTACAAAAATTCAATCATATAGTTTAAGCAATTTTTTAAAATGTTAGGAAGTATTTGAATTAGAGAGAGAGAGATAGTTAATACGGACTTATTTTTTAAACTTAAATAATAAATAGAAATTTATTTTAACTTCATATGATAGTTGATATCACATTTTAAAAACATTATTTATGCAGGATATTGAACTCCAATTTTATTGCAGCAATTATTTATTTAATCACTACATATTAAATAATATATGATGAGAAGTAATAATTTAGAATCAATATTTATTCAAGCAATCTTGGGTTTGAAATGATGGTTAAATAAAGAATATATTCCTTTTTATTTTAGGTAATAGTTTAATTCCTTGATCTAAAATTTTGTCTCAAGAGCCTAGTGTCTGAAAAAATGCAATGTATTGCATTTAAATAAAAGTAAAATTTTCTGTGCGTATTCTATTTAAAAAAGAATGTAATGCCACCTTAAATTTTTAAATCTTTTTCTAATGCAAGCATTGTACAAAAAGGAAAAAAACACAAGATTCTGAACCAACCAAGCACCCAAAAAGTATCTGCTTGGAGTAACAATAGTTGAAAAATTAAGCAAAAGAAGAAAAAAAAAGGAAATTATTTTTGTTCTTGAATCTGCATAATGCGTGGCCAGAGATTTAGGGAACCTTTTTCTTTCACGAAAGGAAGAATAAACTTGATACTGTAGCAAATATTTTTTTCTCTGGTTTCTTCATTTGTTTGACTTTAGAGAAACGAAATTACAATGTATAACACGGAAATTGTTTCTCTGGAGCCCACATTCATATAATAATAGAGAATACATATAATTTTGTTTCACTAAAATATATCTAAAGGGCGAAATATCACCTTTCGTTTTCAATATATTTCATGAAATATTCATTTTGTTTTAATGATGAGTATTAGATTGCTTATTTATTATTATAAGGAGGAAATTGGTCTTATAATCAATTGCTATTAAGTTGAATTTTTCTCTTTTTTAATCAGAGGTGGTTAAAAAATTTTGAAACAATTCACGTTTCTTCGCTGAGATAAAAATAAATCGTAATTTTTTTCGCCTCTAATGCAATCAATGAATGAAACATAAATACAATATTTAAAATGTGAGACTAAACCTTTTCTAAAAAATATTATAATGAATTTTGAAAGGAAAAAAAGGGAATTAAATGCAAAAATATAACGTAGAAAAAATTCAATACGCATTTAAAGTAATATGCAGTTCAAATACAGTGTACTGTAATCATAAACTGCATTTTACTTGTCCTTCTAATTCTAATTAAAAAAATGAAAATTTTAAATGAACTTCTAAAACGTATTGAGAGAGTGATAAGTAGTTTAATAAACACTTCCAAAATATAATTAACATTGAAACGAAATACACATATTTCAACGTTGTTTGTCTCTATTTCAAAAGTACACATGTATTTAGGAGAATAATAAAAAGTTTTGGAAGTTTTTACTGCAAAAAATCCCCTTATTTCTTTTAGTGATCGGAGGAAAATACCTTTAAAAGGTACTTAAAGTTTGTAAAACGCTATATAACAGTTTTTATATGAATTTGTAAAACATTTACTTTTTCAGAAAAATTCTATTACTCATACGTTGTCACTTCTATCACTCGACATGATTCAAGATCCCACACTAAAAGAAGTATTTGAAACAATTCGAATTCAGCGATGATGCGTACAAAATTAGGAAACAGATAAAACATACAAATTTACAGTTTTATTTTCTGGGTTAATTTTGCATCATTTAAAAACATTTATTAACACACACACACACATATATATATATATACATTACATATACATATATATATGTATGTATGTATATATATATATATATATATATATATATATATATATATATATATATATATACATAATATGTAACGATTTTTTCAACATAACTAAAAAAATAAAATTGTACATATATTACGCGTGTGTTATGTTTCATTTCAAGATAGATATTTATCAAAATAACATGTAAATAACTTAAATATGTAAGTGTCGTCCTTCAATATAGTTAAATAAAAAGTTATTTTATGTGAACCTTGTTCCTTCACTGCTCTAGTTCTTATAGCAATATCAAGTGTATAATTTGTGACTTTCAATTTGACAGGATCCTTAACATATAGTTATAAAACAACTTCTTTGTGGGCTCAACATTTTTTTATACGAGAAAAATTTTGTTCACACAAATATGTAGAACTAAAAGCGTAAAGCAGAGTATATGCACCTTTTTTCAATTAAATATCTCCAGCAATGACATCCAATAATTTATAAAATATCTGTCGGTTTACCGTTAAAATTTTCATCCAAATTTTTTCGTAATTCTGTTGATGCTTTTTTTGTATATATATATATATATATATATATATATATGTGAAGATTTTACTTCAATAATCTCATTTTCAAAATTATAAACTTTACTCAAAAATTGACTAATTTCGTAGAGGGTTAGTATGAGAGTTTATAGAGGGTTTGTGACGAATCTATACGGAACTTTATCACTAACCTTCTGAACCGACCTTTTTAGGGAAATTTAATTCCCTACCTATTTCCAATCAACTCCAAAGAGCGGACAGGATTCCTTGTTATGTAGATTAGATTCAGTATTTAAGTCAAATGAAATAGTAAAGTTAGAGCAGTAGGAGATAGATATTGAAACATAGAGTTATAGTGATTTTGAATTGAAATATTGTTGTTGAAGATAAATTAACCTCATGAAGAATTGAGATTCCGAGTGGTAAATATCACTTTGAAATTAAAGTCTCACTCAAGTTTTAAGAGTCGGATTAAAGTTAAATGTTCAATAAGAACATTATTAAATATAATTCTGGGATCTCTTATCGTGGTAATTTCTGCGTGATCGTTATTTAATAAATTAATTAATTAGATCATTAATTAATTGAGTTAATTTAAAGGATATTATCTTTAAAACCTCATAGTATTATTAAAATTAATGTTAATAAGTTTATTTGATTCTATTTGGGAAAGATAACCAAATAAAGAAAGTTATTTATAAAAATGGCTACTGGTTCTTTTATGACTCATAATTATTCTAGTTCTCAAAGTGAGGTTCCTAGAGACCTTCACAGGTTTAGTAGACTATTTATGGGTTTTCCGTTTCGTTTCCAACTCAAAAATTCGGAAATCAATTGGCGTACTAGCTGAAGATGAAAAGGTATTTGATCTTGATAGCTCATATATTTTACATAAATTCTCCAAAATAAGAGAGTTGAAAAGTGCTAGATCAACGATAAAGTAAACGATTCGAAGCTATTATTTTCGGTAGCGTCGTCCAATTGCGTAACATTTTCGAAATTGATTAAAGGAATTTAATTCTCCCATAATAGATGGCAATACAAATAAAAAGTGGTAAAAAACAGCTTATCATAATCATTTAAAAATCAATACAATTGGTGGTAAATACCTTCGAAAGGGTTAATACACTACTTAAAAAATCGTAACTTATCTATACCCTGCAAGATATTTTGTACAAATTAATCGAAAAAACTTACATTTGAGATATTTCTACTAGGCATGTCCGGAAACTAAGTACCGCTTCGAAAAAACTCGCATATTTTTTTCCAAGTATAATACATTTTTACTTGAAAAATCATATTGGAAACTATTTTTTACGTAATTACCACAGTTATGCAGGCATTTATGATATTGGCAACCAACTTGTCTACACATTTTTCAAAGAAAAATGCCGTTAATGAAAAGACACTTCTGAACAGCTGTTTGAAGAAACTTTCACAAAGCATTTTTACTTGTATTGTGAACCATCCACTTTCACGAAGTATCTCATTTAATTTTCAACGAAACCACTACTGACAACATAACCCCCTCCATACATACCCCAGGTGTTTCGTCATCATTACTGGTGCACCCACTACTAAATTGTGTAGCGTACTTTCTCACCATTCCATCTCTCATTTCATTTTCACCATAAATATCTACAAGTTAAAGATGAATTTCCTTGGCTTAGCATCCATTGATTCCAAAAACAGATTAAATAGAACGCACTTCTCAGCTTGTGGAATCGGTAATCCTCTTAAACATTTTAAAAGCTCACTAACGCAGGTAAAAACCAAACAATCCAGCTATACTGATGTCGCTGGGTGGCTATAAACTAGAATCACGTGTCCACAAACATTGACCTGCTATACTACCATTGTGGTTGCAGTACACAAAATGGTACTTAGTTTCCAGAATCACCTCGCAATAAATTTTTTTGTACTAAATACATTTATATTAACATTGAGAAATTTTAATTTATCTGCACAAATTTGAAATACTACAACAAAACTGCTGAAGAAAATTAACAATATGAAAATGATAGCATTTATTTGAGTATGATATCATTTTGAAGCACAAATCAAATAAATTCTTGTACAACAATCTGTAAAATGATGTTTCTAATACTTAAAAATATGATGACCTCAAACACATTAATTTTATTGGTGAAAAAAGAACGTTAAAGCAACAACTAAGTCAACTAAATTATTTCTTTGTATGTATTATCACAGTAAGCTTCAAACCCAAGCAAGACTTCAGTTCTTAATGCTACTAATGCGTCTT
Organism: Trichonephila clavipes; assembly: GCA_019973935.1. Lineage (NCBI taxonomy): Eukaryota > Metazoa > Arthropoda > Arachnida > Araneae > Nephilidae > Trichonephila > Trichonephila clavipes. Next base: position 26,905 of record BMAU01017939.1, on the reverse strand, counting down.
CTTCATGCTATTTTAAAATTAAGCGAAAAATTAAAGAACGATCAAGAATAACTTAGATTCTAAAATTTAAAATAACACCATATCCTAGATTAATTAAATAAAGTTATTGAGGTTGGAAAATAAAATAAAATTATTAAACTTTGAGAGAACAGAAAATGAAGAGAGTGGTTTTTTTTATTCTGTAGCTCATTTTTGTTAAGTTTCCTTTGATGTGGTATTACTTTAGTTTTCAGAATTTGAGTAAACATTTATCTTGTTCTCAATTTTGATTTAAATCATGAAATAACTCGTGGATGCTACATCATCTAAAGTAATGCTTCCAAACTTTTTATCACCCTGGACCGGTTAGAGTGTGGTAATTTTACTGCAGCTAACTAAGGATGTGGGCGGGGGCGAAATTTGATTTTTTATCATGATATCGCGATATTTCATGAATGTGTGTTATTGGTGCTGTCTTAGGTGACGTTTCACAGCTTCTGATTAAACCCCCTCTTCCACGGTAAATCGCACAACTCTGAAAGAAATTCACCACTAAAAATAAAATTGTAAGAATTTAACTTTCCTTGGCAGACTGGCTCCAACCTGCACCCCAGCGGATGGGGACCACTGATATAAATCAGTGCTCTCCAACACGCGGCCCGTGGGCCACATGGGGCCCTACAGTACGTAAGTTGCGGCACATCGTCTTTTTTTAAAAAAATTTTAAATATCAGGGTTTTAAAGTTTTTTCATTTTGAAATTTATTTGAGGGGAAATTTATATATACTCCTGTTTGTGAAAATTGCAAAACCACAAAGGACCTACGCGAATAAGCTGAAATTTTCAGGAAATGTAAAGTAGGGCATGATATGCAAATGATTAGAATTGCAGACCGGTAGCGCATGTGTATGCTGAGCAGCGCCCTCTGAAGGGCGGATCGAACCGAATATAAATAGACGGCTGTAGCGAGGCGTGTATGATTATCGGTGGTTATATGCTAGTGTAAACGTTAACTGAATCTTTACTATGCCTTGTCGACGAAAGGGAGCGAAATTTGAGCAAATTTCGGAGTTTGAACGCGGCAAAATCGTCGGCCTTCGTGAAGCTGAATTGTCCTATCGTGCAGTAGCCGCTCCTGTGCAGCGTAACATCAGCACAATTATGCGTGTTTCGAAGCAGTGGACGGAGGAGGGTCGCACAGCTCGAAAATCCGGGAGTGGACTCCGAAATGTGACGTCAGCTCCCGATGACAGACGCCTGGTGCGAATGGCTCAGACGGACCGCACAGCTTCTTCAAGACAATTGGCAGCACAGTGGTCAACAGCTACAGGTGTTTCATTGTGTGCTTCATCAATTCAGAGACGTCTGGTATAGCGAGGGCTGCGCGCAAGGATTCCTTTATACAGGATTCCTCTCACGCAAAACCATCGCCACATGCGGCTACAATGGGCCAATGTGCATAGGAGCTGGCGTTCTGATTGGCAGCAGGTCGTCTTTTCTGATGAATCCCGCTTCAATTTGTGGCATCATAATGGCCGAATTCGAGTCAGACGCTATGCCGGTGAACGGCACATTCCGGAGTGCATTATCGAACGCCACAGTAGAAGAACACCTGGAGTTATGGTCTGGGGTGCCATAGCATATCACGGACGATCACAATTGCTACGAATTGTGGGTAATTTGAACAGTACCTGATACATAAACGAAGTTTTACAGCCCCAAGATATTCTTTTCCTGCAAGGATTGCCAGGAGCTGTGTTCCAGCAGGATAATGCCCGTCCACATGTCGCCAAGACTGTCAAATCCTATCTTGATTCGCAGCAGGTACAGCTTCTTCCTTGGCCTGCGTATTCGTCGGATATGTCACCGATTGAACATGTGTTGGGTATCGTTGGTATCGTCTCACTCGTGATCTTCGTCCTGTTGTTTCGACAGACGAACTTTGGTTGCGCATACAAACAATATGGAATATTCTTCCGCAGGCAGATATTCAAAATTTGTTTAACTCCATGCCGCGTCGTGTAGCAGCTCTTATTGCGGCGCGTGGTGGCCACACAAAATACTAATTTCTATCTCTTTTAATTGTTCGTTTGGTTTGAAATTGTAATCATTTATTTGTACCATTACCACTCAACTGTGTATTAAATTTTATTCAACTATGATGCTTCCTTCATGGTGTTGCAATTTTCACAAACAGGAGTTTATTTATATATATATTTATATATAAGTATATATATATATATATATATATATATAACTATATAAGTGTATATATACATATATAAGCGTATGTATTTATATATATAAGTATATATATACAAGAGTATATATATAAGCGTATGTATTTATATATATAAGTATATATATACAAGAGTATATATATAAGTGTATGTATATATATATATAAGTGCATATATATATATATAAGTGTATGTATATATATATAAGTGCATATATATAAATATATATATATAAGTGTATATATATATATATATATATATAAGTGTATATATATTTATATAAGTGTGTGTATATATATATATATAATTGCATATATATAAATATATATATATATAAGTGTATATATATACACTGGTGTGCAAAAATTAAGGACGAAGTCGAAAAATTAGCATATTAGCTGAACGAAGAGGCAGAGCGGACAGAAAGACCAATCAGGAGATTAAGTAAGGTGATGTATGGTAGCACATGTGCATATAAGCAGGTAGACGTAATGGGGGAGTGTCTGAGTAGTATAAAGCATGTTGCCGGTGTAAGATCAGTATTTCTGGCACAGAAATTGTGCACGCCGTATAGCAGTTAAAATCACACCGAGTTGCTGCCTCAGCGAGAAATGGCGAGTAATCAATCTGTTAGACGACATCTGTTTTTTTTCCCGAGATCGAATCATTGGGAAGCTGGAGGAAGGCCGCAGTGTGACAAGTGTGGCTGCAGAGTTCGAATTGCTCACAGCATCGTTTCATGACTTTGGAGACAATTTCAAACTACAGGAAGAGCTATCCGGGGGTTCAGTAGCGGTCGTCCACGAGGAATCACACCCGCAGATGACCGGTACATTGTCTTACAGGCCAGAAGAAACAGGCGGCAGACAGCGGGAGAAATCGCTAGACACACGACACAGGCGACTGGACGACCGATATCGCGTTTTACTGTGGCCAGAAGACTGCACGGTGGTGGTCTGTTTGCACGACGCCCTGTACGGTGTGTACCTTTAACGCCTGCCAATCGTAGAAGGCGTTTTCTGTGGTGCCGGGAACACCGGAATTGGAGAGACAATGAATGGGGACGAGTACTCTTTACAGATGAGAGCAGATTCAGTTTGAGTAGCGATTATGATCGCATACTCATCTGGAGAGAGCGGGGAAGCCGCAATCATCCCTCGAACATCATTGAAAGGGACAGGTATGGAGGTCGCTGTGTTCTCGTTTGGGGAGTCATCATGCTTGGTAGTCGTACAGAGCTTCACATCTTCGACGCAGGTTCAGTCAACGGGACCCGTTATTGTAACGAGATTCTTCTTCCATATGTGCGTCTTTTTAGAGGCGCTATGGGTCTGCAGTTCCTTTTCATGGACGACAATGCACCATGCCATCGCACAGTAGCTGCCGAACAGCTCTTAGAGAGTAAGGATATTGAACGTATGGATTAGCCGGCACGATCTCCGGATCTCAATCCCATCGATCATGTATGGGATTTTCTAGGCAGACGCTTGGCAGCTCGTACCTTACCACCAGTAACGATTCTGGAGCTTCGGTTGGCGCTACAAGACGAATGGGCAGCAATGCCTCAACAACTCATTGACACCCTCATTCTCAGCATGGGCAGACGCTGTGAAACCTGCCTAGCAGTCAGGGGAGATCATATCTCCTACTAAAGACCGGATGTTTCTTGCTGGACACCCATCACAGGGATGTTTCGGCCTTCAGTCGCATTGCGCTCCATGCTACTTTTTCAATAAAGCTTCTTTTTATCCCTCTGATTTCTCTTTCAGTAAGTGTTGCTTACATATTACACATGTCCTTACGTATTGGGGATCTTACGGTATTAAATGTGTTGATTTGGAAAGCTTTTGTACAAAGTTATATTGAAAAAACCGTCTCGTCCTTAATTTTTGCACACCTGTGTATATATATAAGTGTATATATATATATATATATATATAAGTGTATATACATAAGTGTATATATATATATATATATATATATATATATATATATATGTATATATATATATAAGTGTATATATATAAGTGTATATATATATATATATATATATATAAATATAAGTCTACACTGTATTTGCCTGTTAGGTGTCCTTGTTTTAAAATAAACCCTTTTTGATAATATAAACGTTCTTTAGATTAAAATATATTTATATTTTATCAAAACGTTACATTTAATTTTATTATAATAAATAACTTTTTTAAAAAATTCCGAATAACACTATGTATATCCTGTACTATGGATGGTACATGATTCTCTGCGTGTGAGATTTTCATTTCTCCTCCTCTTCTGTTTAGAGTGCTCAAAAAAGCAAGAGGCAGTCAGAGATGTTTTTTAAAGTTTACAAAAACATATAATAAACATTGTCCCTTATCTTGATCAGGATGGATAAAGTAAAGGCAATGTACACTAAATCGTTTGTAAAGGACAGCAAAATCAAATTTTTAAAATGAGTAACAAAGGTTAATTCAAAAGAAACTCCATAATTTTCAAGAAATTTGTAACGTACACTGTAATATTTTAAACATTATTTGATCATTGCATTACTATATTATCTAAATATTATTATATTATCTACACTGGTGTGCAAAAATTAAGGACGAAGTCGAAAAATTAGCATATCAGCTGAACGAAGAGGCAGAGCGGACAGAAAGTCCAATCAGGAGATTAAGTAAGGTGATGTACAATAGCACATGCGCAGATATGCAAGTAGACGTAATGGGGGAGTGTCTGAGTAGTATAAAGCATGTTGTCGGTGTAATATCAGTATTTCTGGCAAAGAGATTGTGCACGCCGTATAGCAGTTAAAATCACACCGAGTTGCTGCCTCAGCGAGAAATGGCGAGTAATCAATCTGTTAGACGACATCTGTTTTTTTTCCCGAGATCGAATCATTGGGAAGCTGGAGGAAGGCCGCAGTGTGACAAGTGTGGCTGCAGAGTTCGAATTGCTCACAGCATCGTTTCATGACTTTGGAGACAATTTCAAACTACAGGAAGAGCTATCCGGGGGTTCAGTAGCGGTCGTCCACGAGGAATCACACCCGCAGATGACCGGTACATTGTCTTACAGGCCAGAAGAAACAGGCGGCAGACAGCGGGAGAAATCGCTAGACACACGACACAGGCGACTGGACGACCGATATCGCGTTTTACTGTGGCCAGAAGACTGCACGGTGGTGGTCTGTTTGCACGACGCCCTGTACGGTGTGTACCTTTAACGCCTGCCAATCGTAGAAGGCGTTTTCTGTGGTGCCGGGAACACCGGAATTGGAGAGACAATGAATGGGGACGAGTACTCTTTACAGATGAGAGCAGATTCAGTTTGAGTAGCGATTATGATCGCATACTCATCTGGAGAGAGCGGGGAAGCCGCAATCATCCCTCGAACATCATTGAAAGGGACAGGTATGGAGGTCGCTGTGTTCTCGTTTGGGGAGTCATCATGCTTGGTAGTCGTACAAACCTTCACATCTTCGACGCAGGTTCAGTCAACGGGACCCGTTATTGTAACGAGATTCTTCTTCCATATGTGCGTCTTTTTAGAGGCGCTATGGGTCTGCAGTTCCTTTTCTTGGACGACAATGCACCATGTCATCGCACAGTAGCTGCCGAACAGCTCTTAGAGAGTGAGGACATTGAACGTATGGATTGGCCGGCACGATCTCCGGATCTCAATCCCAACGAGCATGTATGGGATTTTCTAGGCAGACGCTTGGCAGCTCGTACCTTACCACCAGTAACTATTCGGGGGCTTCGATTGGCGCTGCAAGACGAATGGGCAGCAATGTCTCAACAACTCATTGACACTCTCATTCTCAGCATGGGCAGACGCTGTGAAACCTGCCTAGCAGTCAGGGGAGATCATATCCCCTACTAAAGACCGGATGTTTCTTGCTGGACATCCATCACAAGGAAATTTCGGCCTTCAGTCGCATTGCGCTCCATGCTACTTTTTCAATCAAGCTTCTTTTTATCCCTCTGATTTCTCTTTTAGTAAGTGTTGCTTACATTAGACATATCCTTACGTTTTGAGGATCTTGCGGTATTATATGTGTTGATTTGGAAAGCTTTTGTACAAAGTTATATTGAAAAAACCGTCTCGCCCTTAATTTTTGCACACCAGTGTATGAAAAATATGTATATGTATGAAAAATAATGAAAACAGTAATAATAGTCCATTCGGTTTTAAATTTTCACTCCAATAAATCTTTTTTGTTTCCACATTTGATATAAATGTACATATTTTTATGTGCCCCGTGAGATTAATTTTTTCCGAAGTGGTCCATAAGACCATTTGGGTTGGATACCCTTGATCTATAGCCTAGACTAAGACTTTTTTTCATCTTTTAATGTTGTGCTGTTATTTCAATTACAACAATCTGAGTTATTCTTATTCTATCCTTAATTTTTCGTTTAATCTTAAAATTGCTCCACGAATCGGTACCTCCTTTTAAGTATAAGTAACGATAAATATATATCATACTTGTTATTTACATGTGTATACATTTGCAAAATGGTTTTAAACTCGTGGGGGCATTGCTTTTTTAAAATCTCATTAATATGATACAAATTGGACATTCATTTCCAGGAAAAAAAATAGCACGTTTTCTTAAATATTATATTTTCTAACATATTATGCTGCTAATAAATATTAAAATGTAACAATATACAGTAATTATCCATAAGCAATAATTTTATTTGTGCGTGTTAAAGAAGTATTTTGTGAATAAATTTTAATATTCTAATTATCCTTTCTTTTAAATAAATGATTTGATTAGAAAAATTTAAACATTGTAACACGTTTAAGTAGTTTCGCAAGTTTACGTTATTCCTTAATGTTCGTTCTTTCGTGTATTTCACTGGTTATTTTAAAGCAAGTGCCACATTAATATTACGCAGGTATTTAACCAATATTAATAAACATTGACAGTTTAAAAACTTTAGTTAAAAATCGATTCACTCAGATTAGAAATTTAAAACATTTTTCAGCCTTTAAATTTCTTTTAAGAAGAGCTATCAAAAATAATTTAAAACATGGATGTTTTATAACACTTCCCTTGTACATGTAATTTACTTGAGATCATCATACTTCTGAGCTTGAGTTTTTCGTATGTATATTTAAAAAACCTGTTTTAAATTTAATTTGGTAATTTATTAATGACGCTACGTTTTCACATACGCTCTTTCTCTCTGCAACTGTATAACTTATGAATAAATACGAAATACTGAGTAACTTTAACGTAAATACATTAAATTTTAAAGGCAAGTACAACAAATAATTATCCCTTTTTATGATGTTATTTAGATCTAATTACTCTGATGAATGTGTACAAAATTCATAAGAATCTTGTACCTTTAGATTCAGAATTCATAATTCAGTGTGATGCATGTTAGTAAAATTAATACCATTGAAAGCCTAAGAGATGAATGTACAGAAGTCAAAAGCAATTTACCAAAAGGACACTGAGTCAGCGAGTGAATGGAATATTGCCCAAGACATCTTGTCAAAGGAATTCTATCATAATTAATGCTACCAATGAAACCCATTAAGCTTTGCAAATGTATTAAATCTTAACATTGACCGAATCGTTCAAAGACCTGCGAAGTATTCAAAACTTTGTTGCGAATGAATGCTTAACATAATTTGAAACAATATATTATGTATAAACAAAATTTATAATTCATATTCTTAATGTAATTCAAAATTAGCTATATTCGTCAATTATTCAATAAACATGTAAATGCACACGAAGTCATCATTAGCAAAAAGTAATAATTAAAGCGATGTAAAATACACAATTCAAAAACATTATTTAAATATTCATTAATATTTTGTGGTTTTAATTACTATTTGAATATATATTTGATAGAGTTATTAGGACAATATATATCTATAAAAAGCTGGTAATATAAAAGGAAAACTTTTATATACTCTAAATGGTCAAATATTCAAATATATTTTCATTGATTTCTAAAGTACTATTACATTTCTACTTACATTTTATAAATCATTTGTTGTAAGCTTTTTATTAATATTTTCCCTGGGAGAATGTATGCAATTGAGGACTATATTTAATAATTAATAGCATGAAAACATTTAATTTAAGGTGTAACTTTGTTGCATCTTACATTCTGCTGGCAGAGAGATAAGTAAAATTTTAACACACCTAAGCTCTACATAATGCATAAAATTTTATGAATAAATTAAAATGGGGGCTTTTAATTTTTTAAAAATATGTTTCTAAAAGTTATATAAGAGATAATTAGCCCTAACTGTGTTACGCTTTTTTTAACCAGAGAACAAATAAAATGAAAAAAAACTATACTTTCATTCTTTGAGTTCCTAAATAAACATTCGTTAAGGTAATATAAAGGGATGTTGGAAAACTAAAATCTTATTTTATTGACAATTTGAGATTTTTACATTTTCAAACTGTATAGATTTTAACCTTTCTAAAAATACCTTACTTTAACCTCTAGGGTATTTAGAAGCCCTTAAAACGTATTTTTAAATATTCACTGAATTTGGGACACGCCCATTTTAATGACGAAAATTGTAAACAAATTACTTTGTTTTTGTTTAAAAGTGTAACGACTGATATAAACCAAAACATGTATCTTTTATTTTAAATTGAGCCTTTTATTTTTTTATTTCCTAGTCGATTATAAGTTTCACTGTATACCAGTGCTTCTCAAACTTTCAATACTGGCGCCCCCCTTTTCGAACACAATTTTTATCGCGCCCCCCTTATACATTAATAATGCACTGAATGCAATAATAATGAACTTTGATGCTAAAGCTACAAAAGGCGATCTTAATTATAAACCATACAAATTAGTAACATAAGTATTAAATTTTGTATACTACTTTTATATAATAAATAAATAAATAAAATAATAGGATAATTATTATGTGTGTTATTTTTCCTTTCTCTAATTTTTAAATTGGACTTATTGCAAAATACGGTGGCTGCTTAGAAGACAAAATATAGATATCTGCTAAATATAGAAAAAGAACTCAGAGGGTCAATTTCTAATCATAAGTATTCTTTATAAAAACTTTGCTTTGCAAGACAAGCCCATGGAAGTCGTTAATACTTATTAAACTTGTTCTTAATTTAGTATTAATTAATTAGTTATAAACTACAATGGAGCCCTGATACATTAAAAGTATACCGGCTGAAGTACCCGCTTGCACGAGTTCATTTATAAGAAAATAAAACATTATTGAAATAATCGCTAAATTTTGTAAGGAGAGTAAAGCCAAGTTCGCGACAAGGTTTACAAAAATGTAAAATGATTTTTTTAAATGATTGCTCAAAGTATAATTAGTTTAAAGCGAACTATAATTTTAAGCCTTACAGAATTATCATTTAGAATTGATGTTGAATAATGAACAATAATATAAAATTCAGATGAAGAATAATTGTATTATTTTTAATAAAGCGAAAAGACTTCAACATGTTTTAACCCTGGAGCAGGCGCGCACTCCATACTAATGGTCCAGCGGGGTTATTGAGTCACCCCAATCCTTTTTTTATAATTATTTTTATAGTACACCAGTGTTTCTCAAACTTTCAATACTGGCGACCCAATTTTCAATCATAATTTCTGCACTGAAAACAAAAGCATTTCGTATACTATTACCATTTTGAAAATCCTACCTATGTTAAACAGGATTTTCTGCGGTGGCTGCTTTGAAGACAAAATATAGATCTTAGCTAAATAAAGAAAAATAACTCAGTGTCAATATTGGATATTAAACATTTCTTTGAAAAACTTTGCTCTACAAGACAAGCCCATGGAAGTCACTGATAATTATTAAACTTAGATTAATTTAGTATTAAGAAATTATTTATAAAATACCTTCTTCAGTACTGATACGTTAAACGTATACTGGCTGAAACACCGGTTCTTCGCACGAGTTAATTCTTTAAAAAAAATATAACATTATTCTTGATATAATAGCTGAACTGTAAGGAGAGTAAAACTGCGTGCACGACATTGTATACAAAAATGTAAAATGATTTTTTTTAGATAAATGCTATAATTGTAAATAACTGTTTAAAAGAACTGTAATTTTAAGCATCACAGAATTAGCATTTAGAATTAATGTTAAGTAATGAAAAATAATATAAAATTCCTATGAAGAATAATTGTGTTACTTTTTAATATTTAAAGCGAGAAGACTTCAAAATGTTTTAACCCGGGAGCAGGCGCGCACTCGATACTAACGCTGATGGTAGTGCGGGGAAACTCAGTCACCCCAATCATTTATTTATAATTATTTTTACTCTACACGATACAAATTGGAATTCCAGTGAATAATTTAATTAAAAGAAAGTATACTTACCGGCTTTCAAGGAATGTCCAATCTTTCTCTGATGATTTGAGAAAAAGTCCAATAAAACTGAACTAAAATGATTGACAAGTGAAAGACCTTAATAAAGGACGAAAAGCAAAGATACTTTTCACTAATATTACAGAAATGTTACTTGCTGGCAAAGCTGTCATATTTTGTTCAAGTAATTGTAGTTTTAATGAGCATTCATGATCGAGTGAGTGAATATTAACGTCGCACTGTTCAGCTACACGAGGGCTTTTAGAGACGGACCTCGTAATTTTGAACCATGGTTGACGAGGACGATACTTGAGCTGGCCTCTTTTAACTACCACATCATTCCAACAAGAGGACGTTTGAGCTCTTTACAGATTTAACGTGCACCTCTCCCTTTCTTGACGGATCTTTAGTGGTACTGGGCTCGAACTCGTGACACCTTTGGTGATCAACAAATAGCAAGTTGAACTTTTTCTTTCTTGTGTCTTTTTGACAAGTCGAACTGAACCTTGTGGTACACTTATGGCTTCATATTTCAGTTGATGGAGTTCTTTAGGAATCCATTGAAAATTTTCCTTTCGTTTCATGTTCATCGTGTTTCTCAATCGTGAATAATATGCATCACTTTCAACTTCCTTCAATACAGATCACAGATGCCCCACACCACCGCTGCCTGGTTATAAGTGTATTCAGAAAAAAATACGGATGCTCTAAAAAGGATTATGACGTTTTTCACTATGCTTTATTTTTTTGAGATTACTCGTAAAAATAAATTTTAGCCAAATAATCCTTCAAAAATCAATCAATTCTTTTCCAAATATCGTAAAACTCTTCATTATTTACAATTTCCCTATGCGAAAAATAAATGCATAAAAGATGGGATGGAACTAATGTAGAAACCCTACCAGTAAGTTTGAAGGTCAATCAAATAAATGACCAGCAAATGTATTATGCTGCGTGGCTGAAAAGTGAATCATGTCTTTCTTTTCTTTCTAAAACTAATATACAGTATCTCAATAATAATTACAGTGATGAAATGTTTATCTTCTTAGAATTTTTCTCAGGTCTGTGAGTTTAGTTTTTTCTTTTAACGAGTAATATTTTATGTTAAAACAGAAGAACGCCAGATGATAAACATAAATTATATCAGTGTTGTTGTGTATTTCTTTTATTATGGAAAAAGTATTTTGTTTCATTTCTTTCCGGTTATTTTTTTTAAAAAAATCATTAAATTTTCGATATGCTTGCGCCCTCCTTGCAGGGTTATCGCGCCCCCAGGGGGGCGCGCCCCACACTTTGAGAAACACTGCTGTATACATTAAAATCAATTTATCTCAAAATGTAAATTTTAATGTGCGATGTACCTTTTCTGAGAAACTACTGTTCACAGGTATGTAAATTTTTTATGAATTATTTATAATGATGTCTAATGTATACTAAAATGAGCTTTTTGTAAAAAACTCAAAAATTTAATTTTTACAAACTTTTTAAGTAAAAAATGGGTCAAATTTCGCAATGTTTGATAAAATATTTCATAATTTATTAAAAAATTCAAAATTAGCTAAAAGTTCATTTTAGTATAATGAGAGAGGTGTACTTTAATAGTATGAAAAATTTCAAGCATGTACATAAAACAGATTTTGAGAAAAGGTACATCGAAAACAGCCAATTTAACATTGTCAGTATAGAGAAAGAGAGAAGTTTCCAACTCCCCTTAAAGAAACAATTTAAAATGAGATTCAATATGCATGTCTTGAAATTTAAAGAAAATAAAAATGATATTGAAAGTTTTTCTATTTTTATCTTCTAATAATTATGGTGGTTTTTTTTAACCTTTCTAGTTCAAATATTTTTTCAAAATCTAATTGTGACCGTGGACTTTGTTAATTGTTTAAGAAAATTTAATATGTTTCCGACAGCTCATAAATGAAAATATTCTACTAACCAAGCTCACAATAAAAGAATCTACTTATCAGTATAGAATGGAATTCTGTTGTGAAAATACAAGATTCAGAGAAAGTGTTTGCAGTTTGGGAAAGCACAGGATCTTAATTTGTTTAGATTTCAATTTTGCTGTTTCTTTCTACTTCTTGTTTACTTGATATGAATGAACACACATTATACATATACATTCGACATAGTTACCATATCCTTAAAATCTTGCAGGATCCCTGCAATTATGAAATGCAGTTGTCAAAAAATTCGAAACTCTTTGAAAAAAACAACTTATTATAATTCCTTTTATGTTCTTAAAATAACGTATTCAAATGACAAAACAAGTGAAATTTTAAAAAATGATGTAAATATATAGGTTTAATTATTCGTTTGATAAACATGTTAAAAAACTGGCAAACGCGTTTACGGGAATAAAAGCATTGCTTCTGTAACATACTTTATAAATACATAAAATAATCCTGTAATAGTATTAATGTTACCTGGAGGTGAATAACTCATGTAAGCTACAAAAAAATGGATACGTTTTTGTACATTAATTACTTCAAGAAATTTTAAACATTTAAAGCTCAGTATCTGAAGAAATGTTTTAAACATTTTTGAACAGTTCCATGAAAAATGAACAAGACATAAAACGGAAAATTTTGATATTTTAGTAATATATTTACACCCAAACGGTCTAATCCTCTACAATATGAGACACAAGAGACATTAAAGTCAAATTTAATGAACAAATAATAATTAATACAAAATTATATCATTATCCGTTAGATTTATATACAAACGTCGTGGTTGTTGGTGTATTCTTACTCAAATTAATTAGTTAAAAATTGTTCTTGTAAAAAATAAGTTTTCATTCCTTGCAGCATTTTCAAGCCAATATTAAGTTTATGTTTGATAGTTAATGCCTCCACATACCAAAATTTCACAGCATTTAAGTGTGGTGCAATGCTTACTAGAAAAGAAGAATTGTGAACTATGAATTTCAACGCTTCTATGTGTTTAGCTTTTTTTTTAAAATACACCTTAAAATATGTTTAAGAAGTTCAACACAAACAAAAAAAATATTTAAAATAATGCTTAATAAGTGTTTATTAAAAGTTGCTGATAGAATTAGACTATATGGATGAGAATAAAATGAATCTTTAAATGAAACTTATAAAAAAACACTACGCTTTCAATATTCAAAATTAAATTCGAATGGTAAAAGAAACTTAAATTTCTACCTACAAGAGGAGGGCATGACTAAGAAAATTCATTTGGGATCGAGACTTGGTGTAATAGTAGTACTCTTTTATGGTTTTCACCCATCAATGTAATTCCGCCGAATGACCAGTCAATTCGGAGGAAATTAGCCTTTGAAATTCATGATTAGCTTTTATACAATTAAATTTTATTTTTCCGCTACACGTTCGTAGCTTGATTGGTAAATAGTCTGCTTACTATGCGTGAGGTCAGGGTTCGATTCCTTGCGATTAACATATATTTTTAATTCATTTAATTATTTTTAAATTAAATAAATTTACTTATGAAAGGTTTATTAAATATTAAATAATATTTTTGTACTTATTTTGTATTTTCTAAAGTAAAAAAATTAAAAATATGTAACTTAAATTATTTATTAGTAAAATTATTTAAAATTATTAATAATTAAAAATACTTAAAGTTATAAATAGTTAAAAATATTTTAAATTATTATTTGAAAATTAATGAAAATTATTAACAATTAAACTTAACTATTAATTAGTATTTATTATAATTTATGTTTAATTACTATTTATTGTAATTAATTAATTATTATTTATCATTAATATTACCAAGAAATATTATTAATTTATTATTAAAATTATTATTAATTTGTTACTAAAAGTATTGCTTATTATTATTAAAATTATTATTTATTATTGAAATTATTATTAATTTATTATAAAATTATTATCAATGTGTTATTAAAAGAATTGCTTGTTATTATTAAAATTATTTAAAAAAAATTATAAAATTATTTAAGTAACTCTTTTTAAGTTTTGAAAAATACTTATTAAATATTTTATAAATCTGTAAAATAATTAATTTTAAAATATATAAAAAATATATATGTTTTATTATATTAATTATAAGACAATTAATTTAATAATAACGTAATATATTTTATAAATTATCTTATATAATATTTTATTTATAGTATATTGTATTTCACATTATAATACTATTTGAAACTAATTTTTTTGTAAAATATCATTTAATATTTATTATATAATTTATTATAAATATTACTCATTAATATAAAATATACTTATAAAATTTAATATAATTATTTATATAATTACAGTTTTTTTTCTTTATAAAATACAAAATAATTACAAAAAAATTCATTTAATATTTATAAAACCTTTCATAAATAAATGTATTTAATTAAGAAAAATAATTAAATGAATTGAAAAAAAAAGTTTATCGCGTTGAATCGAACCCTGACCTCGATCATAGTACATAGACGATTTACCAATCAAGTTACGAAATCGTTGCGGAAAATTAAAATTTAATTGTATAAAAGCTAAGCATGAATTTCGAAGGCTGATTTCTGCGAATTGACTGGCCATTTGGCGGGGGTGAACACCCTAAATGTGTACTACTATTACACCAAGCCTCGATTCGAAATGAATATCCTTAAATTGGCCTTCTCCTTGTTAGTTAAAAGGAGAAATTCCCTGTGAAACAAGTAATGATTAGCATTCTTATTTCAATTTAGATTCATAAGTTTAAAAATTTTAAGAAATTAAAAAATTATTTTTTAAGATAATTATATGATCCACAAATGTTCAAACTAAAATTAAAATCAATTTAAAGTAACTTACAAAAGTATTTTATTTAATTTTTTCATATGAAGAAGGTTTGAAAAGTGCTATCTTATTTGAACACTATTGAATGTGTAATATTACATTAGTACGATATTCAAAATAGTCCCACTTTTCTTTTATCATGTTCTATAAACAGCTACCATATTAACAATGTTGTTTGTAATATTTCTCGTGATGAAATAATTTAACCATTTACACGCCGTACTATGATTGAAAGGTAACACAAACGAAATTTTGATAAAAATCAAATTAAAATTGAAGCATAAGATTTATAAAAAAATGTTTCAAACAAATTTTTATTTTTTTAAAGATTGGACTAAATGGAACATTGGCGGGTGCCATTTAGTTTTTTCACATGTTTTTAAAAGTACGACCAATGACATTTTAATTCAAAAATCAATTACTTTATAAATTTTTAAGAAGTAGTTGTAAACCAGAGGTGGCACAAAACATTTCCCCACGGGGTTTATCATTCTCCGTTGTAGGGGGGGCATGATACCCTACAAACCATTGATATAGGCCTTAAAAATAAAAATTAAATGGGGTAAATGAACTAAAAATTTACGAGTGAACGAGAAAAATCTATCATTTTTTTCCCTGTAGAATTTTTTAAATGTAATCAGATAAGGGGAGGAGACAGGTTTCCGACGGGTTCCTCCTGCTGGTGTGACCTCTGAAGTAAATTTTTAAATATAATTCCAAAATAAATTTTATCGTTGTGTTTTTCTGACATACACAACGCCATGTTTAGCGCATTGCTAAATGGATTACAATACAATTTTTCTGTTTCTAAACAGAGACCCTATGTTTTAAGAAGTCTGTCTAGTAAATCGACCTCTCCCATTCCCTCATTGTACATTTCTATAAGATTTGGTTGACAAATATAAATTTTCTTTTTTTTATATGCACGGCAAAATCTCTTGGTTTCAGTGACCGGCTCATGTGTTACATTATTGGATGCTATACTTAATACAGCTTTGTCTTTCTAATGGCAAATATACATTTATCCGTCACTTCAGTAATCAAAATTACCTCTTGCCATTTGTTTATTTTCCTTTGGAGATTTCTTAGGGCATTTTTCTGTACAATTATCTCAAATTTTGCCAGTTGCTTTAAAATTATTTTCAGACAGTTCTGTTCTTTGACAATTTATCTGATAAAAAATAAATTGTCAAAGAATATTTCATGCTTGTAGAGACTTTCAGCACTGGATAAAAGTTTCCACACTCTAGATTCAAGAGGAGAGTTTTCTATTTCTATTTGTGGTTTTTTTCCACAATAAATTCTGATAGCCATCGCAGAAACACAACATCCATGTTTTATATCCAAACTTAATCGGCTTGCCTTTGATAAGCATTGTGCTGAATGGTGATTTTAATAAGGGGCATCGATTCATCTATACTCAGTTTAGAATGAAAGATGCCGAACTGCTGAAAATTTCCTTCAAGTTCTGCATGAAAAGGAGAAAATTTTCCCATTTTATCTCCTGATGTCAACTTGTTATTATCGATAATATGAACGAAATTTTTTTTTTATCTTTTTGAATCTATTTATAGGCATTATACAGTAGAAACAACCAAGAATGATAAATCCTGTGTGCTCCAGTATAAATCTTCTCCGGGTACTTGGAGATATCCAATAAATAAAAGTAACACAGTAAAGTAACACTGACAAAGTAACACGCATCATCTAACTATCAACAAACACACATGAAATTTTTCTGCAGCTAAGAAATTCACTCGAGATTGTCCAGAATGGATGAAAGGGAAGGGGGTTGAGAGAGGGAACCGAAACGATAGTCAATAATCATAAATATCTTTTCCCGAAACGTAATTAAAGTTTTTAGCATTCAGAAATCTGTCCGCTCTTCTGTGAACTGTGTAAACAAAGTAACTGTATTGTGTTAAAAAGTATACCTTTACACGTCAACTTTCCTTTTGGGGAACATTGAAATTTCTTACAGGAAAGTAAAAAAAATAACGAAATGTTTTATGATATCTTGCAGCCTATAGTTAAAATGATCATTTTAATTACTTTTGCGAAATAATAAAAATATTTTGTTTAATTTTGAATTCTATATGAAATTTTGAATTTGGTCGATCAAAAGTAAAAAAAAAAAATCATAAATTAGAATTTTTTCCTCAGAGAGACAATTTACTTTAGCGCAACATCACTTTAACTCCGAAAAATGAATCCATATTTTTTGTCTTCAAGATAATTTTCACGAAACAATATGAACAAAATTGAATTTTTCAGAAAATTTCAAAATTGATGTTCCAACAATGGAACACTGGCGTGTAAAAGGTTAATGTAGTTTTTAAAAACAAAAAAAGAACATTTCCTCATCTTCAAGTGTAGAAATTTTTTTGGGTAACTGAAAAGAAAAATGTTTAATTTTGAAATATTTTTAATTTCATTGTCTGGTCTGTGTGAGCATTGAATCATCAATAGATTTATTTTTTGACAGTGTAATGTGGAAAATGTATTATTATAAAATTTAACTAATCTATTTCTTACACTGTAAAACCTTTTCTGTAACTCGCTCATGTTTCTTGGTAAATTCTATTCACTACGAAAGTGAAAGAGTGAATTCGTACTGAATTCAATTCATGTTTCGTAGCAAAATAAAAACTTCCATCAATAAAATAAAAACTTAGAAGTAAACGTTTACTTGCAAAAAGAAACATAGTTCCTCAAACGTTGTATTTTTGTTTTTAAGTTGAAAATTAATAGCAAGATTGTAAATATATTGTAATATTTATAAAAATATACGTAAGTAATTTTAAAATAAGTGTGCAATGGCCTACGTTTTAAAGCTTAAAAAGGGGTGTAAAATAACAAGGTATTCAACAGTAAAACACTAACACTTGGTATCAATTTGATATCAAGACATGTAAACTATTATTCAAAATATACACATTTTAATACTGTGTTTTATTTTATTTTATCAAATTTTTAGGAAGAATTCCCACAAAAGGTTTTGGAGAATTAGCTTTTTATTCTAGTTTCATTTACGGAAAAGGTTCCTTTATAACGCTGGTCTGGTACTAGATGGACAAAAAAAGCAGCTTCAATTCCTCCGTTACCAATTTTGTTTTTTTACTAGAACGTTTTTCTTTGTCTTGAGTGTATTGAAGGTTAATGAATCAAGAAGTGTCTTTTAACACATTGGATCACAATGTGCTCTATTTCAATTATAACTACATATTGTGCTAAAATTTCATTTATTGCTAAAATATAGCACTCTGTTGTCAATTCTTAGTGATTAGAATTTTTTGTACAAAGCTCCATTTTGTTTCAGTGACTTTCTATAAATAAAATGTAAAATGTTTCATAAAAGAAGTCTTAATGTGGAATAAGAAACCACGATTCTAAGAAAAATATGCGGTAATGAATCAAAAGATGGAGAACTATCTGACGATGAATCTGCTGATGGAAGTTTTATGCTGATTTTATGATCTTGATCGGAAAGTTATGAGAATATTGAAATTGATAATTCTCAAAATCTAAAAGATAAATATTTTGTGGGAATAAAATTGGCCCAACTATAAATATTTTTGCAAAAATTGTTTTGAATAAGGACAATGTTTTTAATAATTATTTGCATTCTATAAACACAACAGTTTTAGAGCACATAAAAAAGCGCACAGAAGCTCGTTGGGTATTAGAAAATGAAGATTAATTTCTTTCAAAAAATTAACTGCTTGCTTAAATTTTGATTTCATATAAATGTTTCAGGAGAAAGGAATCTATAACTTCATTTATTCCCTTAAAGACCACAACATGTAATATAAATTTTTGTTGATAGACTATATCCAGAAGGCAATTCAGTGAAATATCAAGATTTTTGATATATGATTTTACATCAACGCGTAGTAATTCCTAACGATATCAGAAGTATGGAGCCTTTTCAAAGAACGTTGCATCCACAGGGCAAAACAGGACAAAAGATAGCAGTTCATAAACAGCTATTTTCTAGTAAGACAAATATTTGAATAACTGAAGATAGAGAAAGTAAATATACCTTAAAACGCATTTCCATACGTAAGAAAATCACACATAGGATTACTATCCTTACATACAGGGGCTTTTTTAAGCATGAAGTTTTAAGATTAGTTGATTAATTTTAAAATATGGGGGAAAGTGCCGCGTATTTTTTTTTTATTATTTCTATAAGTTGACAAAAAAATCTAAAACTAAAAGAAAAAAAGTGTTTACTTTACAAGGAATTAGGCCTAGCCAAAAATTCCAGAATGTGTAAAGTCAGCGAAAAAAATGATACATTCAATAAAAATATTGAAAAATGTGAAGATGTGTACCCTCATTTCCAATTCAACTCTGTAAAATAAAATAAAAAACGCAGTGTAGTAATCCTGATTTCAGTGTTTTTAACAATCACACATTATTAGAAGAAAGCACTTGAAACATCAATTTTTGTAATGCAACAAAATATGACGTAGATATCGTCGAGCCAAATAGTAAAACAATATTCAGTAAAAACAGAATCAGGAAGAGCCATCTTCTATATATATACATCCTGTAATATGTTACATTTTCATCCTATAAAGGCGTGGATTATTTTTAGATGTGTAACGAGACAAACATGCACTTTTATCCAAAGCAGAATATAGTGAAAAATCCAACAACAGAAGAAGAACAGATGAAGATGAACAGTGAACTGAAAATTCACCTAAGCGTAACAAATGTGAGACAAAAATATTTCACGAATATGTTACAAATAAAACATGCTATTCTGAAAGAAAATAAAGTAAATGTGCAAAATATGGTATATAACATAAAAGTGTATTGAATGTAGACAAAGTAAGTTATATTTTTTTATTTATGTTTTCAATTAAACTAATCTTGCAAATTTATTATTGTGTTATAAATGTAATATTTTTGCGTGTATTATAAATATTTAGAAAAAAAATTTAAATGCTCATTTTGATTGAAATTTTCGCTATAAATCGACTAGTTTCAAAGTATCACGTGGCCTCCGTTTGCAGAAAAAGGAGTATTTCCTACGATTTACCATTAAAACTGTTGCTGACGTAAAATATTAGATAATTATTGCATGCATTATAAATCAACAGCTCATTATTATGTTTTGGGATCCATATATAAATGCAATGTTTTTTAAAAATTATCTCCAACACAATTATTTTTTTACATTTTGTGACAGTAAAAAGCTTTCCAACACAAGTAGTTAAAAACCAATTACTGTCCATTGTTTATTATATTTAAACTATACCCCTCAACCGTTAGTTATCCATTATGTGATATCATCATATTTTTATTTTTTCTAAACCTATACAATATAACAGCTAAATTATAATTTTTAGCTATCATTCATTTAAACATATTTAATGTACTTTATTTCCTAATAGAATGATGGAAATGGCATATATGCTGCCTTTTTTCTGCTTTGAAATAACATTTTTGTTGATTTTAACTCGTCTGTATTTCAGTTTTTTTGTCTGTGTTCTTTTAGTATGTCATTCTACAAAAAGGATAACTACTTAATTACTATTATCTTCAAGAACTATTATAAATTAGCAGGATGTATCATTGAATTTTTCTTTCTAAGTATTAATTTTTCTGCATGTTTCCATGACGGAAATTGTAACTTCTTAGAGAAATGATGGTTTAAACTGTCGAACATTTTTTTTTAATAAATGTGTGCAAAGCAATTAGAAACATTTGTTTCCACCTAAAATTACCAATATACTTAATACAATAAGTATATTTATTAAAAATTTAAGATTTGTAATGTGTATATTTCCATTAGTTAAACAAAATATTTAAACTAATTAAATTTGTCTAAAAAATGTGAAATTTTACAAAAATTTTTATTCACCTTTACTAAATTATATATTGACCTTTTATATAATAAATAGGACTGGTTTTACTATAAACATTAGTATTTCATGTATGTATAAGTAAAGTTTTTCTGAAAAATATATTCTTTAAAGTATAATATAAAATTTTTAAGAAAGAAATTCCTACACATCGTTTCGTCATTTAAATAATATGATAAAACCAGCAAACGGTTCTTAAGTTCTGTCAATTCATTCGCTTATCAACGCCGGATATTAATTTTCAAAGGTTTGGAACGTTTCCATTCTATGAGTAGAAAAATAAAATTGAAGAAAAATAGGGAAAAATAAAGAAGACAAAGCGAAACTAAATGCAAGAAACCGGGGAGAAACTGCTTTGAATTTCAATTCTTGGTCACATATAACATTCATTGGCCGAAACAATGGGCTTTATTTGCATTTCCAAAATGGAGGTTGCGTTTATCTGGATTTTTTTTCCCGTGGCACAGATTTCGAGAAGAGAGTATTAGACGAAAAGTCGAGCCCGTCAAAGATCAGCGAATTTTTGCTGAATTTTTTTTTTTTACTTTCGGATAAAATAAAAGTAGTGAATGATGCCAACATCATGTTAGAGCAAATGAAAATGCAGTAATTTCATAGAAAAAGAGTATAAATATTTTCATTTATATATATATATATATATATATTCTTTATATATATTA